>CM041043.1:4305090-4788196 GCA_023078785.2 Hyles euphorbiae | reverse complement strand
GCATTTTCCAGCGCGGCAGTGAACAGTTTCGGAGATATGACATCTCCCTGTCTCACGCCTCTCTGTAGTGGAATAGCCTTCGTACTCTGATCTTGTACTCGGACCGACATGGTGGCGTTGTTGTATATACACTTCAACACTTCGATGTACCGATAGTCGATATGGCACCGCTGGAGAGACTGTAGCACAGCCCAAGTCTCGATCGAATCAAAGGCTTTCTCATAGTCCACAAACGCTAAACAAAGCGGCAAGTTATATTCCTCGGTTTTCTGTATAACTTGCCGAAGCGTATGGATGTGGTCTATGGTACTAAAGCCTTTTCGGAAACCGGCTTGTTCGGGAGGCTGGAAGTCATCAAACCTGCGTTCGAGACGATTTGTGATGACCCTCGAAAACAACTTATAGACATGGCTCAGGAGCGAGATGGGCCTGTAGTTCTTCAGCAAAGTGTTATCACCTTTTTTGAAGAACAGTACCACCACGCTCCTGCTCCATGCCTCTGGCGTTGAGCCCTCGAGGAGAACGGAATTGAAGAGCCTCTGAAGGACTTTCAGTATCGGCGTTCCGCCCGCTTTCAGAAGCTCTGAAGTTATTCCGTCCTCGCCCGGCGCCTTGTTGTTTTTAAGTTGCTTCAGGGCCATCTCAATCTCACACAGGCTGATGTCCGGGATATCATCGCTAAAGTGTCGGATCAACTCGGCTCTCGGGTCTTCGGCCGAGCTATTAGCAGGTTACCCACAAATCCTATTTCCTTTCCCCGGTTAATGGCGGGCAGCAGCGTCATTAACGCCAGTCCCCTACTGCGCTCGCCAACCCGCCTGCCAAGCGTGGCGAGTAATGGCAAATACCCCCTTAATGGCGACACATATTGAGACCAGGCCCCCAGTCCCCGGCAGCCCCACTATTCCTGGCTATGGTAGCAGTCATGGTTACGGTGGGGCAGGGGGTGCTAAGAATCCCCGGGTTGGCCCCGGCTACCACCCCCGACGACGACTGGCCCTGGTAACACACAACATTCGCACATTGAGGACAGACGAGAAGATTGTCGAACTGGAAGAAGAATTGAGCAGGTTACACTGGGATATTCTGGGGTTATCGGAAGTCCGAAGAATCGGGGAGGATACGATAACCCTGAAGTCTGGTAACCTGCTCTTCTACCGGGGGGACGACCAACAGTCCCGAGGAGGTGTCGGATTTCTCGTCCACAGGTCTCTCATCAACAACATCGTATCCATCGAAAGTGTGTCGAGCAGGGTAGTATACCTTATACTCAGAATATCCAAAAGATATTCGTTGAAGGTCATACAGGTATACGCGCCGACCTCGACACACCCAAATGAAGAAGTAGAGGAGATGTATGAGGACATAAGTCGGGCCATACATACTTCCAAAACCTACTTCAATGTTGTTATGGAGGACTTCAACGCAAAGTTAGGCAAGAGAAGCGATGCAGAGTTGAAAGTGGGGCAATTTGGACATGGGCAACGGAACCACAGGGGTCAGAGGCTGGCCGACTTTCTGGAGAAAGAGGGACTCTTTGCGATGAACTCTTTCTTCCAGAAGCCGCCTCACAGGAAATGGACCTGGCTGAGTCCTGACGGTTCTACGAGAAACGAGATAGATTTCATCTTGACGACGAATAGACGGATATTCAGAGATGTCTCTGTGATCAACAGGGTGAAAACCGGCAGTGATCACCGAATGGTTAGGGGCACACTGAATATCAATGTCCAATCGGAAAGGCGTCGCTTGATGAAATCTACGCTCCGACCTACTCGCGCCCATATCTAAAACCCCGAGAGCTTTCAACTCGAGCTGACAAATCGCTTTGATTGTCTAGGAGAAAACCTTGCAGTGGACGAGTTAAACAGCGGTTTGGTAGAAGCTGTCCATACGGTGGGATCTAAGTATTTTAGACCTCGCCGTAGAGATAGACCACAAAAACTCTCGATCCACACTCTTGACCTCATGGCCGAACGTCGATCTTTAGCGCTGCAGTCTTCCGTTGACGCCGAAGCATATCGGCGGCTCAATAGACAAATCTGGAAGTCCTTGCGACACGATGTCCGTGCTCACAATACTGTGAGCATTAAGGAGACAATTGAGCGGAACGGAGGCTCCAAAGTGTTTGCAAGAGACTTGTCTATTGGGCAAAGCCAGTTGTCTAGGCTGAAGACGGAGGACGGCCGCGTGGTATCGACGAGGGCAGAGGTATTAATGGAGATCGAGAGGTTCTACGGACAGCTTTACACCTCGGTTGCCAACGAAGTTATAGGGGGTTGAAAATGGTCTGAATTGCTTCGAGAAAAGGATGTTTCGGCCTATAGCTCGACTTGGAGGGGGCTCGGCCGCGCCCCCAGATATGCTCGAGAAATGTTGATAAAAAATAAATTTACATCCGCTTCCAGGCTATGTCGGTGGGGAGATACCACGGAAGAGGAAATTTGGAGGTTTTTTACAATAATCATGCTCCAATCGTTGGTGGTAAATAACGTGGAGCGAGATTATTGGTATCCCCGATGTGAGAAATTAAGGACTGGAGATTTTAGTAAGATCATGCGCTACAACCGCTTTATACTATTGAAAAAGTGTCTACACTTTGTAGACAACGCTTCTTTGCCCAAAAATCCCGCCAAACTCGACAAGATCATGCCCGTCATCAAATATTTGAATAAAAAATTTTGCACGTTATACCCACCGGAGCGAAATATTGCAATCGACGAGTCGCTTCTTCTATGGAAGGGACGACTTTCGTTTGCTCAGTTGATTGCTTCAAAACGAGCGAAGGTAGGTATAAAAACCTATGAAATATGCGAGTCAAGGACGGGCTATCTTTGGAAGATGGACGTATATTCGGGCAAAGGGCATGATTATGTGCCGCTGGAAGCGCCGCAAGAAGCGGTTGTAGATTATGATCTGGGCAATGAGCCGGAGAGTGCCACGGGTAAAATCGTATTTAATTTGTTGAAACCGTTATATGGTAAAGATCATAACGTTGTTATGGACAACTTTTATAATGCGCCGCTTCTGTCTAGGCTATTAAAAATAAGGCACAACACAGATTCCATGGGCACTCTTAGACTCAACAGGGAGTTCGTCCCGGAGTCTCTTAGAGCCAAAAAAAAAATGAGATCGGGGGAATTCGCATTGAGTACGACAAAAGATTTATGTGTGGTTGTCTGGAAGGACAAAAACGTTGTGCCCATGATCTCAACGTTCCACCGCCCAGAAGTCGGCGGAAAGGAAAAACATGGCTACTATAAATATAAGCCAAAAGTTGTGCTGGACTACAACCTCTGTATGGGCGGCGTTGATCACAAGGATCAAATGCTCCAAGCCTACCCTATAGAAAGAGCCCGAAATACATGCTGGTACAAAAAACTTTTCCGCCGGCTTCTAAACGTGTCGGTACATAACGCACTGGTTATATTCAACCACGACCGCACCAAAGCAACTGAAATCGATAATAGAGATTTCAGACTCCAGTTGGCTATAGAGATGCTGCAAACGTACAGCCCTTCAGTACTTATAAAACCACCGGAACCACCCTTATCGGCCCAGTTCCACCTGCCGGCCAAAAATGTAAAAATGCATCGCTGTAAATTGTGCTACAGGGACAAAATTCGGCGTACAACGCCATGGAGGTGCAGCACGTGTGATATAAATTTGTGCATGCCGGGGTGTTTCGCAGAATTCCACGTAAAACATATCTTTCAGAAATAGCTTTCCCGGTCCATCCACCACCCCACACACACACACGCACACACACATTTTTTGAGTTAATTATTGTTGATTTTTATTATTATTAATTGTTTTAATATATACATACGATGTACTTGTTTATTTATTATTATTATTTTTGTTATTATTCAAATAATTTAAAAATCATTAAATATTCATTTCAAATTTCTTAATTATGTAAGTAAGAATCAATATTTAGTTGATTCAAATTATTACTGTTAAATACTACTACCTACCAATTTTATTCCACATTCCGTTAATTTAGGGTGTTAGCTACATTCATACAAAATTTATCCGAAATCCGTATAGACTTCACTCGCATGTCTCTCGAATAGAATTTACTCGGTGTGTCCTCAACCACAAATTGCTGGATCGCCGCCGATTTTTTTGCAAGTTTTTGTTTTAGCTTTGAAACTATTTCGTTAAAATGTTGCAATGTAGAAGTGTGATAGCTTTTTAGAAAGAGCGATAAATATACTACATGGTATGCTAATTGTATTTTTGTTTTTTATAGTATGTATAACAAAAAAAACTGAAGTAATATGATTGTTGCAATGGGAACTATTGCACTGATTGTCATATTTCATAATGGTGATAAATGATATCACTTTGATTTTTTAAATATTAAAAGAATATTAGATTGCTTATGTTGTAATACTTTTATTTTAATCCTCAAATTGATATTTTTGTACCTTGGCCTTGTTAAACCTAACTTAAATTACGACGCACGGCGCCAGATTATTGATTGAAATCAAAGAGCTATAAATAAATATTTTTGTATGGACATGTGTATATTTTTATTCCTCATCTTATTGTTTATTATATATGTAACGTTATTTAAAAATAAAAACCCTATGTCATCGCTTTTATTTTTGAGGTATAATCTAAGATGTTTATAAAGCATAGATGCGTTGTCCGAGCTTTATAATGGCAAGCCGTTTGGGAGGTAATTGCCGCACGCGCAATCAGTCACGCTTCAACCAGTGTCGCGGATACACGTTTCTCTGACTATCTGTATTCTCGAAACGAAATGCGGAAGAATAGATTAAAGTGATTTAAAAAAAAGTACAAATGATTCTGAAACTGTGAAACAAAAAAAATATTTTATTTAGTGCGCAAGTACGCACTAATTTAATTTTTAATTGAATAAAGTTAATAAATTCGCTCTCATGGCAACGTTTGACAGCTCCTGCCACGTCATCCCGTACTTCATGCTTGGTGCTACGTCACACGCGCTTTGGCCAATAATCGTGCGGCACTTATCGTGTCGTAACTAACGATGTCTATTCATCTTCTTCTAACTTATGTTTCTTGCTTTTTTACTCTTTCTTCGAACCAAATTGAAATAACAATACACATCTCGCCATTTTTTTGTGCCATTTTGTTAGTGTATGACGTGTCTATTTGTAAAACGTCATTGGGTATAATCCTTTAAATGCACGACGCGCAAAAATCGCGCTCACTCAAAGTTCAACGCAACATAACTCTATACCAGTGTCATTATCTGACAAACAAAAAATACCATTGTTTAGCTTAACTTGCATTCAACATAAAAAATATTACACTTGATAGTCATACAAAGCACTTTAGTTCTCAGAAACGATTTTTTGAAATAAGACGCGCGCAGCGACACGCGGTCGCGGAGAATAAAACGGCGGCGCAATGTAGGGGTATTTACATTATTGCCAGCGACTATATGAGTAGTAAACGCGAGGGGCCAGTCATTTTGCGGGGTCGTAAAAAATCGCGCGGGCGCGCGAGCGGATGGTATTGTTTGGTTTTGCTTCTGTTCATGAGCGGTCGCATCGGTTACCATCAGGCGAACTGCATGCTCGTCCCGCCATTCACTGTAATAAAAAAAAAATACATATTTTCGTCGTTATTACTTGGCATAGCCCAGGCGGCCTCTCATATATACCATCAGTGTATTCTAACCCCACTATTGATGCAAATCGAGTTCATTGAAACCCAGGTGAATTAAATATGTCTAACAATGGATGGCGCGTTGATATTCATGAAGTTCATAATTGAATCAAATAATCAATGTTAACAGCCTCCTTATCAGTCCCTTACGCTTGGTGGGTTTTGGACGAGGGAGAAGGGTTTGCAAGAATCGCTGGTGGAAATAAGGATAGAAATGCGTGTATATTTTTTTATGAATTTTATTCCATATTGTCGTACAAACCACATCATACTATAAAATATTAAAAAACTTGTATGCTTGTGGATTTTAAGACATATTTGCAAGATTACTTTCTAGTGCCTTCGGGAAATAGGAATAAAATTTAGTTCATTTTCAGCCACATATTGGTTGACATGGGCCAAGGATCATTATGGAGGAGTGTTGCCAATGCTAAACGTTTGGCAAACCTCATAGTTGCCTGTCATTTTACTACGAAATCTCTGCGATTATCGGTTGGCTGCCAAAGCTACGTTCATTGGCGCACATGATACACTGCGAGCAGGTTAAGTGGGTTTTGGCCCTAGATTGTGTTTGCTAGACTCCCCTATTTTGTCTTATATCTCAGTTAGCCCTAAAAAGTCCAATCTTCGGTATAGGCCTTCGATAATTTTCAAGCGACCTCAAAATTTCATACCACGGATTATTCATACATTATAGTGATTATATTACTGTTTGTTCGTATTCCTCATATTAATAAGAGTTAACTGGTAGGCCTCTCATATGTGAGAGGCCGCCTGGGTAGGTACCACCGCAATATCTATTCCTCCAAAACAACAGTGTAAATACAATGTTGATTTTCAGTTTTAAGGACATTGTAGTCACAGTAACTACTGGACATATTGAGATTACAATTCTATATTAGGTTTAAAAATATCAAATTCTATATTCTGAATCTTTCGTATTTTCCTATTTCAATACAAACACGACTTTTGCAGTCTAAGCAGGGTTCGGAAAGTTACACTTCTGTGGTGCAGCTCAAATGTAATTCCGCGAGACTACTTTCCAAAGAAAACGCGTTATATTCAGCACATGTTTCGAACTAGTTTTATTGAACAACAGATCTGCTTGCGCTAAAATTTTTGAACCAACTTTTGTAATGTATATCAGTTTAAACTGAATGTATTTAAGCGTTTCAACACTAGTATTGGTTTTGTGTATTAGATACAGTTTTTAATTTGTTTTCAATTTAGTGAAATTTTGTGTGCGTTTATAGAGCTAGATCTTTTAACACATATTAATTTGAATAAAATTTGCTCAAGACCTCAGGCTGTAAATACACATAGCGCAATTGAATTACTCGTCCCTTTTTGTTTCTGTGAATCCATAGACTAGAAAAAACTTCTTAACCATAACGACTATGAAATGTCTTCCACAGAGGTCAAGGATGATCTAATTACGGTTGCAGAAAGTCCGTGGATGCCAGCCGTTTTCAACCGGTTGATATGAAATGTAATGAAAATAATTATTTGAATCCATTAAAATGTTCCACATCATTTAGATTCAGTTATTTTTTTTATCTACCACCCGGTTTGGAAAGCAGTTTTCACTAGAGAAGAACGGGCAAGAAACTCTAGTATACACAATGTAGTGAATTATGAAAGCATTTACAAGTTGGTTTAAATCAGAGCAGTTTAATAATAATTTGTTGTAAATTTACAATAAATATTTTTGATATGAATATTATTATATAATAATTACTATGACTGAGTGAAGCGAAGTCGCCCAGAACGAAGAATCAGTGAAATCTTTTTCGCCAAAGCAGTGAATAATTGCGAAAGCCTTATGTAATCCATGGCGTATGCTCAGAGGCATTAATACTGAATTAAATAAAACTAGGTACTCAGAAATAACCTCCAAATAATAAATCAAGAACGCTTGTAAGAAATTCATACTCAATAAGATTAACCAGCTGTTATAAATTGCCAAATGCGAATGCTATTTCTGTCTGCTCACACAAGAATTCTGTTTTATCGAAGCGTTTATTATGTGTGGGCGGTACAAGGGGTTTTGTGACAGATAAAACTCTTAATTCTGGCGGTATGGAGGCGTCAGCGTGGGAGACACTTGGATATTGCCCCGAAATCTATACGTGCACGTAAACGAAATGAAAAGCTTACTGATTGTTTTACATAATTTTAATCATCCCATTGGTTTATAATCGTCCTGAAAAATAAGAAAATTATTTGTTATTGATGTAGTAGTGAAGCAACAATTTTTAGCAAATTATTTGAGAATATTTTTCTGTGATTATTTCTGGATTGTAGGTTAATAATCATTAAGGAAAGTAATCAGGAGTTACGTTGAAAAACTTAATAAATTATTTATTCACTTGATGTCGTTTAACTAGCAGGACCTATAACTCAACTTTTTACTCAAGAAATGTAAAATATCGTGTTAATAATTCACACTTTTAAAAAGCTCCATAATTTAATGTCAGTACTTTTTCTACCATAAATGCAAAAAGGCATTAAAAATTAAGAAGGTAAAAAAATAAACAATATAAATTACCTGATTGAAGTACCACCATTTTCTGCCGAAAAATATTTGAGCCCCGGAAGGGCCACCTTCATGTAGCGTCGGAGCAAATGGGTTAACATTCATGTGATCGCCATCCATCTGGAAGGAAAAAATGAAAGCAGCTGTTACACTTGTAACATTTTATTGAACAGAAATATGAATGGAATAAAACAGAATGTTCTAGATCAAATATTTTTATAGGTGCTCCCTTGACTGGCTTAACAATCACAATGGAAATTCTTGGCAGAGGCCTATGTTTAGCAGTCTATATGAGACACCCGTTATGGGTGTAGATTCTATTTTACACGTCAAATCTTAGGTTGTAATCTTAAGTAAATTAATTAGTAAATTGAAAGATGCGATAGCCCCAAATACTTCACTCACCTTTAATAATTATTTTGAAACCATTAATATTTTTTTAATAATTATTTTGAAATTGAAACTTTAATAATTATTTTCTTTTAAACGAATTTGGTAGTGGGAGAGCCACCGTTGAACGTTAAACGGCTAGAATAATGCCAGCCCAAAGGTAGGAACGAACAAATAGGCGAAGTTTTCTGATAGCAAGTTATTAGAAACCTCTCTTGGTTTACCTTATCATTACAACCCATGAAGTATGTCGCTTTTTAGTTTAATTCATAATATAGGTATCCTGATGCCACCAGACAATTATATCAATAGAGAGCCATCAAACATGGATACTCAGGTCTATATTCTTATCATCAGGTGCATTCTCATCTAATCGTGCCAGTGTAAAAAGATCTTCAAATCCTTACCTTATGGTTCCACATCCAGTTCTGAATGTATTTGTTTTTGTGCAGTGTATAAGGGTTGCCAGGATTCTTCTCGTAGTCTGAAGATTCCGAGGAATCGGAGTTTGAACTGCTGCTGCTATATAGCTTCGTTCGGTCTCTGAACTTGCTTTTTGACTCAGATATTTTTCTCCTGTAGTCAGATACCTTTGAAATAATAGGGAAAATTATTTACTCTTTTATCATTTATGAGAATGAGACAAGTACGAGTGATAATACTTCGTATGACTTAATTTATTTTTCAATGAATAGCGAAACGAGCGTTCCATTAGCCTGATGGTAAGCGTATAAATTTTGCAGATATTACGACAGCTCATGAAAAGTAGCGAAACCAAACAACACCATGAATTGCAAAGAACTGCACTCGCCATCCTGAGACATAAGATGTTAAGTCTCACTATGTCCAGAATTTACTCTGGCTACAATGTCTTTCTATCCGAAACATAACATTATAATTTAGCATTCCAAGATTCTCTGAGATTACCATACCCCAGCCATTAGGAGTAACGTCTTAATGCCTAGTAATTACTGGCTTCAATCATTCAAAATAACATTCCTCTGTGATTTCAGTGGTTCGTTAGGAGTAATTATCATTAAATTTATCATAACATATTGCGGGTCATTATAATAAAAGTAGTTTAGATATTTTTCATGTTAATATTTACATGATTCGGGTCATGAAAAAGAGAGTCCTCGCTGAAAAATAAGAACAATTTATTGAAATTTCGTTATACATATTTTTGAAATACAATTTATTTATTAAGTAGGTATTTCAATACTAAAAAAATATCATGTCTTTGACCAATAATATAATCAGTGTTGTTGTTTTGATGTATCTGTATTTTTTTTGATAATAACGATTTAATGAGATTTAATAATATATATGTAAAAATTCGATATCCATGCGTAATTTCACTTTATTCCTGGTTTCAGGCTCACTCTAAGATATTAAAACAACCTTTCAAACATTTTAAGCCAATTTGGACCAATTTCAATCAAATTCAATACGGAGGTAACTCATACCATGGATTTACATAATATAGTTTAAGTTTTAACTCAAAAAAAATTTTGCTCTCGAGGAATGACGTCAAAAAGTATCTGCACCCGGAAAAGCCAGGGCGGAGCACTAAATGACCAAACATGTTGGCTCAAACAGTCTATTTTACACATGATATTATGTAACATACTTACTCATCAAGAATTTCACTTGCATCGTTTTCTTCTTCAAATTCCTGTTGTTAATATTAAATTTAATTATTGAACTAAATCATAAATATCCCCCTATTAATACAGTCAGCAACATAAGTCGCTACACAGTCACGAGATTTGGAATTATCGTACCATCCAAAATAATAATTATTTTCAATATCGCATGGAACTTCTTGGTATAGATTACTTTACTTGGTTATATTTTACGACTACAAAGTAGTACGTACAAATTTTAATTCATAAAAAGGTTATCAAAAAATGTGAAGTGTTCAGCGACTAATGTTGCTGACTGTACAATGAAGTATCCTATCCTGATGAACACAGTTGTGCAAGGTACTGAAATCATTTTTTACCTCTAATCAACTACAACGTCAGTAAATATTCAAGAATATTAATACTAATTATTATTTCAGTAAAATATTATTCTATAGTAGTATATATATTGTAATTTTCTCCTAATAGGAACTAGTTTTTCTTCTAAAATTGGGTCAACTGCTTTCATACGATCTATTTATTTATTGATTATTTATTCTTATATCAAAAAATCTAGTTAAAAATTATGAAGCCATTTCAAATTGTTCATTTAATTTTTAACATAGCACCATGATTACCTAAATAATACCTGATGCCTTATGCCATTCAAACCACGAAATCTTGTTGCTATGTACTGTCTGTTACCGCCACATATTATTCAGAATATTATCATGAAATAACAATAACAGACCTATAAAATTGACTAACGCTTCGGAGAAAGAAAAATAATAATATCATACTAACTTGATCGGGATTTACGAGATAGCTTTCTGTGAGTTTATCTGAGAGTCTGCAATAGAAATATATTTAATAAAGTAAAACCATAATCCGATTGATATGATTCGTATTTCTGGGTCAGTGCTTCACGCAAAGGAATTTGTGACTTTCAGTTTTATTTAGTTAAACCAAACAATATTTTGTCTAGATATAAAATATGATGATAGATATACGATGAGATCCTTGAAGGAGGTCTTTGTTCAGTGGTGGGCTTCCTGTCGCTGAAATAATAATTATTAAAAACGGCTGTTATTTCATAGCCGCAAGTTCGAATATATACCGAATGATTTGAAAGCAATATCGTAAGTATTCTATGAAGAATCTGTATCTGTATCAGCCTATATACGTCCCACTGCAGGGCACGGGCCTACTCTACAATCGAGAATACGATTGAGAGTGATTAGGCCATATAGTCCACCACGCTGGCCTAGTGCGGGTTGGCGGACTTACATACCATAGAAATTCTTATGAATCGCTATGGTTAATGCAGGTTTCCTCACGATGTTTTCCTTCACCGTTTATGTGCGTGGTGAATGAGTATCAATACACACATGACTCCGAAAAGTCAGAGGTGTGCCCTGGGATTCGAACCCGCAACCACCTAGAACATGTTGGCAGTCGCGTCTAGTCCGTTTACCAACAGGCCACCACGCACGCTGAATATTTTCTATGAAGAATACTTTGTACAAAACATAAAAATACATATCATAGTAAAATATCCATAAAAGTACCTTCATGCATATACAGCGTTTCCGAAGATCGTACGCTGAAGTTATTCGTTCACTTTTAGTAATGATAGAAGTATACTTACGGACTTGGCTTTTCGTTGTCAATTTCAATAATAACCTATCAGAAAATAAATGTTTAATAACATGCTTAGTTTTATAATTTTCAAAAGCTGGAAAATATTTGTGATATCCATACTTACTAATGATGGTGTACTGAAAAAGTGTGAAAGTGAAATATTATAAACCGGGGAAAATCAATATACTATTTTAAGTAATCAATTATTTACCTTTTTCCTCTTTTGATAGCATTCAATATATTTTCCTGCAAAAGGGATTTTTTTTTATTTAATTCAATTCACTCTTAAATGAATAGATATAAAAGTAATCATCGATTTGATGTTAGAATTTTTTTAACACTGCATTTGGGAAGCAACGGGTAAAAGTGATATATAATTTAAAAAAAACGTTTACGTATCATACCAAGAGATCATTGGTTTTACGGAAACCCGTATATAGAATCCTGTGACCACTTTTGCCGTATCTGTAAAATAAAATAATAAATAATTTTAACAAACATTAAGTTTGTCCTAAGCGCCCTTCGATCAAACACACACTAGATACAACATGACCGCTTAGAAAATGGCACCAAAAAAGAGTGCTTTAAGCACTCTTTCGCCTTCAGTCACGCACCGACCGTTGCTTCTAAAACGTCGCAGAACTTTAGACAATATTATGTGAAAAGCTACTATAAGCTCCAGGAATAAGGTGGAATTTGTGTTAATATATTTGGAATATGTGACCTTTTTGTTTACTTTTTTTGTTTCAATGCATCGGTGCCACTTTTCAACAAAACATTTACAGGGAACTGTGTATCTAGTGTATATTTGATCAAAGTAAGCGCCCCAGCTTTTTAACCATATAAGGAATGTATTCACTCCATTTTGTAACCTTTAAAGTTATCAATAATAATTGTAACTTTTTTGTTGAGACTTTTAATAACGCGTGTTTTTGTTAATATTTACGTGTGTTACTGTTTATTTGGCTTATCTTTCAAAGAGTTATTTAAATTGAATATCAAGTATTATAAGAAAATTCAATACAGGACTCAAGTTATATTTTTAATAAATTTTGCATAAAATTAAATACGCATTTTTTACAAAATTTCAACTTTGAATAAATAATAAATAACACTCAACAGTCACATACATAGTCCTAACCCCGCAGTAAGATCGAGTCTTGTATCGTGGGTATCAGGAACTAGGAGAGACTTCTCGGTCTCACAAACACCCAGACCCGGAAGAAATATTTGTGGACCGCACAAACATTTCTCTCGGTGCGGGGATCGAACCCGCGGCCTCTCGTTTCACAGGCGGCGTCTAACCAACTGCGCCACGGAGGCTGTCAAAAATATAAATATATGATTAATAAACATATGATGCGCTTACGTAATACCCAGATTATCATAGTTCCCATAGACAGAATTGGCCAGGTCTCTCTGCGGGAACTTGACTGCGGACTTGAGCATCCCTTGCGCTGGCCGCAACAGCGTGTGGCCTGGCAATATCGGCTCTGCTTCTGGCAAGTCTTCTGGGGTTTCTGGCATGCTTAGAATAGTACTCTCACGGTCAAGGAGGTTCTTTCTCTGTTGAAAAAAAAATATACATACATAAGTTACATTATAACCTCAGGCAGCCCCTAGCTAGACGATCAATAATTATATCGCATAATATTACTAACATATATTTGTTAAAAATACATTTTTAAATCTTTTTCTGGCATTATTGTACGCTCGCGTGTATTCCTCGTCATCGTTTGGATATTTCAATATTTCAATTACAATAAAATGTATTGTACAGTGTTATTGTAAATCTATAGGACGTCTAAAACTGCAATATTTTATCTTTACTAACTTTTTTGATTCGAGTGAAAAGCATTTAAGGCTTAAAATGTCTTATGAAAATGTACGCCGACGCTTGGTTTAGAAATCATAAGTTAAAATTCTTAAATAATACACATTAGAAAACACTCAGCTCCCGCATTGGTGAGATAATACATTAAAAAAAAACACAAAATTCAGCATTTCATATAACCTTACCGCTGCACGAACGAAAAATAACACCGATAATACTGTCGGCTGAATATATTTAAAATTTATACAAAAGTATGAATACATAACGCAGTCGGTAGGATTCGAACCTACGCTCCCAGAGGGAATCTGATTTCTAGTCAGACGCCTTAACCGCTCGGCCACGACTGCTTGCACGTGCTTGTTTGAATAACACGCTTGCAATACGAGGTCACTTTCTCTGAGAGTGGCTCGGTACAAAATATGAAACAAAATTAATAAATGACCTTGGTCTCGTGGCGAGAAGCCAGCTAACGAAAGGTAGCCAATTAAAATTACATTCTATTTTTTGTACGTATGTGTATAGGATATATAAATATTTGGGTTAAATTAAGTATCGAATTATATTAATTTGTTTGAACTTTTTTAATATCAAATTAAATAAAATTTCCCAAAATCATATCAATTCTTTGTTGCAGTGCTGCTCAATTATGGTTAAAAAAAATTGGTTCGTTCACCCCCGAAATAGAGATTTATTGTATACGATCTGGAGTGTACTACTTTGAAGACCAAGTCAGGATTACTAGTTATAGGCTAGTATTTAATTTAAAAATAATGTAATATAAAAAAATCAATTTAATTACATTAAAATCGAATAGGTTATAAAGTAAAATAAGAGGTGCTCTTTAATCATTATTTTATCGGAATCATAAAT
Source organism: Hyles euphorbiae (assembly GCA_023078785.2). Classification (NCBI taxonomy): domain Eukaryota; kingdom Metazoa; phylum Arthropoda; class Insecta; order Lepidoptera; family Sphingidae; genus Hyles; species Hyles euphorbiae. The sequence goes on along the minus strand of CM041043.1, from coordinate 4,773,636 downwards.
ATACAAAAAACAAATAAAAAAAAATAACCAAACGTATCATACCTCTAATTGAAAATTCATCCTCAACTTTTGATCTTATAATAACAGTATTGTTATGAAAGCAAACCTCTTGCAAGCATTAATAAGTAATTAATTTATGTTCAAAATTTCTGTCTGTTTGACTAAATGTTGGATGAAACTTCGACACATTTCGACAAAGAAACACAATGTTCTAACACAATTCTTGAGTTCGGAACATTTCATAAGTTTTATAGACAAACCAGTGTTGGAGCAACATAATAAAACAAAGGGAAACTCGCTTTAAGTTTCACACTGCGAGCTAGCACGAAATAATAATTATGCAATGCTGTCTGGAAAAACAACTAATAAAAAGTATATATAAAGTTAAGTAACAAAAGAGGTTTACAAAGAAAATATCTTTCATTTTGATTGATTATAAATAATATAAATATAAATAATATAATTTATATATTTTAAAAATGGAATCATATTATGCTTATTGGACCAAATAATTTAAAATTGGAGTTTTTTTTTTATTTATTATTCTCATACATTTTTAAGCTGTTTGAAATTACGTGGTAGATTTTAATGATTAATTTTATTGATTACGTTGCTTGATTGCGTTTGATTTACTAATGAAGTTTCAAACAATAACAAAGAATTTTAAATAACCCTGTTAGTTCGAGTTATAACTATGAATTCTTAGAAACAATAAATTTCATCAAATTGGAATTGAGAAGTTCAAAATTTATGTTAACGTGAAATTTGGTTGAACTCCATGCGTTATAATATGGTTGGAAAGTTCTAGAAAACATTTTCATATACTAGTATAGTTGTACTATAGTAGTTTAATAGTTATCCAAATTATATGCCATACCCGGTATTAATAAAATATGTTTGTGAAAATGTTCGTTCGTTTCTACCAGAACTTGAGTGGCCCTAACTTTCATCTTTCATACTCCTCTCTTTGCCCATACATTTTTATAATACCTTACTGAAACTCAGAAGTTTGTGTGCACTCTTGTGCTACTATAAAGAGCTCTAAACTAAGAACTGAAAACTTCGTATAAACTACAACTTCAACATTTCTAATCTACTGCTCAAATGCAGCCACAAATTTTCGCATAGAGTTCTGTATAGCCACTTTAATATCTACAATGAAAATAGCAAAACTTTGACCATAACTTTAATTTCAACTAGGTATGTCAAAAGCACCACACATTTAAGATGAGACATGTGTTGCTTTGATGTCATCAAAGTTAAGACTAAGGGAAAAAATACTTAATGCAACTGACATTAACTGTAAACACTTATATCGTGTTGGAAATTAATAAATTCAGATATACTACGTTTTTTTATATTTATTTGCAATTAGGAGGCAAAAAGATATTTCTGTACATCTCTGCATCACCCTAGGTACGATTGGTAGACAATGTCTCAGGTATTAAGTCCACTTAGACACATTTTGTATAAAGAGTTGAATAAATAAATAAATATCCGCTGTTTTGGTTTGTCTTGCTAAGCAGATACCATCTTGTCACTGCCTCAAGTATACAACAATCATAGATCGTTAGTACACTATATAGGTAACAACAATTTTCTTTTTGGTTTGCTACAATTATTTTTTGTCGATAGGAAACATTGCAATATTAGCTATTATAATACTATCTCTAATACCGGCAACTAAAACATTTTTCCCTCCCTCATAAATGACTTCTAACTCAATTAACTAACTTCATGAAGTCTCGCCATTTGACATTTCACAAAGTGACAAATGGATGCCGTATAGATGTAGGAGTATAGCTTGGCCACCACTTTACGCCCCAGTCACTGGTAATTTGCTTGCCAGATAAAAGGATTTAGCTCTCTACAGAAACATTTCTGTAGGAAATTCACAATGCAGTTGAAACTATTGTGCCGTATATAAATAGAGACAATGGGTGTTTATTCCAAGTGTTGATAAGTCTTGCGTTCAGTTGCGGTAGAAACTGGAAACTTCGTGTGGTTTTGACGATTTTGGAGATCTATAAGTAATTGAATTGTTTTGGTGATTTATCCAGATATTACTTCGTGCGAAGAGAATAATACCAATATGAAAGCAATGTTTATACATTATGCTTACATTTAGTACTATGGATATGTCCATAGTGGAAACTTCTTTACAAGAATTTTGCATGTGAAATCTTCTAGCCCGTATTTGACCAGTTTGGTACACAAAAGAACACAGCTGTTTGTTTTAAGTCTGGCAAGCGCTTCTCGTAAAATCATGTTTAAATAATGTGATGCATACTAAACATAAAGGTCTAAAGAGAGTTAAAATTGAATTTTGTTTTTTTTTTAACATATTATTGAGTTATATATTTTTGTTTAATGAATTAAATGATATTATTAATATTTAAATAAGTTAAATGTAAGTAATATCCTCTTACAAATAATCGAATTTGAGTTACTGAACATTATGTCAATATATTATACCAAATGTCATTAAAACCTCTTTGCTACGATATTTCCAGAAGGGACAGAATATATTGATATTTTACTGACCAATATTGACTCACTGGTACATACTTTATATCATAAACTGTATATTTCCACAGACTAACGATAAATAAACATGAAGTGTTCAGTGTCTTTGATCGCTGCACGTTCAAAAGGATACTCGATACAGTATATCATACATTAGCAACTGCTAAAGACGTCGGGGTATAATTTATGTACTCAATGTTTTTTAATCGTATCTTATTGACTTGTGTGTAAAAATCTCCCTCTTCCCAGAAAATAAGAACGTAAATATTGTTAAAATAGAGGACAACCTCAGTGGCTTAGTTGGTTAGACGCCCGTTGTGAAACGTGACGCTGCGGGTTCGATCCCCGCTCCGAGACATATATTTGTAGGATCCATAAATATTTGAGTGTTCTGGATGTTTGTAAGACCAAAAAGTGTCTCGTTCCTGATACTCATGACACAAGACTCGATCTTAGTGGGGGCCAGGACTACGTATGTTACTGTTGGGTATATTTATATATTTAAGATTTATAAGAAACAAGTGTTGCTGGCAGGCTATATTATCTGTCGTCCTCGACATTCGATGGGATTTCCGTGCGTATTTCGAGGAGTTGTCGCCGAAACTGGTGAGGGTTGCGGGAGCACTGGGGCGCCTGCTGCCCAACACTGATGGTCCTGGCATCCCTTGCCGAAACCTTTATGCTGGAGTCGTGCGGTCCATGGCCCTCTACGGGTGTCCCTAAGCGATCACAGCGTTCGCCTGCTGCTTCGTCCGCAGCGCATGGTGGCGCAGCGAATTATCAGGGGCTACCGCACGGTCTCCCTAGACGTGACGCTACACGCGTCTGAAGCCACGTCGCTGTGTGGCGGTGCATGAGGAGGTGGTCTTGGCGCGTTGTGTATACGATATCCCGGGCCCGTCTCTGAGATGCACAGATGGTGGCCAACGTGGGGTTTTAGTCGGTATTTCGGTGTGCAGATTACGGTGGGGACCCAAAACCCAGCATCCACGCCGGGCCAGAAGGCGCACCGGTGAGTCCGTCACAGCCCCGCCCAAACGAGGGTGGTGTGGCCCGTAAAGGGATTTTCACCAATAGAAAAAAATCTGTCGGCATCTGAATTACAACCATCTTATAGAAAGGTGTCAAATAGCCACAATGAAACCGGTCCATCATACATAAAGTTCAGTTGCCACTGAGCCGGCATAATAGTATCGACTGACAAAAGATAACCGTCAGCGGTGAAATCCATTCTTTCTGTAATTCATTTAATATTAAGTGCATCCCAGTCAGTTTGTCGTAGAAGACCAAAATAAAATAAATAATAAAATTTCTAGTGATATTTTATAAAACTAGTTGTGACGATGCAATCAAATACAAAAATTGCTATCATCGACGAAGAAATGTAACTCTCGTTAATCAGCCTTGGAAAGCCATCTGGAGATATATTACAAGTAATTTGTCTCAGAAAGCGTATAAGAACGTCACTCACTCTTGCTGCAATTTGAGAAACATTAGGCGAAATCTAAAATATATTTTACGCTTTGTAGAAGGAAAAATTGGTAGAAAACGATTTGACGATACGGCTTACGGTGCGCTTTGAAATGCCGTAGATTTTGAATGCCACGCTCAACCATTTACGGCTCTTGGTAATTACAATAATATATTACCTACAAGGGTTCAAAACGAACAAAACAGGTAACCACGCTCGTTTGAATATGTAATTATTATATTCCATACAACCTCTATTTGCATTGCTTTGCACTTGCAGTTTAGTGAACTGCACCCCAATAGTCATGTGTATATAGAATTATTAATAAAGTATAAGTATAACTTTTATTTAATTATTTTCATTTATCAACAGATTCGCGAACTGAGTCGCATGATTAAACCGAAATCTGAACAATCCCAACAAAATTATTGTCAAACTCTTCGTTCCTTTGCATTAATTTTACATTATTTTTCTATATCTGCGGGAAACAATTCAATAGGTACCAGGTTAGCGGCTCGTCGTACTATTAAAAAATGGTATGAAAGTATTGGAGCCGATGTACTGCTGAATAAAGCTTAAGAACTAAACGCATGGAACACAAATTATTCCATAGTTGCAGGATTAGCAATTGATGAAATTCATACGTCGGTATCAAACGGGATGGCGAAAATTGCACATGTATTTATTTATTTATTTATTTAATTACATTAGCATACACCAATTATATTAATAAAGAAAAGAATGAAAATAAAAATACACAATTAATTTGTGTATTTTTTGAAACACAAATAATCAGAAACATAAAGAAATTTTATTGACCTATGTTGAAATTGAAAATGGTATAGAAGGACACTTCGTATTGGAAGCGACAGAAGTACTTGTTTTTTTTTTTTGTTACTTCTGTGAACTGCAATTTTAAGGCTACAGGTAATTTTGTTATTGATGGGACGAAGGGTAAATAACGAGCCAATTTAGTTTTGCATAGTTTACATTTAACCTTTGATGGATGCGTTGCCAATATGGCTATGGTAAAATTATGCTTAACTGCAACTGTTTCATAGAAGATCGCGGAATAGTTTTTGAGCATCCTACATTAAAGAAACCCATTTTGGTAATTTTAGGACCATCGCATATGATAAAGATACTTCGCAATTCCTTTCAAAGTTATAGTATCATTGTAGACCCTGAAGGAACAAAAATAAAGGAGAAATATTTCGGGATGTTGAATGACTTGAAAGAAAAAGAAAAAAAATAATTAATAAACTTCAATATCAACTTATTAATAACAGTAACACAAAAATGAAAGTTAAACTTACCACCCAACATTTAATATTAGTGTTGCACATTTTTTAGTGCGGCGTCATCAAAATTTATAAGAATTGTTAATAATACATACATACATACATACATAAACTCACGCCTATATCCCAGAAGGGGTAGGCAGAGGTGCCAGGACACCCACATTTCGCCTTGTATGTTCCGTCCCACAATGTGATAGGTGGCGAGCCTATCGCCATATCGGGCACAAATTCCTGACTCTGGGCTGATAATGAATAGAAATATCCAATATCACTTTGCCCAACCCGGGATTCGAACCCGAGACCTCAGCTTTGTAACCGTACCTTAGTACAACTACGCCACCGAGGCAGTTGTTAATAATATGTTCGAAATATTCAACTCTCGAAATATATTTCACTATAATTGTAAAAAAGCTGTTAACTGTAATTGATGAACTTTGCCTTTTAACATAATTGGCTAATTCTGTAAGATATATAGTGAAATAATATGTCAAAACAGCATACCTTTAGTAAAAAGTACAAAAAAAAACAGGTTTTATTGGCTAAATTGGATGAGCTAAAGTCGTAAAAGTAATTTACAATTGGCATATTTGTACTGAAATGTTACCTTTTATGCCTATGTATAAGATCAGCCAAGATCATTTAGAAATGCTTTTTGGCACCATAAGATCGCATAGTGGATGTTGCTTCTCCTATAATGCAACGCAATGCGAAGTTAAAGCCGCCTTTAAAAAGATTCTGATGCATATCGAAATAAAGTAGATAGTAAATGGAAATTGTACGGCTTCAGAAGATATTGAGATTCTCAATTATGGGTCAACACCAGTTGATCCCATAAACCAGTTAGGAAATTAATATGCAATACAATACAATACAAAACTCTTTATTGTAAACCAAATACAAAAACACACAAAATCATACAAATTAAATATAAGGCTCATGGTATTACAATGGGCGGCCTTATCGCTTAGAGCGATCTCTTCCAGACAACCTTTGACAATGAATGAATGATGACTGTAAAGTTGTCGCTGAAGATGACGACGACGAGGAAATACAAGTATTTCCCAGTATTCCTTTCTCCCAAGAAAAAATATTTACTTACATTGCAGTATTTTAGTTATATTGAAGCAGACAAAGATAAGCAAACAAAATCTCAAGAAGTAATTTAATCCAAACCACTCCTAAACTTAACAAGGTTGGCGACACATCGTGCAGTGCCCATTAAGTTCGTGCATGCACCTAACGACTTTAATATAAAATCGATTGAGACCCGCTGCCTTATGTCATGAGATGCTGACGCTTTATCAAAAGCAATGACCGGGGTACTGCCAGTATCGTATAACATTTAGGAAATTCGATCCCTAAATTTAATTAAGTATGCAAATGCTTTGATAAAGTTTTAGAGTTAATTATGGAAATTGTTGTTTGTTTTGACGAATTGTCTTTATTGGATAACAATTTAGGAGATGATCGGGGAATGCCTGGTTATTACTGATTACAGCTTCTCATAAACATTCGAAAAGCGATATTAATTATTATTATAACTTTTGAATAACACCAAAAAATACCGTCGAATGTCAGGTAAATTCCCTCTTCGTTCTAAGGTAAAATCTTTATAAAATTTCAGCAGTTTTGTACATGATTTCTGCATTTTTATTTCATTCCATTCAATTTCAATGCTCATATTTTTCTAACTTGCGATCAATTACAAGCATCTGCCATACCGTCTTCAGCAACAAAAATCCTCTCAATAATATCATTATAAAATTCTTCAGTATAATAGAAGGAGTTACCTAAGATGGCTTCACAGTTATACCGTAGTACGTCTAACAAAGTTACCAACAGTGATCGGGCTTCGCAGCTTCTCGTTGCAAAGGCAATACAGCGAGATTAACATTTAATAGAGTATGGACACGATATTTACTATGTTCTTTCATGAAAAAGAATATTTTAGTGGCTTTGTTGACAGCGAATTTATTGGAACTTCAGTGTGGGTATTATAAATTTTATTATTAACTTTTATGAAATTAACTTGAAATACAGGGGAGTTACTTTATACTACGGCTCATCGACGAATGTTTGAATGTCGTACGTAAACCTGTACGAATATGGCTATATACTTTACCAAATGTTCCAATCCTCTATCTCGACTAAGTTTGGAGTTAATGATAGGTTTTATAGAGAAAAGTATTGATTTTTAGAAGTCGAAGACTTATTCGTTGATGTCGGTCGTTCGAACTCCGTGTCGGAGAATAGATTAACCCCCGTAAGCTTCTATAGCGCTCATCTATTTACAAATGTTTGTTTTTATCTGTACTTTAATCTAATGACATTTTTTATTATAACATTATATGTGGAGATCACAGTTACTCATAAACACTAAAACTTGCATGTCACATCGACGCGATGTGCAAACTCTGCCTTTATATGTTTTTTTTTCTTGTATGGAAACCTATGTGTTACAAGCCTTGGCTTTATCTTGTGTGACAAATAAATTTGATTTCTTTTCTCTTTCAAGAAAGCTGATGAACCGAAGTTATGTTTCAGTCATTGAAAATACGACTCTTTCTTACTTTGAAGCGATGTCCCTCAACAAACCAAATTCAAAAAAAAAAAAACTGCAAATAACTTCCAATATGTATACTCTAGAAATAGATTGCAATAAGATCGTACCACTTTAAAAATATACGTATAGATCTAAATATTAACCAATGGCGTTTTATAACAACTTTTTATGTGCCATATTTGCGTACTTTATATTCAATAAATCCCCAAGCAAAGTGTTATCAAAGGCTCATAAAAGTGTTTCACCTTTCAATGGTCGACATTTTAGGATAACGCAAAAACTATCCGGTTCATTGGCTTTGTGAAGCCTCGATAAAAACAAGTGAATACGATGGGATAAACACGTTATTTTACAAGAAAAGGGTTCTGGAATGTGGTGTTTTTGGAAAAATTTACTGCACATTCATGAATGAAAATGAAATTTTATTTTTGTTTAGTTTGTGGTTATAGACCAACAAAAGAGGAAATTGCTTACTTGATTTTATTATCAGTTAACACGTAATATCTACTGCACTTATATTACAGGAAATGTGTTCCCGGTTTCTCAAAATGTTTGAGGAAAGCAAAGGAAAAAGAATAGGTTAAAGTGGTTCTTGCCTTCCGGTAACCTCACTTACGAAACACGACAGCTACGTATTAACTACAGATCGGTTTCTTTAATAACATTTATAACATTTTTGTGTTTAAATAAATGATAATAATGCAGGTAATTAAGCTTTAATGAAATTATTCGAAATACATACATACATACATAAACTCACGCCTTGTTCCCAGAAGGGGTAGGCAGAGGTGCCAGGGCACCCACATTTCGCCTTGCATGTTCCGTCCCACAATGTGATAGGTGGCGAGCCTATCGCCATTTCGGGCACAAAATTCCTGACTCTGGGCTGATACTGAATAGAAAAATCCAATATCACTTTGCCCAACCCGGGATTCGAACCCGAGACCTCAGCTTTGTAACCGTACCGTAGTACAACTACGCCACCGAGGCAGTCGAAATACATAGTTGAGTATATTATACGACGAATTAAAACTATGGTTTCGATGGTCGATTATAGTGTCCATATTTCACCATGTTTCCATAATATGAAAACAGCTCTTGACCTGATCAATTAATTATCAATATCAATTAGCAGTAATTAATTTCGTCCACTCACTGAAGCTTCATTACGTTTGAAATCGGGAGCATAATTAACGACAAGATTATTAAAGGGCAAAAAGCCATATTATCATTTTTCAGTTTCTCCTTAATCATACATTCGTACCTGTTTATAACCAATGGAGTCGACAAAGGTGCCATTATTGAGATTGTCGATAGTAAGTGCTGATGCATCATTTTAGTCTCACAATTTGCTGTCATCTCTTAATTATTATTTTTTATTTCTTTCAAGGGCGAAACAAGCATGCCTTTGCCCTGATGGTAAACGATACAACCGCTCATAAAGTAGCAAAACCAAACAACACCTTGAATTACAAAGCAATGCTGGGCATTCCACTGCGTTCGCCTTCCTGAGACATAAGATGTTAAGTCTCAATGTGTCCAGTAGTTACTCTGGCTACAATTTCCTTCAATCCAAAATACGTGTGTATGTGCATTTAAACTGCTGTTTGACGGGAGAAAGAGACATTGTGGTGGTACCCACCCAGGCAGCCTCTTACATATGAGAGACCTACCACCAGTAAAAATAATTCTTTAATTTGTGTCATTTCTTGTATGCTATAATTTATTACAGGACCATTGAAGGAATCAGGAATGTACGGAATCAAAGATTTACTCTTTCAGAAATATGACATATTTACGGGGTAAGCAATTTTTTGTTAAATATAATTTTTTTTTCAATTATCACACATTTTTATATAGCAGCCTTATGACAAATTAGTTTTTGAATTATTTTAGTTTTTTAATAGGTATTCAAAAGTCAACCGAAAAGGACAAATCATTGAATAGCTAAAATAGTTTAAAAACTGTCCATGAATAAGGCCGTAGGGGCTTTATTAATAAACTCGGATCAGTGAGGGATTAACTTTAGCCCAAAACTATAGAATTGACTTGATTATTTTGAATAGCGAGTTATTCACGACTTTATTAACAAACACAGATGTATTTCGGTATAACATGACAATCCTGCTATGGTAAACCACTGATTTTACAAGTTAAAAGAACAAAGCATTCGAGTCGAATCTAAAGTCTTGAGCTAAAGTTAACTCTCACTCATCCAAGGTAGTTAATAAGGCCCTACGAGATTTACAAACATCAATAACAAGTACAAAAACCTTTATGATGTTTTTCTAAGTATTAAAATTATTTTTGGTAGGATGATATCACTGATGATGGGAAATAGTAAATCTCGAGCCTAAATCTTAATTTTGCATAACACTTTTATTTATTTATTTGTTTGTTTGCTTATTAGAAGAGAACAATTACTTAAAATCAATCCCAATATTCAGTTACTTTTTAAAATATAAAAATAAAACATAAAAACTTTACTTTTAATAGTAAACACAAAAAACATTTTTTCTACAAAGGTATTACTTTTCAGAAAGAAAATACAGAATGAAGACAAAAACGTTATTAGCTGGAATTTGAATAACCGTAAGTGAAATTACCATTTCCTTGTTTACTAAAATTCTGTAGTAATAACATCCTTATTGGTTCGCGTTTACATTTCATTTTTTTTATATTCATATTGTTTGGAGTATATCAACACTATAATCATTCATCATTCATCCATAGTCATCAAGAATTTCAAATAAAAAAAATTGAAATAAAAATATTATTCAAATAGTCTTTCATCAGAGCTTTTGAATTGTTAATTTCTGCTACCACCGCTTTGGAACGTGTTGTAGCTGTGAAGAAGAATCAGTGCAAGATAGTCCCTCAGCAACATTCAGACACACGAAGTCAACTATTAAATATAGCGCTGTATTTATTATGATTACCGTCCTATCTGAGGAATTTGCACATCAAGTACAATTTGTATTGTATTTCGATTTATTCTTCTAATCGCCATTATTTTAAGAATAGTTCTGTTAAAAAAATCCGATGTACATTTAAATTATTTTGTTTTTAATGACTTTAAAGCCATTTCAGAATTATCGCCAGATTTCAAGATTAATAAAGAAGAAAATAATCACTTCCTGGTATTTCAACGGGCAATGAAATTATTGCTCATTACCGGCCAATGTTTAGGACTGAATCCTGTCACTGGAATTTTGGAGAAAAATGTTACAAAAATAAGGTAAATACATATATTATAGACATAACAAGTCAAACTAGTCAAGTAGAAAATCAATGCAAAAATGGTGCGCTGATACGAATTGAGAAGCCACGCACAGAAAACTAAGTGAAGAATGTGTGCCTTAGTTTATATTTCTTCATCGGAAGGAAATCATTTCTATTCCTATGATAAAAGTTGATAAATGATAAGATATTATTTTAATTTTCCAGATATCGTTTCTTCACTTTGAAGGTCCTATACAGCCTAATAATAGGCTTGGTACAGGTGATTGGTGCTGTACTCTGCCTTTACAGACTTTTGAGTCACAGCATATCAATAAAAGCTTTAGGTAAGACTCATGAATTTATTTATTTATCTTTCTGTTATATTTATGTGACTTTGCTTCTCACAATAAATTTACTCGTCATTTTGCATGTTTGCTGCGATTTTTTAATAGAGACGTAATGCTCATATTTCTACTTCCTAACAGTCCAGTCTTTCCAAAGGATTTCTTGAAGGTAGTTAGTACATTACACATAGGTTGAAGACCTTTTATGCCCTTCTATTTAATATGATAAATTTTAATTTATTTTCAGGTTACTTCTCATTCTTCTTATGCGCTGGATGTACGACATTCACATTCCAACGAATAGCCACAAAATGGCCCAAGTTGATGAAGGAACTTCATAACTGTAACCTTGAGGAGTACGTTGACCCCAACCTCAAGTTGAAGTGTTACTCAGCTTGTTTGTTGATTTTATTCATATCTATATGTAAGTAGTTCTTATTTAATTAGAAGAATTTATGGGACAGGGATTACGTTTTATTACGAACGTATTTCTGGAATCAGAAATGAGGAGATCCGTAGGAGAACAAAGGTTACCAACATAAGCGATAGGATTAGCAAGTTGAAGTGGCAGTGGGCCGGGCACATGGCACGACCTGGCTAAAGTTGCAGGAAGTCGCTGGATGCAAGCAGCTTCCAACAGGTCGATGTGGAAGTTCTTGGGGGAGCCCTATGTTCAGCAGTGGAATCCTGTGGCTGAGATGATGATGATGATGGGACGGGATTCTTAGGGAGCTTCATGCTTTCACTGGATTTCTTTTTATTAACGATGTTTTATTAACAGTTTTATTTTAGTTTTAATTTGAATATGAGGCACAGCGTTAATGATAAAGGAAAATATCATGAGGAAACCTTGCATAAAATTTCTATGTTCCGCCAACCCGCACTAGACTAGCGTGGTGGACTATATGGCCTAACCACTCTCAATGGCATTCTCGATTGTAGAGAAGGCCCGTGCCCTGCAGTGGGACGTATATGGGCTGATACAGTATAGATGAGGGACACATTTTGATTTAAAAAATTACACGTTCAACTATGAAAGGTATATTTAGTAAAGAATATACAAACCATCGTATCTTTAATTTCAGTAGAACATGCTCTGGCTGAATTAGCCAGAATTACCGATGTTATTGATTGTAACAACGAGAACGATGACATGGACGTATACGAAGAATACATAAAAACCGGTTTTCCTTGGATATTTGAATTCAATGTTCCATTTAACTTGCCTTTCGGTGTTTTGTTGCAGGTATGAAATATTCTAATATTTTTTATATTAATCTTCCAAACAAACAATAACCTCACTCAGCAAGTCTAAATCTTTGGATCTCTTGAATCTCCTGGCACAGGCCGGAATAACGCCAAAGCAGAATGAATGAATGAACAGTAAATACCTAAGCCATTATCATCTTTAGCCATACGAAAATCATGCTTAAAATAGGGCTGCTCCTAACAATACTCTCCATTTTTGCAAGGTTGTTAGTAACCAGTAGGACATCTATAAACATCTATAATATTACCTGTATCTTCTTTGAGGATCGAATTATTTTCATTGTGAGACTTACATATAGCTTAGATTTTTTTATAATATCAACGGCATATAATATGTTACTGGTATTTTTTTCTGGAAGAGATATTGAATTCCCACCGGAGAGAGATAAAATTTGTCATAAGTCACCACAATTATTTCAATTACCCTGAAAATATTCTTGTGTACGTGTCTACCATTTAGTAGGGTTGGTACCTGTTTGAATACGTTTATCTCAACATTGCACCAAATAAATCTGTAATAATCTAAACTAATATATCAAGTTGAAGAGTATGTTTGTTTTTGTTGTTAATCTCAAGAGCCACCAGCTCTCATCGGAAAATTATTAAAAAATATTACTCCGTCAAAAAGCATCTGCAACCAGGCAAAGCCAGGCTTCTAGTATCAACTACATATTTCGTGCTGTATTTAAAATCACTGCATGGGCCCAACTTTACAATTGAACGTAATTTATTTTTTGTATTTCAGATATACAACATCATCACAACATTTAGTTGGAACTATTCAGATCTCCTTATAATTTGTATTAGTATGTACCTGACATCAATATTAAATTGCATCAATAAAAAAATCCAATCATCGTATGAAACTGTAAGTAGCTTATTCAATAAATAATTAACCAATTAATAACATAGACCTACATTATTATGAGAATATTAGATATCTTCTGTTGTTTTTTATAGTCATCTATCCCTTACATTCATAAGGAACAAAAGTTGCAAATTGAACAACAAAGTAGAACAGAAGAATTAATTAAAAAATCTGATCTTATTTATTCATAAATAATGTAACAAATTTAGTAATAGAGATGAAAAGGTGGACTTGATAACCATCGTAGGTAGTCACTGGATGCAGACCACCTCCTTAAGGTATATGCAAACCTTTGAAAAAAGCCATGATATCCTAGAACATTATCACCTAGATATCCTAGTTTTCTGAAAATATCCTAGGACAATCGTTGACTCGTTTACAGGTATACCTGCCCCCATCTTTCTGGCGGTGTCTTCGCGAAGATTACAATCGGGCTACTCGTCTGGTCCGCTCATTCGATGACGTCATCAGCAGCGTAGTGTTTATTTCTTTCGCCAACAATCTGTTTTTTATATGCCTACAACTGTTCTACTGTTTGGCGTGAGTATAAAAAGGCCCAATATTCGAAAAACAAAGAATTAATCAACTAAATAACTGACAAAAATCCCATCCATCCATCCATCAGCCAAAGGAAGTCCACTGCTGAACATAGGCCTCCCCCAATGATTTCCACAGAGACCTGTTGGAGGCAGCCTGCATCCAGCGACGTCCCGCGACCTTGGCGGGTGGACGTCCTACGCTGCGCTTTCCGATACGCGGCCTCCATTTGAGCACTTTCCGACCCCATCGGTCATCAGATCTCCGCGCTATGTGCCCTGCCCATTGCCACTTCAACTTGCTAATCCGCTAACTGACAAAAATAACAGGATGTAACAAAAATAATTTATGAGACTGATGAAAAATTATGGAAACAGTCAGTAGTAAAAATAGTTGGCTGAGGTGAGTCAAGTGTGTATATTTAATTGAAAACAATGTTTGGATTTGTATGGGGAGATTTAGACGCCTTGATGACGCAGTTGTACTATGATACGGTAACAAATTGAATGTCTCGAGCGGGAATTCTGGGTTGGACAAATTTATTTTGTATTTTTCTATTCATCATCAGCCCGAAGTCGGGAATTCGTGCACAATATGACAATAGGCTCTCTCCCTAACATCAGGTGAAGGAACACACAAGGCAAAACATGGTTGTCCTGATTGGTTCCAGATGAACCTTTACCTAGAAAGGTTAGAAAGGTTAGAAAGGTTAGGTTAGGTTTCCTACAATCCCGGGTCCTTCCGCCGTGGTGTGAAGAGGCACCTAAGCAGGCCGGCATAATTGTTTCCATTGGCATGGGACTGCCGTCCGATGCCAATGGATACTCTGCCTGGGCGGCATTGACACTTTCCATCAGGTGCAATGCCGCCACTATGCCAGGCCATTATAAAAAAAAAAAAAAAAAAAAAAAAAATAGACAGAGGTTTTACTGGTGGTAGGTCTCTCATATGTGAGAGGCCATCTGGGTAGGTACCACCGCAATGTCTATTTCTCCCGTGAAACAACACTGCTTAAATGCACTGTTGTGTTTCGGATTGAAGGACATTGTAGCCAGAGCAACTACTGGACATATTGAGACTTAACATCTTATGTCTCAGGATGGCGAGCTCAGTGGAATGTTGCTACTGTTTATGAGCGGTCGTATCGCTTACCATCAGGCGAACGGCTTGCTCGACTCGCCATTCACTGCAATAAAAAAAGGCACATGTATGTAAAGGAAAATATTTATATTGAACACTATCACGCTGTTTAATCATTAACCACAAATTCAAACGTACGTAAATTATTTTGCGTTGCTCCTTAGTAATATCTTGTTTAATAAATACACCGAATCTTCTTCCAAATATTAAAATAAGCGATTTAATTTTCAGCGACGGGTTGAGAGTCAATCAACGATATCTGATAGAAAAGTGTCCGCACTATCCTAGTGGGTTGGTATATTTTGTTCATTTATTGGTATATTTATTTAAATGAAAAGTGACCCTGACAATGTTTGGTGCTGTGATTTGGAGGCTACGGATAGTAGTAGGTCTCAACCAACAGTTTGCTTTGGAAGCATTTGGAGGTGGCTCATATTTAATGGTCGCCACACACGTAAAATACAAATGTGCAATTTGGGCAAATATCATACATATATGTCAAAGACAAAGTCCTTGCTTGAAGATTGCGCAGTTATAACTTGCGAGGGTCATAACAGTCGTTAGATTAAGTTCTATTCCAACATTTTGCTTTGGGATCCTTTCAGGGTGGCCAGTATTTATAAGGTTTGTGAAAATCCTAATGGCTCTTGCAATGGGTCAAATTTGAAATAAATTACTGATCTGTCTATGTTCCTTGTTAACCATTTGCTTATAATATGCTTCTATTATGTTTAAGTAATATTTTCTGTAGTCAATTTCATCAATCACTTACAGATACCATCTGGAATAAATAAAAAATACGATACAATAGTCTACATAAGATTATCTGTAATAAATATCTAAAGCCGATATTATTTTTTCGACTATCGAATCTAAGTTGACAACCTATCTTATATTAATTCCAAAAAAACTTGCTGAGTCATTTTAATGATAAATTTCAACCCTAGAGGACACTTTCAACTCATTAACGTCAATACACAAAAACGTATCAGTTGCAATACTCGTTTAGAAATTTTAGATAAGTCAATGACCTTCAAAATTGCAGACTTGAGCGAGGAGTATTGCCCCGCAACATCTGTGTATAGACGTTTTATTATTCCGATGTATTTCAGAATCACTGAAGTGTTCGTTTGTTAACTTGCTCATCCAAACAATCTTTGCTGAAGATATTTCCATTCCGCTCCCTTTGAATGCTCATTCACCTTAGATAGATTGTCATCTGAATGAATATAAATAAGGATTTTACAGAAATCTTGCTTAGTATAAGGGAATCTTAACTCCTTCTTTTCTCAAGTATTGCACCTTCCATTCCTTTTATAAAATGAGAGTTCATTGATGGTGGAACTCATTTTTCATCGAACCGCCAAACATCACATTTCCTATACTTAAAATAATTGAGTCTCTATTATGTTCCCGGCACTGCCCGGCACTATGATTAGAAAAGAAAAGGTAATCCTACGGAAAAGTTTGATTTTCAAAACATGGGCGAGAAGACGTCATATTGTTTTTTGAATTAAAAATGCCTTATACTGATAAAAGTATGTATAATAAATAAATAAACACCCAACAGTCACATACGTAGTCCTGACCCCACACTAAGATCGAGTCTTGTGTCGTGGGTAATAAGCACTACGAAAGACTTTTCGGTCTCACAAACACCCAGACCCGAAAGAAATATTTGTGGGCCGCACAAACATTTCTCTCGGTGCGGGGATCGAACCCGCGGCCTGTTGTTTCACAGGCGGCGTCTAACCGACTGCGCCACGGAGGCTGCAAATACACATAGGTGATTCTTTCTTTTTCTTGCAGTCCATTCGGAGGATACGAGCATGTGGTGTATCTGGTTATCTCTCTAGGCTACTTATTTGGAAAATCTCTCGCCGTGTCTTTGATTGCTGCTAGTGTGAATTCAGCATCATTGGCGCCAGCACCGGCTTTGTACAACCTATCCCCTGCTGTGTATTGTACTGAGGTTGGTAACAAATGAACTAACTTTTACCGACTAATTATATAGTTTACATTAAGTCTCAAGTTTTTCTTCTTCAATTTTAATTGTTGGATATGCATAATTCTTTCATCTACTATTAAAACACTTTTGATGAATTTTTAAATATTTTCAATGATGTTATTGTTGATTTTTTTTCTTCTAACACAACTATTTTTGTTGCAGGTTCATTGCAATAATATGATTAGTTTTGTATTCAATTTAAACATCCTATTATGAAAACAGGGATAAACTGGATTTTAAAATAATATTTAATACGTGTAACAAATTGCTATTGTCTCGCAGGTCCAAAGGTTCCTCGACCAAGTTCACGGCGATACAATTGCTCTCAGCGGTCTTCAATTCTTTAACGTTACCAGAGAACTTGTGCTATCTGTAAGTGATAAGTAATAACCGACTTATAACTGAAAGAGAATATCATGAACTTACAACATATAAACTGTTATAATATGTTGGATATTATTCCATACTAGGGGAAGGTCTCTCAGATATACCAGCGCAATATATATTTCTTCTACAGCTTCTTGTATTCACCTTTCTTGTGTTCCGGTTTAAAGGACATTGTAGCTAGAGTAACTACTGCACATATTGAGACTTAATATCTTATGTCTTATGATGGCGAACGCAGTGGAGTGCCCAGCCTTGCTTTAAAATTATTGTTGTTTTGATTTGCTACTATTCTATGAGCGGTCGTATCGTCATTCATAGCAAAAAATAATAAAAAATACTTTCCATTACATCATATATCAGTAGAAGAAGCAAGCAGCAGGCCGGCATAATTTTGTCTGTGATAAATGGCATGGGGTGGCCCTATGATGCCATTCGATATGGTCTGGACGGTATTAGCGCTTATCATCAGGTGCAGTACAGTCACTACGCCACAATAGATTAAAACAAGAAAATAAAATCACTACATTTCGACGCAATGCAGATTGTAATTTTTTAATACATTTACGCTACAGTCAATAAAATGTACCGAATCTTCAGTAAAACGTATTATGTGTTGTGAATATCAAATCAGTGCGGGTTATTTTAGTCCCACATCACTCAGAGACAAAATAATTCATATTTGCGTATAATATCCTTTCCGGGTTAATTTTATCGCTTTTCAATGCATTACAAAGACTGTCACTGCCATGATTATGCAAAATTAGTGTTCAGTTCATTGTCTGAACACACGTCTCCATGCTATCTTTGAAATAGATTGTGGCTAAAATAACTATTTATATACAGGGTATATCAAGACTATTACCGAAAACGAAGCCGGGTGGTAGTTTAAGTGACTTCAGACACAATGCAACAGAAAAAGTTGCAAAAAAAAGCGACAAATTTTTTTTTTGTTATTTTTTTCCTATGACCATATTTGGGTGGTAAATACATTTTTCCTAAAATGTATACCCTTTTATTTATAAATACTCTAAGGTATAAAGGAGTTTAAATTATTATTTTAGCAAAAACTATGGTTTTACCACCCAAAAATTAAGATATTTAAAAAATCACAAAAAATAATTGTTGCGATTCTATGCGAAATTTTTAGTTGCATTGTGTATTTGTAGCCTCTAAAACTACCACCCGGCTTCGTTTTCGGTAGCAGTCTTGAGATACCCAGTATGTTATTACCCATATATAGTTTGTATAGTTGTGTGTGCGTGGTGGCCTGTTGGAAAGCAGACCAGACGCGGCTACCAAAATGTTCATGGTAGTCGTGGGTTCGAATCCCAGGGCATACCTCTGACTTTTCAGAATCATGTGTATATTGATGGTCAATCATAATAAAGATGAACGAAAATATCTTGAGAAACCCTGTATACCACAGCAATATATAAGATTTTGTATGATGTGTAAAGTCCGCTTACCCGTAGTAGGCCAGTGTGGTGGCCTTTATGGCCTAACCCTTCGCAATCGTTCTCTCGATTGTAGACCTTGCAGTGAAACGTATATGGGCTGATACAGTACAGTTGTAAACCTATTTTAGTCATCGAATTATATTTCTTATTCGCTCAAACTAAATTCAAGAGTTGTTCGAAAGACGTTTTCAAATAAGTTTATAAACTCTATGAATAAGGCCTTTAATGTTTACGTCAAGCAGAAATATTCTACGGTAATCTCATTTGTAGCGTATTAATCGAAATATCAATTATAAAAATTCTTCGCACGTTCAAGAGATCGTTTGCGCGCAGGTTCCTTTACTTTTACGATCGTATTACACATAATTTATTGTAGATTCACAACAAACATCTCTAGTACAGATACAATAACTTTTATATTTTGTTATATATACATTCTCATAAACAATTGCACTTTTTTGAAGTGGTGGTAAAGAAAAGGAAGCTATTGTACTTTTGAAATCCATAAAAATAAACACGCTCCAAAATTTCACACTAAAAATGTTGCACTCATATAATACCACCGTTATTTCCACTCCAATATGTAATAGGGATGATCCCTATTGCTTTGGCGGTTATAAATTCCGTTAATGGAAAAGTCATGGATTTTTTTAACCCATAACCTTAATAAGTCGATTTTCTGCTTAGAAATAGAAAACGAGAACCCAGGATTCTCAACTCAGGTTACTAAACCAAGGGTGCAGCAAATGTGTACTCAATTAAAATTAATAATTATTATATTTACTCGTATTTTACTCCAACCTAAATCTTTTTTCAGATGTGCGAATTGGAGGACCGAAAACTCCCTAATAGTTTCTAGAACTTTTTATATTCGTTTTTTTAGCGTGCCTTTTGGCTGATGGTAAGTGATACGACCGCTCATAAACAGTAGCAAAACCAAACAACACCTTGAATTACAAGCAATACTTGGAATTCCACTGCACTCGCCATCCAGAGACATAAGATGTTAAGTCTCAATATGCCCAGTAGGTACTCAAGCTTCAATATCATTCAATTAGAAACACAAGTGCGTGGTGGCCTGTTGGTAAACGGACTAGACGCGGCTGCCCACATGTTCACGGTGGTCGCGGGTTCGAATCCCAGGGCACATCTCTGACTTTTCGGAGTCATGTGTGTATTGATAGTCAATCACCACGCACTAAAACGGTGAAGGAAAACATCGTGAGGAAACCTGCATACCATAGCGATTTATAAGAATTTCTATGGTATGTAAGTCCGCCAACCCGCACTAGGCCAGCGTGGTGGACTATATGGCCTAACCACTCTCAATCGTATTCTCGATTGTAGAATAGGCCCGTGCCCTGCAGTGGGACGTATATGGGCTGATACAGACAGAAACACAAGTGCAATTAAACTGCTGTTTGGCGGGAGAAATAGACACTGAACTCTCGCAAAAAATAGCCATTTTTTGTTGCTGACTACTGTTACTTTATTTTCAGGTAGCCGGAACCATAGTGACATATGAGTTGGTGTTACTACAATTTAGCAACGAGGACACCTCCTAACAAGCAGGCAATCGCTTAGCAGATCTGAATAAAGTTTTCTCATTAACCTCCCGACTAAAGGCAGTGTGTGACTTGAATATAAATAGATCTCAGCTAATTAGAGCTTGAAATAAGGAGAGCGTTCAGTAGTAATTGCTTCTAATTTTATATTCTTACGGTTTTATTTATAGGCACTTGAAGTATATTTGGGTTGTCGAATATATTGTCTTCTTCACCCACACACAATTTAAAAGTCATCCGAAAGAGAGAAAACATTTGACAGCTAAAATAAGTTTCAAAATAGTCTATGAATTAGACCGTGTACTAATTTGAATTACAGCAGTTCCTTGTTCGTTAAGCTGGCTGTAAACTTAGGTCGCGTGTTCAATCATGTTTATGTAGCCCACAAATATTTGTTAATAAGGTTTAAAAATTGTGTTGGTTAATATTGCGTGGTGGCCTGTTGGTAAACGGACCCGACACGACTGCCAACATGTTGACGGCGGTCGCCGGTTCGAATCCTAGGGCATACCTCTAACTTTTCGGAGTCATTTATGTATTGATAGTCAATTACCATGTACTGTAACGGTAAACGAAAATATCGTGAGGAAACCTGCATGCCATTGCGATTTGTGGTAATTTCTATGTTATGTAAATACTGCCAACATGCACTTGGCCAGTGTGGTGGACTATACGGCTTAACCCTTGGCAATAGTTCTCTCCATTGTAGAGGAGGCACGTGCCCTATATTGGATTGTATATGGGCTGAAACAGTATAGTCTCTGATACCTTCATCATGTGATTTTTATTTTACTGCTAACTCAAGGTAATGACGTGTATGAGTGCATTTTCCTTCAAAAAAATAATTTTAGCTACAAAGGTAATGGCTCAAGTAAAAATAAATCAATATCATAAAATCCTTTTTCATTCTGATAAACTTATAATGTGCACTGAAAACGAAAATGGATTTTATTTTAGTTCTAAGTTATATTTTTATTTATGTCAGTATTTGTAATGGTAAGAAATACTGATTTATATTTTTTAAGAATGAAATTAATATAACTTTTTAAAATATTCGTAAGTAGCACCTATATAATTTATTGTAAGAAATGATTAGGTATTATAATATTAATATTGATTAATGATTTTTAATGGTTTAGAATAAATAATGGACAGTTTTATTACTAAGAGTTTATTTTAACTAGTCCATAGTATAGTATACAAAGTTGGACCTCTGTAAATTAGAGCCAATGTCAAAATATTTATAACGATTCAGAGTTTAACCTTTAATTAATCCTAAAATTGAAATGCACTGAAATTAAAAAACAGCAATTCTAACGCAGAAAATCATTATTCCTCATCTTTTATTATTATTCCTATTCCTGTCTATTAATTTATTCAATCCACAAAATCCCATTCTCTTTATTTTCATCATTATTTAAAAAATCATTCCTCTCCTTTTACTAAATGCTAGAAGCAAAGTTCTCTCCACAACTGACAGTTGGTAGCCAAGATCCGTGCAACCACGTGTGCTTCGACCTGCCTGCAGTCGACACCGATCCTGTCTGCATGATGTTCAGTCGATACAAGAAGGGCTACCAGTTCTATGTGAACGAATGTCAAGCACGGCGAGCTATCTGTAGGGAGAATTTGTGTGAGTATATATACTTCTGAATTTCGGAGTCATGTGTGTATTGACAGTCAATCACCACGTACTAAAACGGTGAAGGAAAACATCGTGAGGAAACCTGCATACCATAGCGATTTATAAGAATTTCCATGGTATGTAAGTCCGCCAACCCGCACTAGGCCAGCGTGGTGACTATATGGCCTAGCCACTCTCAATCATACTTTTGATTGTAGAGTCGGCCCGTGCCCTGCAGTGGGACGTATATGGGCTGATACAATACAATACAAAAACAATACGTAGTAGAAAGGAATGCCCATTTATAGCATCGGTAAAAAATATCGTTGATCCCGAGACCCATAGTGCTTAAAATTCATTATAGCATTTTTTATAGCCTGTCCTTCAACGTTTTCCTGATTTATCCCGGGTGACAGATTTTATAAAATAAACAAATTTTAATAACATTTTACATTTCTTTCACAGAGCCAAAGACAAACTTCACTTCCATTTCTCTAAGAGCTCCGGGATTAGGTCGCAATTATAATTATATTCATATATATTTCCCCTACACAAAAAAGTAGGTTTCATCGAGACACTAACATCTTCGCACTGATAATATGTTTCATGGTTACATGGGCATTTTCCTTTAACATTATCATGAATTTAGGCTATAAGGAGTCTACCCAAGGATTTCTATAGCGTTGTATTTAAAGCTATATGATTTTTTTTTATTTTGTCCATAATGTAATAGGTGAATCCTAGATAAAGCATTTTAGGACTACCTATTGGTCTGCTGTAGCAAACCAACCAATAACCAGATGTAATCAGATTTGTCTCTGTAAAATATGTTACAAATCCACATAACATTGCGTATAAAAGGGCATGAAGAAAAACACCTCCCTACAAGGAGACGGCAGAACTCATCACCGTTACCAATGTTAAAAAAAGAACAGAACTCTAGATGCTTTGATAAAAATAGATTCAAAATACACGATACAACCTTATTGGATGAAAGCACTAAAAATCCTCTCATGTTCAAAATAATCCGCCAATTCAGCGTCTCACAGTCCCTCGTCTCGTGAAATTTCATCAAGTAAGAAAAAATGAAATTATTGAATCTCATTCCCATTGGCCCAGCGGCTACTTATATAATCGCTGAATTTGTAAATATTTGATGGCCCTTAAAACAGGATTGTTAGGCGAACAGCTCCAGCAATTAATTTTTTAAGTGTCCTAAGAATCTTGAGTAGCGCCTTCGCTTTAATAATGTAGAATTTGAGTTCATTTAGAAGCCTGGGGTCTTAAGTTAATTTTGTTATTTAAAGGATTCTATGGTATAAATTTCATATCTTTTTAATTTTATAAGGCACTGGCTTAAAATGAGCAAATGAATAACCCGATGCAAAATGAACACTGATACCCATGAACATCTAGTATTTCTCGAGTGTCGTAGGAGTATTTCTGACTTTTTAGGAAGCAATAAGGGTTAACACATGTATAGGGTATGGGTTTTAAGGCTACCTGCATTGTAACTTATTTAATCCTCGATATTTAACAAGTAACAACAGTCAAAAGAACAGATGATGATGATGACGATGATTTCTCTACTTTACACCTTCATTTGTACTTGGTCATTCATAGTGTAAGATTTTATAAAATCAGTTTTGAGGATGAAGATACAAATGTAGACCGTAAATATATTTTACTGTGATCATAATTATATTTTTATGCTACATCTTTTTCGATACTAATACAGTTCACAACACCGCTTATAATAAAAACAGTACGGTATGGATTACAAAATACGGTATCCAAAAACAGTAATATTTTGTTTCAGTACTACACCTGGTTCATCCCAGCAGATGTATGAAAACGAATCTATTTTTTATGCCAGTGTCGTAATTAACCATGGCATGAAGCCTTGGTTCGTCGCCAGATCACATGAATCCCCTGGGCGACGCCGCGGTCACTCCATGTTTTCTAAATTCCATTTGTACCCTTTCGGAAATTGTTTTAATGTACCGTTTTGTGTACTATGATAATGAGAAATGATTTTAATTATTTGCATTTGAAATGAATGGTAAAAAATACGTTAAACATTGGTAATATTATCATTTAAACTAAATTCATGTTAAAATTGAAATAAAAAATAAAAATCTTTTATTGCAAAACAAGCAGCGTATTGTGTTGGGAAGTTGGTTTAAAGATAAATAATATATCAATGTAATTAAATTACATAGTTTAGTGTTATTTTAAAGCCAACATAATTAAATTCTACTTCACAAAAGATATCGTAAAATCTTTGGTCATGTCGTTCTATAGATATTTTGTATGATATTGGTTGAATTATATGGGACGAAGTTCACATAATTCCGGGAAATTATTAAGCAGAAATTTTTGACATTACAAAGCCAAAAATCACACTGCCATCTTAAAATAATCTTAAAACTTATTCCGCTAAACAAACAACGGAATTCGGGCTTTATCTGTGCCTTTAATGCTGTCTTGCCAAATTTATATCAGGCGGGCTGAGATAAAAACCCGTTTTTGTAACCTCGCCACGTTTCCTAAGGGTTACGATGCGTCATCTCTGTACGTGCCCCAAACGAGACTTAATTGCGACCTTGAAGATAAACAGACTAATTAAATTACGGCATTTTTGTTTTTTTTGTTGCGAATTGTTTTCATAAGCTGTTTCGTAGGTTTAATTGGTAGGTTGACTTGACTTCTGAACATGGTCAATAGGTTAAATTGGTGTTTTTTATTGCATAAGAATAATATACGGGCAAACAGGTCATCTGATGGTCAGTGATCACTCCGCCCATGAACATTGGATCATGGAAGTGTTGTCGGCCCATCAAATCTGGACATTGAGGTGTTGGGAATGAGAGCCTCCTGTGAGCCAATAGTGACACCCCGGACGAGCCTTCCCATTCATGATGAGTTATGAATGATCACAGCGTGGCTCCACCATAGAATAAATTATAATAAATTACAATTATAACAGCAAAAGTATCATTCGAAATCAAAGCAAAAATTATAACACAACTTGAAAACAAAGCAAACCAAAGATAAAAGCCAGGAAAAACCTTTACGGCAAATAACAGACACATAACAAGTCGACAAATTTAATTTTCATTTAATAATCGTCAGATATACCTTAGCTTCCTGTTTGATAAAAAAACAAAATGTGTTCATGAAATCCCTTTATTTTTATAAGTCCGCTAATATTCTGCTCCGGATCCTTTTGAAAGCGTTACAATTTCAAAGGGCTGGATATGAGCGAAGTAATACGCGATATGTATATATGTTACCGGAAATGTATGAAGTCTAGGAATTGTATACATTTCCTAGGAAATGTATACAATTCCGAAGCTGTTTAGGAAATGTATAAAATATTCTTTCAATAATTATTTTATAAATACATATCCTGGGAAATGTATACATTTCCTAGGCATTGTATAAAATTCCAATATCGTATTAGGAAATGTATAATAATAATGGTTTCTGTAATAAAACACGTTGTTCAAATGAGAGTAATATTTTTTGTCACAGATAACAATTATAGCGTTAAATTCTATAATACTTAACTATTATCTATTATTCTATCCATCGAGACGTTATCGCGAGTAGACGCGTTGCATATCTGTTCAAAATTTTAATAAAAATTAAATATACGACACAAGTAATTTGCAACCATAACTGTGCTGATATAAGTGATAAAGTGGATCAAAACCTATTCGAAACAAAATACGTTGGAGTTCGGAGACACATTTCATCAGCTAGAGGTAACCGCTCTTCACCCCCGCGGCAAAAAGAGAAGAGTTCTGTGCTCGGCCACGCTCAAACTACGTCCATTTGACTATTACATAGATACAATGAACATATTACGTTCACCTACTGGAAGTGGCACTATTGCAAATCGTAGTGGTTCGCAACCAAATCTATCATCTACAAATTCAGAATTCACCGATAAAACCAGAACCTCCCTAAGAGAAAATATAAAGCGCAAAATGGGAGACGATATAAAAGAGGACATAGCTGAACTAAATATCCAAATATCGAAAATGATGACGATAGTTACAAACATGAGCACAACCCAAAAGGAATTTATGGATAAAGTTTCTGGAGATATTAAAATGATTAAAGAACAAATCACAGATATTAAAAGCATTACAAACAATTTAAACAAAGAGCAAAATAATATAAAGTCCGATATAGTAAATCTAATGAATAAAAATGAAGACACGGATAGACAAATAGAAGCTCTAAAGCTGAATATCAACCATTTAAATTCAATTGCATTGACTCCAGGCTTTACAACCACTATCGGGATTGAAGAAACTATAGCAGAAATGCAAGAACGTGAAGAAAGAAGTAGGAATGTAATAATAATTGGAATTCCAGAACCCACTTCAAATAACTTAGAGGAAAGAATCAATGCAGATAAACTAGAAATGCTAAAAATTACTAATATGATGAATTTTGATTGTGAGGAACCAACAAAAATTATCCGACTAGGAAAATACATACCAAATAAAAATCGTGCAATTAAAGTGATTTATAAACACAAAGAAACTGTTAAAGCTATACTACGCGCAAGAAGTTCGCTCAAATTAAACGACATTAAAATTTACGCTGATCAGACACCACAACAGCAGAAATATTTTAAAGAACTCAAACATGAACTTAACCTAAGAACAGGAAAAGGCGAATCAAATCTCACAATTAAGTACATCAAAGGGATACCTAAAATTACTAAAGTAGTACCAAAAAACTAAATATTAATACTAAAACAGCTTCTGATTATTGTAATGGTGATAAGTATATTACATATAAAATTTCAGACAGTCATGAAAATGTGATATATACAAAGAAATCCCTCAAATTTCTTTACGCCAATGCTCGCAGTATTATCAAACCAGGTAAATTCGACGAAATCAAATGCATGGTTAAAAATTTACCAAGTACTTTACACATCCTTGTACTAACAGAAACATGGATCAAATCAGAAGAGGAAGGCCACAGATATTAAATCGCAGATTACAAACATTACTTCAGTTTTCGACGCAATTCACGAGGTGGCGGCGTCTCCATTTTTATACACAAGAATCTACCTCACCACGTGGTTGAAGAATTATGCAATGGTGATAATAATTTTCTTTGGATTCGTATAGAAAACTACTCCCTAGATATTGGAGCAATTTATAGAAAACCAGTTTCAACAAATATTGAAAACTTTCTCGAAACTTATTCAGAACAACTTTTCAAGAAACAAAGGGCGATAGCTTTCGGGGACTTCAATTTTAACCTATTGAAACCCGATCGAAACACTAAAATGTATCAAGAAACCCTTTACACACATGGCTATAAAATAAACAACAAAATTGAGAAAAAATACTGCACTCGGGAATCTTCAACTACACAAACTATAATTGATCACATCTGCACAAATTTGAAAGAAGAAAAATACTGTCTTACAATTATAAATTCACCTTTATCAGATCACAAACAAGTATACTTGGAAATTAAAAGATATGAACCTATAATTCCTAAGAAAATAAATTATGAGGCAATTGACTACATTAAATTGTGTCAACAGTATAAGACATCAAAAAATACATATATACAGAATAAAAATGATGAATACAATAACTTTGAAAACAGTCTCCTAACGAGTATTAACTTAAGTAAGATAAGTAAAACTAAAATACTAAACAAACCAAAGCAGGACTGGATAAACGCAAATATATTAAAAGACATAAATAACAGAAACACACTATAGAGAGAGTATAAAAAGGACCCAGAAAATATTACAAAAAAAGAGAGCTTTCTGAAGAAAAGAAACGAAGTTACTGTAAAAATACAATCAGCAAAGAGTAAATATTATCAAAATATATTCAATGAGAATAAACATAAACCTCGAAAGATGTGGAAATTAATCCAAAACTTATCTAATAACAAATTCAACGAAACTGTTACTCCACGTCAACTAAATTCACCGACTGGACCGATAACTGACTGCCAAGAAATATGTGAATGCTTTAATAATTATTTTATCAATATAGGTTATGACTTAGCTCAACAAATCCCTAAAAATCCAGACTGTAACGAGGCAATATGTGCAATCACTAAACCAAAACTAACAAAATTTACACCTTGTACAAAGGACGAAGTAGGTAAATTAATAAATAACTTAAATAGTAACACAAGCTCCGGAATCGATGGAATAACATCTAAATCAATCAAATGCCTCAAGGAATTAATTCTTGATGAGCTGACACGATGCATTAACAAATGTTTAACACAAGGTATTTTTCCTGATAGCCTAAAAGTAGCTAAAGTCACACCAATCTTTAAATCTGGAGACAAATCAAGTCCTGGTAATTACCGACCGATTTCCGTATTGCCAATAATATCGAAACTATTTGAAAGGGTATTGTACAATAGATTAGACACATTTTTAACCTCTGAAAGCATTCTTCACAATAACCAATACGGCTTTAGAAAGAAATATAGTACACTATCTGCATCCACGGATATTGTTACAAAAATAAAATTGAATATAGATAAAAAAAATATAGTATTAGGGATCTTCATTGATTTAAAAAAAGCATTCGATACAGTTAGCCATGACTTACTTATAAATAAATTATCAAACATGGGTATAGAAGGGACACCGCTTCAAATTCTTAAATCATACCTCACAAATCGTAAACAGATAGTAAAATTAGGAAATATGCAAAGTAGTTCTAAAACCGTAAAATGTGGTGTACCTCAGGGATCCATATTGGGGCCACTATTGTTTTTAATTTATTAAAAACTATTTAATTAAAAATTAATTAAAATTATTTAATTTAAAGGCGATATCACGCTGTATGCAGATGATACAAGTCTTTTTTATTTTGGAAATTCAATTAAAGATATAGTAGCTGATGCTCAAAACGATCTTGTTAAGCTTAATAATTGGTTCCAAGCAAACCTACTAACTTTAAATATTGCGAAAACAAGTTACATTATTTTTAAAGCTAAAAATAAAAAGATCCCAGATTTTGATCCCTTGTCCATTAATAATCAGAATATCAACAAAGTAGAAAAGGAAAAATATCTAGGTCTAATTTTAGATAGTAATTTATCATGGAAACCACATATTATGAAAATAAAAAGCAAATTAATATCATTAACGGGTGCTTTGCGTGGCTCAGTGCGTTGTTTCCCACCACACGTACGATACACAATATATAATTCACTTGCAAGACCTCATATAGATTACCTAATCGAAACATGGGGCAGCGCCGCTAAAACAAACATAAAACCCATACAAATAGCACAACATAGACTTATAAAAACACTTTTTCATTATGACTATTTAACACCTACACAAAAAATTTATAAAGACACTAAGATATTGGATATCAACAATTCATATATGTACCAAAGTTGTATACTAATAAGAAAAATTTTAAATAACAATATAAACACACAAATATCCCTCAGAAAAAAATTACAAATGCAAAAAATTAAACTCAGAAACACAAATAATCTTACGTTGTATTCCCCGCGAACAAACTACGGCAAGAAATGTATCTTGTATGAAGGTGTAAATTATTACAATAAATTACCCGATTACATTAAAGAATCTAAAACTATGCCAGCCTTTAAAAAACTGCTAAAGAATCATTATTTAAATCAATAATTCTACCACTCTCGACACTTAGTCAAACTACGCTCTTATGCTCCTTGTCACATCCAGTTGCACATATTGCTTTGAAAGTTTGTTTACTTGTGTTTTTTTTTGTTGAACTGAGTTTGCAACAAATTATAGATATACCCTCAATATGTAATGTAAATTGCTCGCGATCTAGCGTCTGTTTAAAATGATTACCTTGATAGTGAAGTTTCTCATGTAAGTGAATTATAATTCTTTTATGAGAAATAAAGATCTTAACCCAATATTATAGAATTTATATAATATAAATAAATAAATAAATACTAACCTAACCTAACCTACCACTTTACTGGTGGTAGGTCTCTCATATGTGAGAGACTGACTGGGTGGGTACTACCGCAATGTCTATTCCCGTCAGACAGCAGTTTAAATGCACTGTTGTGTTTCGGATTGAAGGACATTGTAGCCAGAGTAACTACTGGACATATTGAGACTAAACATCTATATGTCTCAGGATGGCGAGCGCAGTGGAATGCCAAGCATTGCTTTGCAATTCAAGGTGTTGTTTGGTTTTGCTACTATTCATGAGCGGTCGCATCGCATACCATCAGGCGAACGGCATGCACGTCTCGTCATAACAGCAATTAAAAAATAATAATATAAAGAAACCTAACCTACACGCATGGACCTTTTATGATCGGATGATGCAATACCTCGCTCCGCTATCCCCGCTTACCCCTTGATATCTTAAATATCTTACATTTCCGATCACTATTTAGGAAATGTATAGATTTCCTAGGAAATGTGTCTAATGTAATTTATTTTACACATTTCCGGGCGATTTTAGGAATTACATAGATTTCCTAGGAATTGTATACAATGACGGATTTCATACATTTCCGTTAACATATATACCATGTATATATGTATAAGGTCAAGGTGCCAAATTCCGTCTATGGGACGTAACTGTCTACTTCCAATTAAATTCAAATTAGAGTACATTCAAATTACAGCTCTGGCAGTTGGTATGCTAAAACGCCATCTCTTTTTCATGCAAATTTAATTCCCTACATGGCGTAAGTTGTTACAAAATAAGTTAAAACAGTCTTCAAAAGTTCAGTTGCATTTTGAAAGTGAAATGTGAGTAACACGCTCTACGGTTTTATAACAAGTAAGTAAAAAATATTATGTTTACAGTACTAAGAGACTCCGATATATATAGTACAGTGTCCATTTAAGCAGTTTTCATATTGCTTAGCTAGAAAACGAAGTAAATAACAAAACAATTAAACACATTAAATTAGAATAATTAAATAAATTTAATAATGCATAATTCCGTCTATGTTAAAAGGGGCTAAATCGTCATATGCCGATAATACCCAATATCAGATTTCGTGAACATTTTTCGCCTACTTATCTTTTGCCTTATAGAAAACCCGATAACTTTAATTCAGTTCCTATTATTTCAGTTTCTCATATGAAATATAGTTTATAATGGTTCGAAATTATAAGAGACGTACAAGCAGAGGAGCTTATGACAAAGACTTATGAAGAAAATGGCAGTTTAAGTGGTTACAGAGCTGCATAAGTATATAACATTCCAAGAATGACTATAATGGACCACGTACATAATACATAAACGACTGCCTCGGTGGCGTAGTTGTACTAAGGTACGGTTACAAAGCTGAGGTCTCGGGTTCGAATCCCGGGCTGGGCAAAGTGATATTGGATTTTTCTATCCATTATCAGTCCAGAGTCAGGAGTTTGTGCCCGATCTGGCGATAGGCTCGCCACCTATCACATTGTGGGACGAAACATACAAGGCGAAATGTGGGTGTCCTGGCACCTCTGCCTACCCCTTCTTGGGATATAGGCGTGAGTTTATGTATGTATGTATGTACATAATAAAAGAATTTAATTGGCAGAATGTTTGTTTTGTCATTTGAGGTTGAAAATACCCTTGATGTCTTCATATAATGGAAAAAATGGCTTTGGTTAGTCAAAGGCAGAAGTATTAGAGATGGTTGGAGAATACCTTAAACACACACCTTCATAATTTAAAAACAACTCGCAAAGCTAATACGAGTATATGATTGGTTTCCACCAATAAATAATAACATTACTTGCATGCTTGAAACAAGTAATAATTTCTATGAAATATTGGTGCATGACGAATTTGTCCAATTTTTAAGGGAAAATCCGTATAGTGTTCATTTTTAACGCGCATGACGCAACACACAATGCGTACGTGGGTGTCCTGGTAGCACCTCTGCCTTCTTCTGGAAAAAAGGCGTGAGTTTATGTATGTATGTATTTTCTACCGACCGAGACCTACCACCAGTGAAATTACGAATATTTTATATGTTTACGAATCCTACTAAGTTGATGAGATTGGAACCTAAACGAAAAGAAAAGAAAAATATCGAAAACAAGTTCTAAACACCGCACAATTGTACAAGCCTAAAATACCATAGCTAGTCGTTCTGTGACAGAAACTAGCGCGATGTAGAATTCGATTAGCGCCATCTCTTAGCACGGAAACGAAACTTGGTTCTGTTAAGATAATGATTTCTCTATCTTTACAGGAAATAATTATAGTTATCTAATCAAAAATATTTTAATTACATCCAATTTAACTACTAACTATTGGACCTATTGAGACATAACATTTTATGTCCTGGGATGGCGAGTGCAGGAATGCCAAGTATTGCTTTGTATTTCAAGGTATTGTTTGGTTTTCTACTAGCCATGACGAGGGTATCGCGTAACATCAGGTGAACGGCACGCTCGTCTCGCCATTCACAAAAACAAAACAAAATGAAAGAAAATGATGTATTATAAAATATGTGTTGTTTTCTTTAGCTTTAGGACAACTTCACACTACCGCGCGCCTACAGTGCCGCGTGTTGCCGCACGGCTATGTAAACGATACACATTTTTTTTTAATTTGATCTTGTACCACGCGTGTTGTGATCTTAGCCTAAAGGTAGTAAATCATTATCTGCCAATAACCGCTGCCCATACCGACCAATAACTAAAGCTCACATGATCACATTACAATCTTTCAAAAGTATTAAAAAAAAAGAACGGGGCTGTGAAAGATAGTTGAATAAACAGCTTCCATTTTGAGATAAGAAGAGCAATTAGTAAAGTTAGCTGGGCCATCTTGGTTCGTGTGGTGTGACAAATGCCCAAGGGGCAAAGATGGGTACGTGCTCCCAATATTTAAACATTTTTATACTGTAATGGATAATTTAGACGAATTTTCGAAATACTTGTCTGCGGGAATTTATAATAGAATAAACAATAGTTTAAAAAACTTAAAAAAAAAAAACACGCTTGCATAAAAGATCCCAAAAATATATTTTTATTTTTCGTTTCTGGATAAGATATACTTTTTAAATTATTGCGTTGTAATCGGTCCTGGATAAGTATGAAAATTTAAATTAAATCTGATCGTTCTAAGTAGGGCAAAGTTACGCTCAATGGAGTCGGTTACATACATACAAATATACAGGTGAAGCTAATAAAAACGTGTTAAAAAATATGAATTACAAGACTGTGACCTAAATTTTAATAGATACTGCGCTATGTTGATTAAGTCTCCATTGGAATATTTTGGTTCGAAATTTTGCTAACTAAAGCTAGCTGAAGCAAATTTGAACTAAGAATTTTAAGTTTAGATTATTTTTAATTACTGAGAAGTTTTGATGTGACACCCGTATTAAAAATCCAGGATTCATTTGAAATAAGGACTGACCTGCAAATTCATTTCGATCCTTCGTTCGTTTTAGCCACAGGAAGTCAACTGCTGAACATAGGCCTCCCCCAATTATCTCCACATCGACCTGTTGATTGGTGCAATTTATTTGGTCGTTATTAAAACATCACAAATTTCTATGTTCATATCAGTAATGATTCATTAAGCTCAATTATTAAGCACATTCAAATAATTCATGCTTTTACAACGGCATCTGAAGTATTCTCAATCATCATTAATTATTATTATCCATGCATTACTTATCGACGATCAAATATTTTTTCTATTGCATAGGTTCAGCAAACGAGCAAACAGGTCTCCTGATGGTACGTGTTCACTACAGCCCATGAAAATCCACAACGATTGGATTATGAATGTGTTGCCGGCCCATCAAATTAGGAGGAGAGTGGGAGGAAAAAGGATGGGTAGAGGAATGGGGTCGTGAGCATCCGACAATCTCACTAACCGAACGAAACGCGACAGCAAAGATGTCCCTTTACGTCGAATTTCTATTTGACAGTGGTGCCACCCTGTACAAACCTTCCCTGCAAAGTTAAGCAAAGTCATGACTTACAATAGCGTGGCTCTTCCACATCCAAAACTAAACATCGCTCCTGACTAAACGATTGTACCAACCCTCCTGCCTATTAGTAAGTAATCTGTTTTACCATCTGGAGGCTTAAGGATATTCATCACTCACATTAATTGACGGAAACCAAAGCCTCGTACAGCGAATTGACTAATTACAAAGCCGACGTTCCATCGCGATGTTAGTTTGATCACGTTTCTCGTAATCAAATATGGCTCATTATGCTCTCGTCACGTCTTGGAAAACGCGCAACCAAAATTCGATCTGGGTGACAATGTTTGCTCGTGGCAAGTTTGTAGTTTAATTTAATATATGTAATGAAGACTAATGAAGTACGTTGTAGCCTGTTGGTAAAGGACCAGACGCGACTGCCAACATTTTAACGGTGGTCGCGGTTTCGAATCCTAGGGCACAACTCTGACTTTTCGGAGCCATGTGCGTACTGATATTCAATCAACACGCACTAACACGGTAAAGGAAAACATCGTGACGAAACCTACATACCATAGCGATTTGTATGAATTTATACAGTATGTAAAGTCCGCCAACCCACACTAGGCCAGCGCGGTGGAATACATGGCCTAACAACTCTCAATCATACTCTCGATTGTAGAGGAGGCCCGTGCCCTGCAGTGGGACGTATATGGGATTACATAGAATGATTAATCAGCAATGCGATTTATTAGCTTGTGTCTTGAAGATATATTTCGTAATATCATCCGGCCATCGAGCAGGTCTGCCCTTAGTTCTTTGGCTATTTCTAGGATACCATTCTGTGACTGCTTTGGTCCACCTGTTGTCTTGCTGCCTGGCTCAGTGTCCCGCCCATCTCCACTTATATGCTTACGAAGTATATCGGCAAGCAGTGGATAAGACTCGCGCAGAACCGGATAGAATGGCGTGATCGAGAGGAGGCCTATACCCAACAGTGGGTTGATACGGGCTGAAAAAGAAGATTATAAATACATACTGTGTCCAAAAAATAAGGTGACATTGTATTTATTTTGAAAATTCTTTATTTATTCTTCCAAATCAATTTCATCCCCTTCAGAATAATCCCTTCCCGATGCGATTTTCCAATCTTCGAAACACTGATTGTAGTCACTTTCCGGGATGGCCTTCAGTTCCGTCTTCGCTGCGGCTTGAATCTCCTCTATCGTATTAAAATGGTGTCCCCGGAGCGGTGTTTTGAGCCTGCTGAACAGCCAGAAGTCGCACGGCGCCAGATCAGGTGAATACGGTGGTTGCGGAACGAAATGGGTTGAGTTTTTGGCGAAATGATCACGAATTACGAGTGCAGTATGGACGGTGCATTATCGTGGTTTTCGATACCAGTCGAGACGTGATGCGGTTGAGGCCCAAAACATTTTTTAAATGATATTGACGGAGCCTTTCGATATGCCAACCTCATCAGCAAGGTCTCCAATCGTTAATCGACGGTTTTTCAATAACAAATCTTGGATTTGTTGGACGTGAGCTTCGTCGGTTGAGGTTGATGGTCGCCCAGGATGCTCTTAGTCTTCGATACGTTCACGGCCGGCTTGGAACTTACTATACCACTTGTAAACATTTTTTTTTTTGACACAGCCTCTTCACCAAAGGCTTTCTGCACCATCCTCAACGTATCCGCAGCAGAAAATTGATTCCGCAAATAAAATTTAATGCAATTTCTTTGCTCAACAAATTTTGACATCGCAAAAAAACGAAAAACTCACGTTTAGCAGCTCACAAAATGACACGTATCTCAAACAATAATGAATATTTTGACATGTAAATTTGACATAGATGTCACTGACAGTACTAACAACCTACTAAAAAGCATAATTCTCCAAATCATTCGACGCGCGCAGATAAAATTCAAATGTCACCTTATTTTTTGGACACAGTAGTATATTGTAATAATGAGATGACTTGTTGTGGTTTTGTAGATAACTGAATACAAGTAGCAACGGATTGCCGGAGGCTCAATATCAAGTGGCTTTATACTCATTTATCCTGACAAGGACCACAGCAGATGAAGTTACACATTTTTCATATATTGTTCCGTGTATAATCGCTTAAGAGTAAATCTTTACAATTGTTTCGATAGTGAGAAATAACTTTCTCGACAGATATTCTATTCAGATTGTATTCCGCTATGATCTGGGATATTCTATACTACAGACTACAATTTGCTGTTATTATTGTAAATTACATAAGCTCGTTACCTCGTTTGCCATTTGTTTAATTAAAAGATGCACAAATTAACCTTAATATCTTGCTCCGTTTCACAATTTTCACCGTATAGAAATAACCTTATACATAACTATTCAGCCACCAGAATTATAAGAAAGCCCTTGACTTGAAGAAGCTTTCAAGATAACGTATTCGTAAGGCGACCTCGAGCATTCAAAGTGAGGAATATCAGAGTAATCTTCTACACTAAGCAGGGAGCATCCTTCGGATCTTTCAACTCTTTGAAGGCGTCTTGTTAATGCATGAAGACTATTGGATGTGGTAGTTTAACTTTTTTCCATACCTTTCTTTATTTTAATTTTTCAATGACATATTTCTTCCTAGATCGCCTTTAGTACATATTGTTTTTTTAACGTAAAAGTAAGGAATCCAGTCAGTTTTACAGCTACAATTTATTACACCTTCGAAATAATATCTGAAACTTCTGAACAATAAGTTCAAGTTTGTACAGAGTGTGCTAACTTAATATTTATCCTACGATTTCCTCAATTTTCTGGCTTTATTTTATCTTTAAGGCAAGCTGCAATTTATGTTCGGATTGAACCAAAACGCAACAGTGCATTTAAAGTGCCGTTTTACGGGAGAAATAGACATTGCGGTGATACCAACTCAGGCAGCCTCACTTATGAGAGAGCTACCACCAGTGAAAAATAATCAATATTGTTTTGTATAATGTAGAACACCATGGGCCTAAAGAAACACTCATCTACAGTTCCACTCTTTAATCTGTTTCTCATTCATCCTGTGTTCACATTATACCTTCCACCAAGTACCCACTCCATCCTTCAGTTTGTATCCTACATCTACATATTAAGTATTGCAACTGCGGCTTCTAGCGAATGGAATAGGGAGATTCCGTCCAGCTCAAGTGATAGGACGTCCTCGATCAGGCTACGACGTTGATGTACATTACTACTTTCGCAAGGCTAGCTTTCAATATTCTAAAAATTTAGATGTTTTTAACAATTTTTAAATTCAATGTTTGCGTTTGTTTTCGTGGTATTTTTTTTTTCAGAGTGCTTTGTTTGATTACTGTCTTTAATTGAAGAATGATAATAATAACTTACCGATATGATTGTTGGGATAGTAATTTGATTTTGAGTTAATTTGTAAGTTCAAATCATTGATCAATTTCTTCCTAATCACTGTATGTTGGAACTTTTTTATTTTGCAGCTCCGTTACAATGAAGAGTTTGTATTGCACAAATCAGCCAAATACAAATATGTTTATGTCTTGTAACTGCTGAGCTGAGTGAAACAATATATAATAATATAGATAAAATCTATCCTTTATAAAAAGCACGTTATTTTGGAGTAACGAAATCAATTCAAGTGACATAAAATTCGACGCCTCACACATAAAGTTCACAGTCAAGGCTATCCCTGTTCCATCTGATACGAGAGTAAACAAAAGTTACAAAAAGAATATCCATAAGTGCTTTTCTGCAGACAGCAAAACAAATTATGTTTTACTATTTTTCTAAGTATCTGTAGGGTGCCTAAACAGTAGAAAAATACAGGACAAATGAGCACTAAGTTAGTACGCCATTTGTTTGGGTAATATTTAGCAAAAATGAATTGCTAATAAAAAAGGAAACTAGGCATATGTGGTAACATGTTGAATCTGTAGTTTTAGAATGCATTGTGTAACTATTATTTTTTACTGAAATAATTATAAATATATTAATTTCCTATTTCCATTGCATAATAAATCCACACATTTTTAGATATCATCAAACCACTATCTCCAAAAAATTATTAAAAACGAAATATAATTCCGATTAATTTACACAGCCTACACCAAATTTAAAAATAAAAATTGAACATACACTCTTATTTCCGTGGCTCATTACACCTTTTGTGACAAATGACGTCATGAGACGTGTCCTCAAAAAACCCGACACGTGGTAACCGCACACCAGGCCAGCTGAATGACCTAATGGATTTATTTCTTCCCTTCAAAGATTTATAGGCGACCTCGAGCGGCTAACCCCTTGTTATTCACGCTATCATTTAATATAACACGTACTTTTTGTCTTTTATTTATTTACTAGCGTTTTTGTGGACGAGATTTCCCATCGATATCATGTTTTTGAAACAAATTGTTAATTTTAATTCAACCCTCAGGCAAACATTAAGAATTGAATCTGCAGCGATTCTCGTGATGGTAATTAGTGAAACGAGACAATGTGTTTGTTTTGTAACGGAGTGATTCAGATCGTAGTATAGATCGACTGCGGTCTTTTTACGAGCTAATGTTGTCAAAATATTAGGTACAGTTTTCTGTTTTCACATTTTGTTACATTGGAAATGTTAATTTATTTATGTTGTTGCGTAATTTAGTTATATTGAAAACTGTTAGATTAAGAGTATAATTGGATGGACTTTAGTTTATTTGGCCAAGATATCAGGGTTGGGAGGAAGTGGGGGGGGGGGGGAGGGGGAAGGTGTTCCATGTCCTCTGGTACCACTCCCATGAAAAGGTGATGCACCATTCCCGAGAAAAACCAATTAATGTAACCTAACTTTAGTTTAGACTAGTTTATTTGGCCACAAAGAGAGCGGCGAAAGTGATCACAGGTGGTAGGGATTGAGTCCCTGATTAAAACAATACCACTCTTATTAAAAGGTGGTGTATAATTTCCGAGAAATTATGTGATAAATTTTAGTTTCAATAAATGAACTTTATATCATGTTTGTTGTTTTATTTGTTTTTTAAACAACTTGGAAATCATGTTCCGATGGTAGTTAGTGTACCCACTTTGTGGGAAAAATAGGTAGACTTTGTCTCAAAACCGACTTAGGGCACCCCGAATTCACGTAGACTTTTGGTTACCACCCCTAGAGTGTATATAAAACCCGGAGGCGCGGAGGGAGAGCAGCCCCCGCCCGCTGTAACGAAGGATAGGCAACCGTGCGAGCCGTAGCGGCTGAGGCTGGTCGCCGGAGGCGACCAGCAAGCCGAAGCTGCGAAGGTGAGCATGGGTGCCTATCCTTTGTTACGCAAGGCCGAAGGGGCTGTACTTCCCGCAGCGCCGGAGACGTTGCAGAAGTAAAGGACATGGCCAGTTTTTGTATGGCGCTGTGCCTAGTACTTCGAATCTCGTCTACATCAATTAGTTTTGCATTGTTTGGGTAAGGGTTGTTCCAAGATTAATACAGAAAAGTTACAAAGCCTAGGAAGTTCAGGGTTTTTAGATATTTACAAAAACATATCTTATTTTCAGGTTAGGTTTTGTAGGTTAGGTTTTGTAATTTATTGAATCGATTATAAAAAATGCTTTATCATCGAATTTGGAATTTACATTAACTATTATTTTATAATTTACACAAAATATACACCGAGACGTATTTTAATTGTACCACAATGTAAACAAATAACAAAAAAAGATAAATAAACAAAGCATGGTTCCTGTCAAGCAACTGTCAAGTGTCAAGTATTTTACTGCAGCGTTTAGTTGTTGCAATGAAAGTGTGTAAAAATGGGAAGAATATATGTGTAAGTATATATGGCAAACATTGCTTTATATATATTTAGTATTGTTAATTATTATGACTTATTACCTACTTATAGATTATTTTTAGGAATATTTTAGACAAAGTTATTATCTTTTTCCTGCACTTGCTTTACTGCGAACGAAACGTTTATGCGGGGCCAACAATGGCGGAAATGGGTAGGTATCAATGCAAAATCTTATTAAACTTTATTTTACTCCCTAAACTTCTACAGAAATATGACATGTTCTTAAATTAATAGTTGATTTTTTATATTCATTCAATTATTGCCTTGTTTTTGTACATGATAAAAAGTAACTAGGCAGAAACTGTCCAGGTCCTTTGTTCTGACAACAAGTGTTTTGAGGTTAGGTTACATTAATTGGTTTTTCTCGGGAATGGTGCGTCACCTTTTCATGGGAGTGGTACCAGGGGACATGGGACACCTTCCCCCTCCCCCCCACTCCCTCCCAACCCTGATATCTTGGACAGATACACTAAAGTTTTACCGTATAATTGCCTGTTGTTTATATTAAGAAAATATATCTTATACAACGCGTTAAACACAGAAATTGTTCCTTATATTTATACAACAGCATGACAACCACGCATTCGCATGCCAAAAACCGTAGACGATCTAATATCCGAATTTCTAACACCCATAAATATTATGTCATTCGTGCAATCAATTAAGATAATTGATATTCATGCAATCACATTACACAGCTTTCATAAATTATTATATTCTGTAAATATATCTGTAAATTGTACTCATACTTAATTTGTGTTCAGTGCCCGTTATGGTCTTCTTTTCTTTATTTTATATGTGTTACATTTTTATGCATTTACTTTGTTTATTAATTTAATTTATAATATAATAGGCATTAATTTAATGAAATAGGAAGATATGTATGTAGTTAGTTTTATTGAATGCTGTGTCTGCTTTAGTATAATCATGTACTTAGACTAAGTTTTTTGTTTCTGTTTTCTTTTTCAAATGTATTTGCATGTGATTGATAGTACACCTAATAAATAAAAATAAAATAAAAAAATAAATAAATGTCCTTAATTTAGATAATACAGAGTATAGCATTTGAAACGAGATTTTTTTAATTAACAATAATTATTTCTTTTGATTGCAGTTGGTGTGATACTATGGACTTCCTAAAGAATATGACACACTGTGTCTCAAACTAATATCGCAGCAGAAATCACCTTCCAATTTAATTAAACTCCACAGTTGAACTAAACCTTCTAATATCAACCAACAACAATACACGAACAGTTGATTGCGAAGGGCTCGAGACTCGGGTCAAATGACCCTCGATATTCCCGTGTCACGTGCCGTTTACGACGAATGTCTACCCTCAATGAACTGTAAGCTGGCTGAGGTGTGGAGTAGGCTTTTATACTAAATGGGTAAAGTGTGTATATCTAATCGTATCCTTCGGAAACTAAATAACTGAGCCATTAAAGTAGTATTTCTTATAGCATAGGACGCAAAGAGACATATGATTATTAGGTTAATTTCATTATCGTAACAACGTTTACCTTAGCGCCTAACTAGGATGCGGCTGTACTGTACGGAAGTCTCTTTAATGCCTTATTCTACATTTAGTCATATCTTGTTTTATTTCCATAAACAATACTAAAAGAAATCATCCTATATTACCTTTAATCTTAAAAGATACATTTTATTAATGTCTCCAATTATAATAAATTAAAATTATATTGTAATGGAGCTATTTTTTTTACGTTATGCATGTTTTCTTAACGTGCTACGTAGGGCAACTGTAATATCCATAACTATAACTAAACTGTTCCTTCATTTTCTGATGTATTTATCCTAATAAATAAAAGAAGGCGACTCTATATCTTAGTCTCTGTTCAACCCGATCTTCGTGACAAGTTACAACTTTTAAATCTTTGGTACGTGACGTGTGAACGGATAGTATTGTTTTATTTGTTGGTGACGTAGTTATTGATTGTAAGTTGTTGCAGGCATATAGACCTTGTTGTACACAGGTCATTAATATTATGACCCTCTGGTATTTTATTTTATGTTTAAGTTCACCTAAGGAGTTCTAGATTAGAAGAGTTTATGGATGTTAATGGTTTTATTTTAGTCCATTTACATAGGCAGCAGGGTTCCCAGACACATCAAAATAGCATCTATCATTTTGACCGCATCAAATGCATTGTGAAAGGTCATAACCAGATATTCTTTTGTAGGCCGTTGTAACGTTTATTTGGAAACAAATTTCCAAACAGTTGGATGATGGTTCGTAAGACCAGTGACTTCAAGGAACCTATCCTCTTTCTTTCCGAGGAGCAGGTGTACTATCCAACTAAAGTACTGTTCAAC
Organism: Hyles euphorbiae; assembly: GCA_023078785.2. Lineage (NCBI taxonomy): Eukaryota > Metazoa > Arthropoda > Insecta > Lepidoptera > Sphingidae > Hyles > Hyles euphorbiae. The sequence goes on along the minus strand of CM041043.1, from coordinate 4,731,259 downwards.
CTTCCACAGGCGTAACTCACACAATTTCAATGACATTTTTTGTATTCCGTTTCGGATAGAAAAGTATGGAATTTCAAACGGTACCTATTTAGTTAGATAGGAGTGTTAATTCTAAATAGTTTATCGTGTAACTTAATTAATGGCAATGTATTAAATTACCCATATTTTAAACCTTTAGCACAACGAGTATGTAACCCCAAAATCAATTTATTGTACCGTAAAAGGAAGACTTTACAATAATGAAGTATGTACACTTACCCTCACTGATTTATGTTGAACCCTGGCCCAAAGGACTGAACGCTTCATCTGACTCAGTAACGCAATTTGTTTCGGTTAAAACGGTACGTTTCTGTCAGTATGCAAACATCATTATTCGAGGAACACGAACGGGACCAAACCGCAACACTCAGGTCAGCTTCGAAGATTCAGGAACATTGGTTGTACGTTATGCTGAACACATTACATTGTGATACTGAAAATTCTCTTATAGTTTGTAACATCCATGACACGAGATCTCGCCATTCTTTGCAATAAAAAAAAAACACATACACACATTACCTATTTTCATACATTTAAGAGATAAGTATACATTTAGTGACTTAACGTTGCGTCTCCCAAGTGTGTCTGCATCATTTACCGCTTTTCATAGATATACAAAGCTTATTACGCCACTTAAAACTGGCTTTGGAGTCGCAACTACACGTCGGCATGCTACACTGAAGTAATGTTGTTAAGCGTAGTAGCTCGGCAAGTACCGGCAAACAGGCCAATTGACTTTCAAACAGAGGTTGTAAGCATATTTTTGTCTGTTTGGATTTATTTTGCTGGCACAGTGGCAATGCACTTGGTGTTAAGTGCGGTGTTATCTAGATAGACTATACAATGCACTGTGAGAGATGGTTGTCTCTTGTAGATCGGCTTAATTGTGCTGGCCTTACTGAAAATTAATGAATCAGTATCACGACACAATTGAAAGAAGAAGAAAATTTTACATTTGCGTGGATCATTGTAACAAAGTCTCTATCATTGAACAGGTACGATGTTCGGACCAGTGTTAATATTCTACCACCAGCAAAAATACATAATATATTAGTTCACGCGTATCCCGTGGCGCCATTATTACTGTAAGTATTTATTAACTCCATGATAACGACATTGTGCGCTTTCTGCCATTCAAGGCAAAGAGCGCAGAATGCCACGGACCCGGGTCCCAGAGCACCGAGTACACCGAGTATGGGGGCTTCCTTACGGTATAGTCGTGCCCTAATTAAGGTGTTCAATTTTCTGTTATGGCTTATATAACTATATGACTAATTGACTACTAATCATGTACTTTGTAGTTATTCTATAATTCTGTATTCAGTTGAATAAATTCAGATAGATGCATCGCTTTCATCTGAATGACCCAAACAAGTTAGAGGAACAGGGTTGCCAACCAGCATAGAATACAAACCAACAACAACAACAAATCTACTGTTGCAACAGTACGGTTGGTAACACTGTATTGGGAATAGAAATAACAAATTACTGACTACTGAACCGCACGTTTAATAGGTGAATATTGCATGCATATATTTAATATTATATTGAAAAATAAAACGTGGCCTTCTAAGAAATAGATCCCATTTGATAAAATTTTAACCACAGCGTATGCGCCGTGGCAAGCCGTGACTTCATTAATATTATTCCCGGTTGAGTTTGGGTTGAGTAGACCTTTTGGTTGCATTGGGTTGAATACCTTTAAAAAAATGAAAAATAAGCAATCATCATTTAGGAGCCCCACTATGTTATAAATACACAGGTATACATGTTACATCATTTAACATCCCTTATTGCATAGTGAATTCGAAACCCAATCTATTCAAGTATTTTTAGCTTAACATTGAATAATGAAAATTAAAATGTCGTATTTCCAATGTAATCATTCGATCATATACGACCTTCTAACTGAAGAGCAACGGCCGCATAATTGCATGGTTATGGAACCATACATTTACTCCAAAATCTTGTTAGTTGCCTGCATTAATTAGGTGCAATCTAACCCTCTGGCAGTGTTGTCCACATCCCTTAGTAGTTAGTATAGACAATTAATGTTTCTCGAATTATGTCCTCAGGGCTCAAATAGAGGACTCTTATTGCTGTCATTACATTAAAACCAAATTAAATAATTATTCTGTCCTGACACGTGTGACTGCCATTGTTCTCAGCCCTTGTTTGTTGTGATCTAAGTTCTTAGCTAAGATCAATAATGAGGAAGAAGAAAGAAAGTGACTGCCTCGGTGGCGTAGTTGTACTACTGTACAGTTACAAAGTCTCGGGTTCGAATCAGAACAGGCAGTGATATTGGATTTTGCTATTCATTATTAGTTCGGAGTCAGGAATTTGTGATTTGTGGCGATAGGCTCGCCCCCCATCACATTGTGTGACAGAACAACCAAGACGAAATAAAGGCGTCTTGCTAGCACTTCTATCTACCCATGTTGTAACGTAAGTGTATGTATGTATGTAGCAAACAATGATATAAGAATTGAGACCGAGTACAGAAGCTAAAAAAAAAAAAACGCTGGTGGAGGCCAGCTTGGGTAAACCCGCAAAGAAATTAATAAAAAAAAAAAAAACAAATAAGTTTAGTTCAAAATGCAAAACAAAATAATTATTTAAGAGGTGTTATCCTCAGTTACATTACAATTTATTGTTATTTTAAGTGCATATACTGTCGATATCGAAACAACAAAAAGTATAAAAACTATATCTCCCGCTAAAGTAACTCTTGGGAGCCACACAGTGCATTGACATCGAACACTGAAGTTGCTAGCTAACCGATTCTCTGGGGGACAGTAAGTCTACTTTAATAAGAAAGTAAATAGAAGTCGGAAATAAGCAATTCTTTATTCTTAATAGCTAAGCTCCAGACAAACTATTGGGATTGGTCGTCAGGAGACTTCTTATAGCTAAAGAATAGGATACTCGTAGTAGATGTATACCTTGCCGGTTATGTTCCAATAGTCTTCAAAAGAAAAATTCTTTCAAACCTTATATAATTTGTTTCAGCGTTTGTCGCGATTCTACCGCTTGTAAGTTCTTAGTCTCATGCAAAACAAAATATTTGGTATCAAATGAAGTTACCTTAATGAACGAACACTTAGCTTGGGCCTGTTAATGTGAAATGTGCACGCTTTAATTGCCGCTGTTGAGGGTTGAATTTTCAAGGTGTTTCGCGTAATTTAAGTAATTTATGAAGCCCTTAGAATTGTTATTGTGCTTATTGTCTTGCTTTATAGCCTTCGCTTAATTTTCTTTTTGTTATTGTAATAATAAATTTTACATGTTATATTTTTCATACGAATATTTTGAGCAAAGGATTCAGGTGAAACTAATAACTTTGCAGTAGGATTCAGTTGAGGAGGCAAAAATTATTTTTATTCATTTAATAGTTCGCTTTTTAACTTTAATTTTCAAATTAGGAATTATACTATGTTTAATGAATTTATGGCCTAAAACAGCATAATTAGTTTAGTTGAAAGGATAATGCCCATTCATGGTATCGGTAAAAAATATCGTTGATCCCGATACCGATAGTGCTTAAAATTCATTACATCATTTTTTATGGTTTGTCCTTAAACGTTGCCCTGTTTTATCTCGGGTGACAGATTTTTATACAATAAAGCAATTATCGTCATATTTTACATTTTGTTCATGTAGCCGAGAAAAAAAGTAAGTTTTATTGGATTTCAAGTTTATTTCTCCAAAAACTCCTTGTCTGGGTTCCAATTATGTTAATATTTATTGAAAATGTATATTTTTCCCTACACAAAAAAGTAGGTTTCATCGAGGGACACAAATCTTCGCACCGATAAACATATGCCTCCCTTAATGATCGCTACATAGACTTGCTGGAAGCGGCCTGCATTCACCGACTTCCTGCAACCTTAACTATGACGTCCTTCCATCTTGTGGGCGTCTGACACTTCGTTTGCTTGTACGAGACCTCCATTCCAGAACTTTTGAGCCCCAGCAGTCATCAGTTTTACGTGTTTCGTGCCCGGGCCACTGCCACTTCAACTTGCTTATCCTACGGGCTATGTCGGTAACCTTTGTTTCTACGAATCTCCTTATTCGTGATTCAAACTTGTAGGAAAAAACTAAGCAACCCTCTCCATAGTTGGTTAAGTGATCCTGAGCCATCCAATGAGGCCCATATTCACTATGGGCCTCATTGGATGGCTACGTTTCGGTGACGTAAGTCGTCACTGGGAACACACAAAATTAAAAAACTTTCGTCTTAACTGACTAACTGGTACTGACGAATTTTTGATGAGAAGACGTTATGTAGTTTCCCGAAAAATAATGGCTTAATCAATAATCTTTTGTGTCGGATGAACTTCACATAACTTGAGATTTAATTTATTTTAAACAATGGTGAGGTCAAGTATATCCGCTCACACAGCAATTAATTAGAATATTGACAATAGATGTAAAGTGGTCTGTACGCCTCGCGACGGCTTGGTGCGTTGATTGCTCCACAAACTAATCGAGTGTTTGCCGATCAAATCTGAATACCAACAGACAATACGGTTGATTGACGTCACATATCTGTGTATAGCCATGGTTAATTTGGAAAGGCGTTGGCCTAGAGATGACGGATTTACCACTGGCGGGAGGAGGCGTCCCGTCGTGGGGAGCTACCAGCCTTTAGAGAAGTCGAGGCCGTTCGGGCCTCCTTCCGCACGGCTGCAGTGGAGGAGTGGCGCACCAGGCTGAACAATCCCAGTGCTGGTGTTTGGACCATCGCGGCAGTGCGTCCTGTCCTAGACCAGTGGCTGGGCAGGCGCCACGGCGAGATGACGTTCCGCCTGACACAGGTTTTGTCGGGGCATGGCTGTTTCGGCAGATACTTGTGGCGGGTGGCAAGAAGGGAAGAGTCCGCCGTGTGTCACCATTGTGACAACTGCCCGGAAGACACAGCCCAGCACACTCTCTCGGAGTGTTCAGCTTGGGAAGAGGAGCGCGCAGCTCTCCGAGCAGCCATCGGAGAGGACCTCTCACTCTCAGCCGTGATTCCTTCCATGGTTGAGAGTAGGAGGTCATGGCAGGCCATGCTTACCTTCTGTGAGATCATCATCTCACAGAAGGAGAGCGCGGGGCGGGATCGTGAGCGGAACGATCCCACCCGCCGCCGCCAACCGAGAAGGAGGCGCCGGGTGAATGACAATGGCTGACCCGGCGCCCCGCCCAGTGGTCAAGGGGCGCCAGAATTCCACCACGGTATCCCCTGCCTGTCGTAAGAGGCGACTAAAAGGGGTCATCGGGGTCGCTAAGCACACAGCGGGGGCTGTGTGCTCACGTCGGGAGTGACCCCGAGATGGGCGGCAGAACGTGTGGCCTCGTGTCTGTCGCGGACGCCCATCTCACCATGGGCGTCCGAAGTAGGGAAAGAGGGGGCATCTGCGCCCTCCCAACATGTGAGGAGCCATATTTGGCAGTGCGCCGGGTGACACGGCGAGTTAAATGGGCGCCATTCGCCTGTCCACATCGCCTGTCACCCATAACGCGCGTGATGGCCACCGAGAGGTTTTAGTCGGTATGCCGGCAAAAGATCTTTTTAGATCTCAGTAGGGACCCAGCCTGATAACAGGCTGGAAGGCCGGAGACCCCGACACGCCCCTTCCGATCTCCCCCGAGTGTCGGAAGGAAGGCTAAAGGAGTTTTACTCTCGTTAAAAAAAAAAAAAAAAAAAAAATGTAATGACGCGAAGATATGATAAAGAGAATATAATTAACCTGATCTAAGTGCAAACTAAATTGAGATTGAACAACCTATTATAAGAAACCTTTACAAACATGACGGTATAGGAAAACATTGTGAGGAAACTTGCACATCGTAGCGATTTGTGAGAATTTCTTTAGTTTGTAAAGTCCGCCAACCCGCACTACGCCAGAGTGGTGGAATATATGGCCTAACCACTTTCAATCGTACTCTCGATTGTAGAGGAGGCCCGTGCTCTACAGTGAAGCGTACATGGGCTGATAAAGTACAGTACAGCTTCAAATGTCATAAGATTTAGGGTTCCAAACCCCTATATAAAATTTGATAAACATTAATCCTTACAATCGCAATCAATCAATTTTTTTCTCTAAGCAATTACCAATTTTTGGTATTTTATATAATTTATGAATCCATTAGACTGAGTTCTAGAAACTTATGCTTTTTACATTAGAATTTTGTCCTGAGTTTTACTCAAATTTTTCGATGACATTGCTTCTTTACAAATTTAGATGAATGATTTAATAAAAAGTGGGGTAATGGAGTGTGATTTGGTTATTGCAATTCATTAATGGATTTTATTGTAGAATTTTACAAATAAATCATACAATGATATATAAATTCTCATGGATAACATTATAATTTATAAACAATAAAGAAGGCAGTTCAATCTGGTTTTGCAAACCGATATTTTAGATCACTTATTTAATAGTTATCTAAAATTTTATATTGGTAATAATGACATAGCATAATATTGACACTTGACTAGAAAAAAAAAAACACTTGCAACTCAAATAAATTACAGCTGAGATGTAACCAAACCTACCAACTTTAAAATACACATTTTACTTATTATAAATTCTTGTAAAACGCGAATTCATTCATAAAGAACATAACGTTTTCGTGCGCCTTTGTTTAAAACTTCACTTTCTTATTATGAATTCAGCAAGTCTGTCGTTCGAGACAATGTAACAGTTTCAAGAAACTGGTTGAAGCAAGGAAAAGTAAAATTAACTTATTATCTGTTTGCTGGACAATTGATAGTTGCTTCCCGGCGTTACAAAATATTTACACAAGTCCTTTACAAATACAGTTAAATATTGTATTGCCAGTATGTTAAAGAGGAGTTGAGATGAAATGACAAGTTCTAAAGATAAGGAAAGAAAGAAATACAAATAGAAAGACCAAAGCAATTTCTAAATATAAAAAATAATATTCATCAAAGCTGCAATACCCATACAATTTTCTAATAGAATAGTGGCTATTGCCATGGTTCATATTAAAAGATGATATCAAACTGTTGCTGACCGAAGAGCGTAGGGCATCAACATAAAAAGAATAGTATAACACAAAAATTACGCATAAAAAAATTCAAGTGTTCAGTGAAAATACACTTGGACAAACTTTATAAATACAAAATCTATTGAAAACTTCACAATCAATGAACTGAAAACAAACTCCAATAGTTGTAGTATACAAAATAAATCCGACGGATACTTCAATATCGCAAATAAATTGTGTTTGGAAAGTAAGAAATAACAATCACATAAGTTTATTACTTGTTCATTGCACACGAAAAGCCAGTACAGCAATTTCAATTCTATTTCGCAAAATAAAATACAAATAAAGATAAAATTAATGTAACCTAACGCAACATGATTTTTCTTAAAAATAAAATGTATTTTATTTTATACATACAATTAATCTTCGTATCCTGCCAAGAATTTCCGAGTTATGACAATGACTATTTGGTAATCGGAAATTTAAAGAAACGGGAAGTAATACCTTTAAATCATATAAATAGAAGATTGTATAATAATGACAAGGATTTAAATTACAGAAGAACTAAAGATATTCAGGAGGATGCCGCTGAGCGAAAAATTGAGGTAGGAAATATTTATTTATTTGTTTAATATATTATAACATGGTATGCACGACAATATAGGTAGAGAACATCGATAGCACTTAGTATCGATTAGTAATAAGTATTTTTATGATAACAGAAATTATACTGTAACGTTTTACTCAAGAGGCGAAATGGAGAAAGGCGTTTCTATTCACGGAAGGACCAGGATTACGCATAAACGTCTTGGATCTCGACGGTAGCTCCACTTTGCAACACTGTTTGAAAATACGATATTAATTAATTATTTTTTTCAAGTCTGGAAATAAACAAATTGATATGAATAATTGGCTTTTATTTTTGGAACTTGAGTGATGCAAAGTGGACCTAGTTTTTGAGTACCAAAGTCTATAAATCTATGAATAGTGCGGTTCAGATAAAGGAATGACTGGTGACTGGTGAGCAGTGTTAGGACAAACGCTAGGTCATTTCAAGTTGCTTAATGTGGGCTGTTCTCAATTAGATGTTTATTTTTTTTGGAATAACTTTATACCTCCTATGGCAGAAAATGACTCTGATCTTGTTATTACTATAACACAAATTGAAACTTAGAACTATTCTATTTTTAAATTTAAACAAAAGCAAAATATATTTTTTTCTAAATCCTTATGGAACACAAAATAATGGCCAGTATCATTTCAAATACGCGGCAAATCTAAATGTAAAGTCGTGTAAGCTTAAGCTAAATAGTTTTCAGTGCCATTTCTGATCTCATTGTAAGATTTGCAAATGATCGCCATTTTCAACTTGTATGGATATCCAATCGCGTTGTAAAATTGACATTCTTATCCAATTTTGCAATTTGAATCTTAATTTGGAAACATTTTCATGTTTTTTAAAAGATTTTAAAAATGGTTTTTTTTATGGAGGGCTTCTCGTTTACGTGACACTTTCTGTTTGAAAAGTTTAGCCTCTTTTTTGGAAGTACTCGTCATAAATTTTCTAATTTGTTTTATTACTGACTTTAGATCTGTAAAATACCTAATTGTCTATTGATGAGTGATGATATCTCCAATCATCAGACTAGGCTTCGACTTAGACCTCCTCCGAATGACGCCATTTGAACATGCCTTCGGCTTGTCCATTTGCCAGCGACCTTTTGAAAATTGTCACTCCACCTAGCTGGAGAGCATGCTACACTACGCTTCCTAAGGCGCGGTTTCTACTCAATAACACGTTTACCCCAACGGTTGTCGGTTCTGCGACAGATGTGGCCAGCTCACTGCCAATTCAGTTCATCTCCAAATGACGACCCATAACCCTTGGGCAATCTAAGATGCAGTTTCTTCTAGTTCCTCTTTCTAGTTGTCATGTTCTTGGGGCTATAGTGATTATTTAACTACGAGACGTCAAAAGATGGTTGTGGTTATTTTATAGTAATGAAACATGTCGTTCGGTTAAGAACCAATATTTTAATGAAACTGAAACTTATTTTATTTTATTTATATACAATCAATGTAAATTCCTACATAATAATAATAATAATAATAATAATAACGTTTATTAATTTTTACAAAGTTTTCGTTTACAATAACAGTTCGCTGGAGCCTCCTTTTAAGCATTAGTGCCTGTGTTAGGAGACACCGCTCTTCCATAACTAAAATTAGATAATATAATATACAATCTATATACATCAATCTACATGCCTCATACATGATTTAATCTTATTGCTACGTTTTACATGTATAAATGTGTAAAAAGTCTTACTGTTAATTCCTAAATGCACTCTTACGTGATATTATCTTTTTTTATGGTAATAAATGGTGAGACGTGCATGCCGTTCATCCGTCCGTTCGTCCATGTTAAACGATATGATATAGTCATGCACAGTGGCAAAACCAAACAACACATCGAATTACAAAGCTATGCTTGGCATTCCACTGCGCTCACCTTTCTGAGACAAAAGATGTCAAGTCTCAATATGTTGCGGTGGTACCTACTCAGACGGCCTCGAACTTTACTATTCTTTATTTACAGTTGGCGGAATCACAATTACGTGAAGCTCAATTGCAAAATGAGAAATTAGCTCGACTTCATCGAGAACTGAGATGGTTGACTATTGATGACAACGAACCAATTGAACGAAGCATTGGGATTAAATAAATAAATATATTTACAAAGTTTTAGTCTTTTTATTCATTTTCATACCATAAATTAGAAGGTAAGAATCCTTGTAGCAATCTCTATTTCTTCCGCCAAACAATAGTGTAAATGCACTGTCGTGTTTGAAGGAAGTTGTAGCCAGAGCAACTACTGGACATATTGAGACTTAACATCTTATGCCTCAGAAATGCCAAGCAATGCTTTGTAATTCGAAGTGTTTGGTTTTGCTACTGTCCTTGAGCGGTCGCATCCCTTTCTATCAAGCGAATGGCATACTCGTCTCACCATTCACTACAATAAGAATAAATCCTTCACCTGGTTGCAAAAATACTGCACCAGCAATCGTGGCAAAATATTCCAGATGATTTTATTCGCAAATTCTATGAGTTGCAACTTCGTCGTAGTCATTCAAAAATATAAGAAATAATTCAAAGATAAAATTAATGAGTCTGAAGGAAAAGATGGAGTAAAGCAACCAATCAAACTTAAATATACAGCGAAGCTTAGGAATACGTATTACATGAGAAAACTAGCGGCCCGGCCCAGCTTCGCCCGGGTACAAACAGATTTCTGTACAATAATATGTACGTATTATACATATAAACCTTCCTCTTGAATCACTCTATCTATAAAAAAAAAAAAACACCGCATCAAAATCCGTTGCGTAGTTTTAAAGATTTAAGCATACAAAGCACATAGGGACATAGAGACAGAGAAGGCGACTTTGTTTTATACTATGTAGTGATGCAACCTTAATATCAGGGCAGATATGAACATTTAACTATAAATAAAAAATATATATATAATATTAATGACAAATCATCCAACTGTACATACTCGTATATTTAAAATAACTTCCGTTTTACTACTGTACTTGGCGACCCGCCTTCAATGTGTTACGTATATATTTTGATTTGTTGGCTAGTCAAGTCATTAAGCAAATTAATCAACATGCACAAGTACAATGAAATAAATATTATTTTTTGCTTTGCAGTGGTATTCATAATTTTATTATTTTTTGGTTTTTTGTGGTTTTTTGTTTTGAAGTCGGTTTTAATTTTTTTATTACAAATTTTAGTTATTTGTATTTTTTTAGTGTTGATAGGCATTTCAATAAAGAAGAGTTGATCCCACAGGGAATATGTTCTTTCCAATGACAATGAAATCGCTAAAATCGGCTAAAAGCTGCCGAAGATATTGGAGAATGGAATATTCACATGTTTATTATTTGTTTCTCTCCAACCCCTCCCTTCGCCCCTACCCCCTTTTCCCTCCACTACTGTAGCTAAGCTTTTATACTCTACCCAATGCAAAAAGAACCATTGAAGTTCTACTGAATTTTGAGGAGTTCTATTCTCCAGGTCCGAACATGATCATCAGATCTTCATGTGGTCTTCCTGGGATCAACCTGTCAATACGTTCTTTCCAATTAAAAATAAGTCACTAAAATCGGTTAAAACTGCCGAAGATATTAGTATTTACGTGTATATTAATTTTATCACCCACCCCCCCTCACCCCTACCCCTTTTTCCCTCTCTCACTGTAACTTAACTTTATAATGAACCTAATGCAAAAAGAACTATTGGAATCCTACTTCATTTTGAGGAGTTCCCCTCTCCAGGTCCGAAGATATTCATCAGATCTTCGCCATATTTGTATGGGACCAAATGACAAGTACTAGCTTTCAATCAAAGAAATAATGGTCGAAATTGGTTTACACAGTACAGAGAAATGAGGTAACAAATATAAAAAAAGCAACATACAGTCGAATTGAGAACCTCCTCCTTTTTTTGAAGTCGGTTAAAATTAACTTCCGTTTTACATCATCATACAAATTTAACTCTGTCACAAGTAATTTAGTTGTTTTTCAAATTGATGTTCAATTATTCGTGCAACAAACAAGTCCATAACTCATTTAGAAATATAAATTATGTTCGAATAAACAAATTATTCATAATTAATGATGACAGACCAAACACGCGAGGTTTCGTGTGCAGATAAAAATCAAACTGTATTAATTTACATTTTACAAAGCTAATTGATAGTATATTTGGTCGAGTGTTTATAAATAGATGTTCATATTTTTGACTATTTTGATATAGATTTAAGCCTAGATTTAATACAACAACGTTTAGCAGTAGATTTTTTATAGCTGAGGATAATAGTGACTGATGATAATCCAAAAATTTAAATAGTTGCCAATAAGCTTATAATCTTATAGACTTAAGCTCACACATATTTTTTTTGAGCCACGAGAATCAAAAACTACGATAAACTTTATGATTCAACAAGACTGAACATATTAACAACCTATTTCTTACTTGGGAATCTTGAGAATTAATTTAAATTCTTCCCGCTTTAAAATAAACGTGCGGCGTGAATTATATCCTGTGTTCAATGTCCATGTTTTCCGATGGCAGTAATTTAGGAAAGTATTCCTGATAAATAAAGTTGGTTCCAAAAAAGAATGCTCATTTGATTATTAACGATTTTAGTCCCTCGATGAAACCTAATCTTTTGTGTAGGGAAGGAGGTCTTGGAGAAATTAAATTAAAGTCCAATAAAAATATATATATAATACTGGTGGTAGGTCTTTCATATGTGGGAGACCATCTGGGTAGGTACCACTGCAATGTCTATTTCTCCCGTGAAACAACACTGCGTAAGTGCACTGTTGTATTTCGGATTGAAGGACATTGTAGCCAGAGTAACTAGTGGACATATTGAGACTTAACATCTTATGTCTCAGGATGACGAGCGCAGTGGAATATTGCTACTGTTTATGAGCGGTCGTGTCGCTTACCATAAGGCGAACGGCTTGCTCGTCTCGTCATTCATTGCAATAAAAAAATATTTTTATGCCTTCGGATTTATAAACAAAATGTAAAATGTGATGTTTATTTTATAAAAATACTTCGTCCGGGATAAACCAAGAAAACGTTTCAGGACAAACCATAAAAATGCTATACTAAATTTAAAGCACTATTGTGTTATACTATGAATGAGCATTCTTTTACCGACGTCCTTGTTTTGTGGTGGCAGTAATCTGAAATAAGTGGCCCTGTTTCCTAAACCTTGATATCAAAGATTATGAAGAATGCCGGGTCTGACAGTTATTATATGCATACATTTTGGTATTTTCCATACGCAAGCTAAGCTAGGTTGCGTGGGAAAGCTACCACGCCGGTTGGTCGGCACGTATTCTATCACGAAGTAAGTCTTTCACAAACTGATACATCCACATGTTACGTTTTAAATTTTATTCTTGGAACTTGCATATGGGATTGGAGCGAGACTTCTTGAGATAGTTCTTTGTTTGAAATATAAAAATATAAATCAGGATTAAGATTGAAAATGTAGAGATGCAATTAGTGCTACAGGTAGTATTCTTTATCAGCCCATATACGTCCCGCTGCAGGGCACGGGCCTTCTCTACAATCGAGACTACGATTGAGAGTGGTTAGGCCATATAGTCCACCACGCTGGCCTAATGCGTGTTGGTGGACTTACATCTTAATATATATAATTCACGTGTCACGTTGTTTGTACGCGATGGGCTCCTAAACCACTCAGCTGATTATAATGAAATTTTGTAGATATGTGTTATTTGTTCCAACTTAAAGGGCGAGATAGTTTTTATCTCGATTAAATTGACGAAAGTATAAAATAAAGGAAAAACATTTTGCCATACAAAATGTTCATGGGTTTGTAACTGTCAAACATTTAATGTTCATACCGTCGATACGGTAAACTCTTCCCTCAAATTAAATAACGTATTTAAATAAAGGTTTCGAATCGACAACATATATCCACAATATTTGATTAATGGCGTATTTTAGATTTTAAATATGTAAATTAATGACAGTAATGAAAAGTGGTTGACATTTAAATTGGTTGTCAAATATTTATGCATGCGTTCAGAAATTTATTTTGTGTAAACTAAAGAGTATATTGTGAAGCTACATAAATATAGGACAATTAAATGAATTATACACATGTAAGATGTTTTACTTCTTTTCAAGATAGAATATCACTTGAAAATGAAAAATCTTTAATAAAATAACACATAAAAATAAAAACTGAACTGAACTGAATAAAATAACAATTTTATATAATTATGGAGAATATTGCAGGGATTCTCAAATTAGGCGTTGCCTGTGTCTTGAGAAACCGGTTAAATATAATTGTTACTACATTAATTGTGTGTGTGAGTGTGAGTGTATTTCTATGAAAATTAATATTTCATCTCTTTATTACTAACAAAAAGTAATGGCGTAATATTTTTGGAAAACAGCATAGTGGGGGTGAAATAAGGGATGGAATATTGCATGGATAATCAAAATCGCTAAAGTGTTTAATGTCAAACATTTATAAGGCACACTATTTGGATATGGAGAAATGGAATATAATAGAGTGGGAGTTAGGGGAGAGGACTGGGATAGCTGACAGATTTGATAGGACGAAATGTAAATGCACGGTATAAGACGGGATGGTTAATGAAGAAAAAGGACGGGACGTATCGGGAAGTAACTGAACAGACGGGATGGGACGGAATTGAGCAGGACAGTAGGATAGCTAATTCATGTTTATACGAAAAATAACATGTGTTTGGTGTGGAGTAAAATAAAAAAATATCTGCATCCAGGCAAAGGTGGGTAATTGAATATAAAATTAAGCATATTATAATAACTAAGCCATAGCGAAGCGTGGTCGGGTCGGCTATGGTATCTTTTAATTGATTTCAATGAATGTCGTCGGAGTAGTAACAGTGTTATAATATCTCCGTAGCAAAATAATGATTTGAATCTGGAGAGATGGGATAGAATAGAATATAAGGTGGTAAAATGGGACAGAAGAATAGGTACAGGATGGGATTGGAATTGGATAAGCAGTTTAGACAACGGCTGTCATATTGATTTTAAATAAAATATGGACTGGAATCTGTATTTGCACCCAGGCGAAGCCGGGCCAGGCCGCTAGTATCATATAAATTCTTGTGAATCGCTACGATATGCAGGTTTCCTCGCGATAAATTCCTTCACCGATTTAGTGCGTGATGATTGACTATCAATACACACATGACTCCGAAAAGTCAGAGGTGCTTCCTGGGATTGGAACCCGCGACCACCGTCAACATGTTGGTAGCCGCGTCTGGTCCGTTTACCAACAGGCCACCACACTACATGTAATACGATGAAAATATTTCTGTCTTGAAACGGGGTCAGGAAAAAGTCTACCGTCATTTCGAGTACAAATTGCAGATCAAGTAACTGTTAATTAATTACCAATTGTGAGTTGAGGGACTCTAGTTTTGGGTTTGATTCATAACTCGGAAAATCATCTGCTAGTAAGATTTGGGTCCGTAAAACACGACAGAATTGAGATTACAAAACGGTATTTAATACAGGTTTCAGCTTATAAACACATAATAGTCATAGCAACCCACAAAAAAATTATGTTCCCAAAAAGAACAACTTTAATTTAATACGTATACCCAATATAGAGCGCGAAATTTGTTTTTACAAATCTTCCCCCACGTGTAGACGTTCGTGAGCCTCGTGGATATGAAAACAGATATTTGTTTGTGTCAATAAACACCGTAGTCACGTAGCGGCAATATACAGAGGGCTTACTCTATATTCTATACACGACAACGAATGTACGAACGTCGTTCGTACAAAAATGTCCAAATACTTTACAGAATGTTCGAACTAACCATCTTCGTAACCATAGATTAAGTTTGGAGTGATTGATAAGCTTCATAGATAATTACTCGTACCCGTATTGATTTTTAGAAGAGGAAAACTTTTATTGCTACGGACTTTGAATGTCTGAAAATTCTAACTTCGTTTTGGAGTATAGAATAATTTTATTAACATATTTTAGGGTTAATATAAATACCATATGCAATATTTGATGTAGGGTATACATACAAGCATGGAAAGTGATTGACGTTAACATTGGAATTAATGCCCCAATAAAGTCAGTCACTATTTGCTATCCGGGTTTAACTAGTTTATATGCAGCTAAATACTGGTAGAAGGTCTCTCATACGTGAGATTAGGACTTATTATGTGGGTTGGATTATTATATTATTATTTGTTCTAAAAAGTGTTTTTTTACCCTCGATATGGTTACTTTTGATTACTCTTGTTTCTTCTGCTGGTAAATTTTTATATTTTCCAATAGGACTGGAATTTTAAATGAAGAATTATGTAAAAAATATTATTCTATGATTAACATAGAATGTGTAAAACTATAACAGTTTAATACGAGATAATATCGGCATATTATCAGGCAATGAAAAAACCTGTTAAAATTGGATCTAAGTGTCCATCATACCAAACCGATCAACTGCAAATTACCGGTTGATGGTAAAAAGTTTAATGATAAATATCTTGTGTTGTTTTTCCAATGAAAGCAATTACAGGACACGCAAGGTTCAAACGTTACACACACTCAACGTTTTATGTGATGGAACCAAATTAGTTTGAATTGGAACATATACAGATTCAAAATTACATGAACAAATAAGTTCACGCCGATGTAACCGAACGCGCCAATTTATGTCCTTAACGTTGAAGGAAAACGTCGTGAGGAAATCTGTATGCCACGGCGACTTGAAGGAATTTCTATGGTTTGTTAAAGTTCACCAGCCTTTAGTAGGCAAGCAAAGTACGATTGAGAAGGGTAAGGAGTATACGACCTTACCCTTCTCAATCGTACTTTCGATTGTAGAGAAGGCCCGTGCCCTGCTGTGGGACGTATATGCAATGATACAGATGCAATTGCAGATTTATGTCCTTAAGTCCAATATAAGTTTAGCCTACTGCCTCTCAAACGAGTCCAAGTGGATACGTATTTGAATTCTTCCGTCGGTATTCCCTAACACTATCCACCACCACCATAGAATCATTAAAAAGAACTTTAAATACACATAGATTTTTACAAATGGCTTTAGTTTAGCAGACATCCTAAATGTTAGAATTCATTGAACAAATCTTATCATCTCTGTTCATCAGTACTGTCGTATTTCTTCCACGTACAAAAAAGACAGCAGTTATCAAAAAAGTCAAATGCATTTCAGTTTGCGGAACCCTGAACGCCGACACTTCGTAAACAATCAATAACCATTAGACGCAGAAGTCAGTCATTGATAGTTTGTCGACATTAGCGATTGCTGTTCCGTACTGTTCGACATGGGTCAAAAGAACATGCAGAGTATATCGTTCTGGGTGCCAGTGAAAAGTGAGTTCTATTTCATTCAGATTTCAAGGTCGAATTTTGTTTAAACTGTTTTTTGTTTTCTAAATGTGGTGCACAACAAGGAAGTTTACAAGGAAGTTTAATGTGTTACAGTACTTATGAAAGGCAATTATAATCATAAGAAGTGACCGTTTTTGGTTCGAAAACCTTAATAAACCTAGCAATACCGAAAGCGTAAGGAACCTAAGTACTATATTGCTATTTTTTGGGTGTACCGATTAAACAATATAAAAATATCTACAGTTTTTTTCCAAACTTCTGACCCATAAATTCTAGCTTCATCATTATAACGTCAAGACTTAACTATAAAATGAAAAAATAATAATTAAAAAGTGTGATTGTACTGCTTCCATACTAATGAAATTTTCAATACCTATTTGCAGATAACAAAGTCCACGTATCTACAAAAAAGACTCAAACCCCAGCCACATTCCAAAAATCACTACGGACTACACTAATGATTGGTCAGGCGTTTTCGCTCATACCTGTCGTTGGAGTATTTAGCAACGACGCAAATAATGTCAAGTGAGATTCTTTCATTTTTACAATGGCATCATCTTCATCATAATCATGAACATATAGTATTTACTTCTCACTACTTACGGCCGTTCTCTATATCCTATCTATCTTCAACAAGAGGTTAAAATAGGTATCATTACTATGTCGGTACAATTCTACACTTCAATAAACTAAGATTTAAATATAGGCTTGTCTTACCTAGCTATCTTTAAACATGTGCATTGTGCACCATATTTATATCTCTCTATTTTTGTTAACTGTAACACAAACTGTATCGAAATATCCAATGAAATCTCTAGTTAAAGATAGATAGATTAAAGAGAA
The DNA here is from genome assembly GCA_023078785.2 of Hyles euphorbiae. NCBI lineage: Eukaryota > Metazoa > Arthropoda > Insecta > Lepidoptera > Sphingidae > Hyles > Hyles euphorbiae. Next base: position 4,713,381 of record CM041043.1, on the reverse strand, counting down.
CGGCTGTTTGTGCTGTAAACCAGGTTCCAGTAGAATTATCAGCGCTCTTTGGAGCATTGCATATTGCTGAGCTGGGACCTTATAGCGGCTGCAATGGCTCACATATTATGATATATGATCGTGATCGTTTAGTATTTATTATTATCTATATATCTTTTAATTATAAAAGCAACAGAAATACTGTGATCATCTATAGAAAGTCCACATTTTTAATATGATAATTTTGGATATTTTTGAGTCAGGACTGTTGCAAGTAGCGCATCTGCTGGGATAAGTCATAATAAAGTTAATTTTAATCTATGATTAGACGAAAAGCCTCTCTATGAAATCTCCATAAGTGGTAGAACCATCACATCTTTGATCCATATGTAATGGAAGTTCATGGGTGACAGTGATCATTTAGCATCTACCTATACTATAAAAAAATGCGTCACTTATCAATATTTTAATAGTAATTATTCCTCTCAATCCGTGATATCTCCTCGTTCAGTGTTCAATGATTATGATAATGATGACTCAATATATTGATCATAGCAAAAAGGTTTTATTCATTTTTTCAGGTTTATTCTGACGTCATGGAAGTGTTTCTATTCCTTATGTTCTCTTCTTGGCCAAAGCTTCATAGTAATAATGTGCATCATCAGAGTTGCCAGTTCGGAAGCTACACTTAGCGGAACAAGTGAGTTTTATATCCTATTTGTATTCCAAATTTTATTCAATTCTTTTATAATACTTATCTAATCAGACAGAAATGTCAGGAAATATATTACTAATATCATTACTATATCATTCCAATATACCATATTAGGTACCAAGATTACAACTAAGATGCAGTAAATAAATTATTTAGAAGTATTTCTACTAAACACTGGTAGTGCATACATCATGCAGTTTTGTTACAAATTTATCAGTTTCTTATTCCATATGATTATCCTGATGTTAAGCGTGACAATTTGTCATTATGCTGAGTCATAGAAAGTGTAATATCACGCATAATTACCTGTAAAAATATCTCCAGGAAATATTGGAAGGATAGTTAGAAAATGTAAAAGTTATTTTCTTTCAGCACCAATAATATTCTACGGAACGACTTGTTTCACAATGATAATGTTCTTTCGAGTGGCTATAGCTTGGCCTGGATTGGTTCAGCACGTAGCGAAAACGGAAGAATTGTATCCCAACTACGATAATAAATTGACAAGGAAATGCAAAGCGACGTGTGCTGTCGTTCTTTTGCTGGCTTTATGTGAGTATCTACACATTAATTTAAACCTTAAAGCACTAGATACAATTTTCAGAATACAATTCAGCCCGTAGCATAAAAAATAACATTTAATAGTTTTTCGTATTATCATCACAGATATTTATTTATTTAAAAAAAAATAGCATATGTATGCTATGCTTAAAGGACGATTGGCTTGAATTATCGCTCAAAGGCAATGTTTGAGATGAATTTAAGAATAGGATTAACACAGGTGAGTTTAAAGTGTAAAGTATAGAAGCTAACACGGAACAGTATATCAAATACAAATAAGATTGCTATTAGCATAGACTTCGTCTGATTTCACAAGTGAATGATACTTCTTTCGATTTATAATCCTTAGTAATAGTAATCTTTGCAGATCCAGGAAGGTCTAATACAATTTCCATATTCATTTACACTATTTTGTTTAAGCAAGAGGGACCAAACTAAAAATTCCTAGTGACATGTAAAAGAGTAATAATTCCACTCATTAATGGAACTAATATTCGAATGTCCTCTGTATTATTAAGTGTTTGAATATGATGCGTAGAAATAAAACAGATCCCATAATTTATAGATCTGTAACGAGCTTATCTGACAGAGAATCAAAGTTATAGACATAGAATTAGGAAACTGAAGTGTGTGTAGGCTGGCCTGGAAAAACTGATAACCTCTGAGGCAAAAGTATTTTTGGGTTGACACTGCGTCTTGGTAAACGTAGTGTAGGACGCCCTCCAACTAGGTGGAGTGACAATTTTCGAAGTTACTGGAAGATGCTGGTTGCGACATGCCGAAGACAAGGCTAAATGGTGCAATTTGGAGGCAACCTACGTCCAGCAGTGAGCATTAAAAGACTGATGATAATGATGATGCTAATTTATTTGCAGCAGAACACGTCTTATCATTACTATCAGCATTCGCCGGTGCAATAATGTGTTACCCAAACAAAAGTATCTATGAGGGATTTGTTCGACATTTCTACCCATGGGTCTTTAACAATCTACCTTATTCACCATTCTTGGGAATGCTGACGCAGGTAATCGCTGAATAACTATTTGTGGGAAAGAATGTTTCCTATAATGTTACTTGATATAGCAATATGAGAAGTAAATATACCTGATGATTATAATGATTTAGAAATCTTAAATTCATTAACGACTTTTGAATAACATAAGAATATATACTATGTAGCCAGAGTAACTATTGGACCAATTGAGGCTTCTTATCACATGTCTCAAGATGGGCGAGCGCAGTTGAATGCCAAGCAATGCTTTTGCATAGTTTGCATGGTTTTTTAAGCATGGTGTCCACTACTGAAAGTATCGCTTACCATTATACGAGTGTTAAGCTCGTCTCACCATTCAACGCAAGACACAAATAATAACGAGGTGATCACATGCGTACATAAGTTTCCCAATAAATCAATAACTGCAGAATAAAATCTATCCTCAGCTCTTACTCCGGTAACTTAAATTTAATTTGTGAATGTTATGACGTTGATTTCAGTTCCTTCATTTCCAATCGACTTTCATCTGGAATTTCTCCGATTTGTTCGTCATCTGCATGAGTTATTATCTGACATCTCGGTTAGAACACGTTAACAAAAAACTAGCTGCGGCGCAAGGAAAGGTAACTTGAATCACTTTTCATTATAATTGCCATCGACGTAGTTAAATAGATAAGACACTGGCCATAATATCTATTGGCACTGTTGAAATCTTTATATGACATAATATTTTGGATGATTAACACATGATAGTTCAAAAGTTGAGACATAATAGCTCTTAAAAACCCAAAGTTTTCTAAATCCTTAAGTACAAGAATTATACTAATAATATAAATAATAATACCATACTATAGTATCCAATATGAATTTTACAAGTAATAAAATATGCTATATGGTATTTTATCACAGTTATATGATGAATTTAATACTAAACAATTTAATAATCCATTACATGATTAGTTGGCCATCAGTTATAGATGAATACGAAGTACGATTTATAATGTACGCTATCTCATAAAATCCTTATTCATAAAGAGTTTTCCAACGTATTTTAGTAGAATAATAGAAAAGCAATGTTAATTACACTTTCATAATTACAATAATACGAGACAACTTTGATGCCCACACTAGGCTATGTCTGTCATGTGGCCATCGAGAATAAACGATTACGATAGTGCAAGTACAATCGATTAAATTTATAATAATTAAACTTTAAAGAAATGAATTGAGAATGAACATTTAGAATAGTATTAAAAATTAACATCTGGAAAACTTAACACATACAAATTATCATAATTATCATCAACAGTACTTGAATATTTTGTCTTCTTCACTCAAATGAATTGTAATAAATAAATGTATGATAACACCTTAACGCCCAAATACTGGAACGTAACTTAAATATAAATGGCACTTAACTACGTTAATCTCGATTAAATTTACTGGCTAAGTGGGCCGTGCGCTGTTAAGAGCAACTTATTATTTGAATGGCGGGAGTAAGTGAATGAAACAAATTGTAAATCCCGTCGCTAAGTGAGAGTAAAGCTGTGGATCGGCTTGCGGGCGGCGTGTCCGAAGTTTGGCGTCCACACACATAAGAACCGCATTTGAACGGTACTAATGAGAAAGTTCTTGTTGAAGTATCACAGTTTCCAAAACTACACACGGTGTTAACTGCATGACATTACTAAGTGTCAAGTTTAGATAGAACGGAAAACGATTTATTTGTGACAAAGTAATAGTATTTTTATGAGACGCCGTGTTTGGAATTTAGAGCCCTCAAGACAATAATTACTTGTCACAAATTGTATTGAACTGAATTGAAAAACAGAAGTGTAAATGCATTGTTGTGTTCCGGTTTGAATTATAATGTAACCAGAGTACTACAAAGTACTAGACATAATGAGACATAACATCTTATGTCTCAGGATTCCAAACGCAGTGGTATACCAAACATTGCTTTGTGTTTCATGGTGGTTTTTGGCTTTGCTACAGTCCATGAGCGATCGTATTGCATGCCATCAGGCAAATGGCATGTTCGTCTCGTCATTCAACGCATTAACACCAGTCTGAAACCGGATATAAGCAGAAACCAAATGTTACGATAAGTTTCTATCACTTTCTGCTCACAAATTCAATTAACCTTATAAATCCTAATATCAATTCTAAATTAACTTTGCTGAATACAATTCGACACTGTCGTAGAACAAAGTCCGATTTGCAAAATCTCTACTTTACAGGAGAGCTGTTTGAAGTTTTAGAAAAACTTTTTATTGAATTATTTTATTCCTAGTTATTGCGGTTAAATATAACTTACCAAAAGTTTATACTCCAATGTCAAGCCTTTTTATAAATAAATATGAAGAAAATTTATCAATTATTTTAAAAAATAGGTGTTTTATGAGAACATTCCACGTTGTACTACGTAAATGAGAACGCTAGTTGTTATCTTACGGCAATATTCTATGAAAATTAGGGTTACCTATGTGCACTACCGACTTTTTTGTAGGGAATGGTGAACGAAAAATGATGATGTATGTTTTTGTTTTGAGCACAAAACTCAGTTTTTGAACTGAAAAATAAATTAAAATCTTTTATTTTAATATATATATATATTTAACGTTAGATATTAAATCATATATTGTAATTATTGTTATAGCTGTATATTTATTACATTTTTCAGTACTTAAGTTATTTTTTTGGTATCAAATTATCAAAACGAAACTGCAATTATCTTTAAGACTACCATTTAAAACTAAATAGTACAGCATAGATAAATATTTCTCAACCCGTTGTATTTAGCATAACGATCATAAAGCTTTATTAACTTATGATCTTCAAACTAATAATTTATCATAATTATAAAAAAGATACATATTCATAGTGTAATGTAAATGTTAATATTATATAAAATCATATACAAGAATATAAAATTAATTTCTTAATAAATATTTTTACCCATCAAATTTAAAAGGGAACATTAATGCAACATTTGAAGAATAAGTGCTCAGAAATAATAGAGGTCACAATACACAAAATAAATATATCATTATTTATACCTCATTATTATAAGCTTCGAAATCGTTTGTCAAGAGTTATATATATGTATTATTTCAAACGTGCAAAGATGAAATTGTAAAGATGTGGACAACAATCAGGCAACTATAGGTAACGGTAGTTTTATTTAGAATATATTTATAAATTATTTACTAGGATCATTTTTATCAATATTATACACATCTTTTATTTTGTTACATGATATTTTTTTCGTTACTGATATTTTTCAAGACAAGCATATTTTAAATTTTAGATTAAACATCAAAAGAGACCTGTGGTGCATATTTTGTACCAAATATAGATTCGAATTTGTTTTGGCCCATATTAGAATTCTAATTGATTGTTTTACGAGAAATCTTTGAAAAATAATCAAATTAAACTTTTTAGCAGCATAAATGTACAAAATAATAAGCAATTCTGTATCGATTTTGTCCCCCACGATAAATCAGTTTTTTATAAAGCACTTTTTGGGTTTTAGGACAATAAATCTAGTACACAGCTGCTTAACAGCATACATAGCTAATTAAAAAAAAGATTAGCGCAAAGTTGTTGTATCATTATAACATGAAAAGAAGAAAACAATATAAACAGTAGCTAAATTTGCGCCTATTCGGATGATCCTAATTAAGGTATCGGAAACTCTTTTAGCTTAAGTGTATATTTTATAACAAACGCCTACTGCTTTTCGTTAAGGCCTAGGTTCCAATATCAATGACTATACTATAAAATAATTCAATCATTGTTTATAAGAAATTTCATATCCATATTTATAATTATATTTGCAAGGCTCAGTCATATCTTCTTAATGTATAACGTTTCGTTTCTTTAAAACATGATTCTTAACCAGATTTAACAAACATATCCTTCTCATTTCTAAACATGTATCTTTACATATTTTGCGTTCTTTCCATGTTGAGGAGTAGAACAGATTACCGTTTAATTCGGGTAAACTATAAAAAAACAATATTTATATTGCCTATGAAGTTAGCATTAAGCTAAACCGACCGCTCTTGAGCAATGCACAAAATAAAACATTCCAGTGGCCGTGATTAGTAATTCGAAAAGGCTTTGGTGTTGCAATATTTAATAGTGATTATCTGTATATAGATGCTATATTTAATTTTTTTTGTATAACAAAAAGCAGTACATTTTTAAAGTTGGGATCATCATATTCTATGGATTTTCTTATTCATATAAATGGATTTGGTACAGATAACTGATGAATATAATATTTTCTCTCATTATATTCACAGTTTTCTATATTGTAATCGCCAATAACATCATACCAGACACCTGCTAGCTGAATAAAAATTTTTCTACACCTGGTGGTAGAGGTGATGTATCAAACCACAACACACCACCAACATCAAAATCTGCATCATAAGAAATTAACATTTAATCAAAAGTATGAGTTAATTCCATGAACTAAAAAACTGCAGTATTTTATAAACAGTAAGTGTAATATAAATAAAGTAAAAAGCATTTATAAATGCGGAACAAAGTATTATTTTAGTTTGCTTCACACAACAACGAAGTAAACTATGATACGACTAAAAAAATACAACGAATACCCGAAGTAAGACGTCGTATGTGTACATATGATCTAAATGATTTACAGAAATTTCAAACAAAAACGTGGCATAACTTATATACGACACAGTTTTTTAAAAAACTTAATAAATAATTTAAATGTTATAAATACATAAGATATAATTAACAGTGTGGAATATAAAATAAAGTATTGAGATAAATATATTTTTAAGAATTCCGTAGAATAATGTTGATTCATAACATACGTCCTAGTTTTATACATTTATTATATTATTGACTATAAAACCTAAAAATAACATTTTTTATAACTAAAATAAAATTGGAGTCATGTGAACATTGTACATGCGTAATCCATCAGACAACGCTACAACTGAGGATACGCAGAAGCTTACCGATCCAAACACGTTTTCGTCTGGTAGGCGACAAGAATGTACGTGCTATAATGACATTGTACGTTGGAATAATATTGAGATACAACTTTGTCCGATTGAATATCTCCGAAAGTATTCATAATAATTTTATTTTTTCAAGCTGTACTGATAAAGAATTGTTTTCTAAAGAATAATATACAAAAAAAGTGGTTTCGTCTTTTGATCACATACTACCTTGTTTTACGGGCGTGTCGAATTGTCGTGGGGCATGCAATACACGACAAACACGAATTCCAATTAATCTGCAACATCTAAGTCTGTTAAGCTAGAGTCGGAAGTCACCGTAACATGCCAGTTCTAGTTAAGGAATACCGGCTTTAAGTGATCTCCTTAGGAGACAAGTTTGTATGCTAGTAACTGGAATCTAAGCTTAGACTGACTTGGACCAACTTGTAACTCGAGATTGTAGTGAGTTTTGCACAATAATTGAAGTGATGTTAGATTGAAATTGAGTTTGTTACTAAAAATGTCGACGTGGATACACAATACATTCCTGTAGTTTTATGTCTATCAAACATAGAAAGTACTTCTAGTTTATTTTTATTTTGGGATTCATTTCAATATATCATACTTATGGAGTGTTTGGTTCATTGAACTCACTAATTTCTGGAATTACCGTTTGATTTAAAAATATATAATTTTGAATTTGAAGATCCTTCTTGAAAAAATATCTTGCTGTTATATATTATATGAACTTTTAAAGCCGAAAAATTCATTTTTTTTTTATTAACATAATATGTTTTTTTTTTTCAAGTAATAAAACTCCTAAAAATTTGTAAATGATGACCAAAAATTAAGCTTTATTGTTAATTTTGCAGTATCTACCCGAAATATTCTGGAAGTCGACTAGAGAGGAGTACTGCCGGGCGACGCAACTTGTAAGGAAAGTCGATGAAGTCATCAGTGGCATTGTATTCGTTTCATTCGCCAATAATCTCTTCTTTATTTGTCTACAACTATTTAACACTCTGGAGTAAGTTATAATAAAAATCTTATCTTAATACTTACGACCTTTGAACTGTATTTGTCTTAGTCTGAAAATATTTTTATTTTACCACATTTCAAGAAACGAGTGCATTTGGTTTTTTTTTATTAATTAGCATCCCGATCTTTTTTTGTAATGTAAGTAAATATTTATTTCAGAGATGGAATCAAAGGCAATGGCGATTGCAACAGTAAATCCAAAAAGTAAGTGTCCTAATTTACTCATGCAGAAATTTTGATCTTATTTTACACATCGCTGTACATTACTGATTTTGTTTACAGAACTACTCCACTAGGCGGTTATGAAGCAGCAACGTATTTCTTGTTTTCACTAGTGTACTTAATATCACGATCGGTCGCAGTATCGTTAATAGCTTCTCAAGTCAATTCAGCGTCTCTGGTACCAGCACCTATATTGTATGATGTACCTTCACCAGTTTATTGTGTTGAGGTAATACAAAACAGTTATATTATAGATGTATTTACATTGATTATGAATCAAAAGTTAATCATAATCATCATCATCATCTCAGCCACAGGAAGTCCGCTGATGACATAGGCTTCCCCCCAGAATCTCCACATTGACCCGTTGGAAGCGGCCTGCATCCAGCGACTTCCTGCAACTCTAGCCAGGTCGTCTGTCCACCTTGTAGGCGGGCGTCCGACATTTTGCTTACCTGTACGTGGCCTCCACTCTACAACCTTTCGGGCAGAATCAGGATCAGAAGTTGATAGCATATATTATTTGTGGTCAATACTGAAACTCTGAGTAAGCGGCAACCCGTTTGTCCCGTATCCTTTGTGTTACTGCATGAGCCCCTGAAAATATTAATAAATAAATACACTCAACAGTTATATGCAGTCTTCACACACACTAAGATCGAGTCTAATGACGTGAATATCAGGAACTAAGAGAGACAATTTGGTCCCCTAAACACTCTGTCCAGAAACAAATACATATAGATCACACAAATATTTGTTTCAGTACTGGAATCAAATCCGCTGCCTCTCGTTTCACAGTCGGCGTCCAACAGACTACCCCACGGACGCTGTCATTAATGATATTGATATTTATTTTAATTTTATTGATTGATATGTATGATAAATTCAAAATAGCAATATTTTATGCATTTGTTTAATTAAGTTCAAAAATATCTTTCCCGGCCTACATGGTGTTTCCCAGGTTTACATAATCTACGAATATAAATATTCATTTCAGTTGCCTGATATTATTTCTTCATTATTTAATAAAGAAAATAGTATGAAATCTTTAAATCTCGCCATATTCAGCCACAGGAAGTTCACTGCTGAACATAGACCTCACCCAATTACTTCCTCATTGACCTGCTGAAGTGACCTTGGGAGTTACTCTATGAAACGATACGAACTTCGAATGTTTGGATCTTCCACGTTCGGAGCAAGATATAAGTTTTCTAGTTCTAAAAAGTCTTTCACTCTGCATCCAGCGACTTCCTGCAATTTTTGCAAATATGGAAGAGATGGGCGCAGGAAAGGAAAAAGAGGTGTAAAAGTGAAGATACCTATGTCCAACCATGATAAAGATTACAAAGAAGATGATGAATTATTAATTTGTCGTGCATTTCTCTTTAAGGTTCAAAGGTTCCTGGATCAGGTGAACGGGGATAAGGTCGCACTAAGCGGTTTGCAATTCTTCTCGGTGACGCGTGGATTACTCTTGACGGTGGGTATTACATAATAAATCAATGTGAAATCTTAATATGGGTAAGTAAAATATGGAAAGAAAAATACAAGTTTTAGTTTATTTAGTCGCAAAAAAATGTGTGATATTTACACATATTATCAAAAGTTACAGTTACCATAGAGAATTTGGTATTAAATGTGTTTTTATAATTACCAATGTAAAATTCGGACTTAATTTACAATTAACAACCTCCATGGCGCAGTTGGTTAGACGCGGGCAGCGAATAGCGAGACGCGCATGCCGTTCGCCTGATGGCAAGCGATGCGACCACTCATGAACAGTAGCAAAACCAAACAATACCTTAGATTACAAAGCAATTCTTGGCATTTCACTGCGCTCGCCATGCTGAAGCATAAGTTGTTAAGACTCAATATGTCCAGTAGTTAACATAACTGTATGTTTCGGATTGAAGGACGTTGTAGCCAGAGTAACTACTGGACATATTGAGTCTTAACAACTTATGCTTCAGCATGGCGAGCGCAGTGAAATGCCAAGAATTTAAACTGCATGCATTTAAACTGCTGTTTGACGGCAGAAATAGACATTGCGGTGGTACGCACTCAGGCAGCCTCTCACATATTATGAGAGACCTTCCACTAGTTCTATTGTTAAGTTCATGTATATTTCATATATTTTTATTCCTCAGGTTGCGGGCACAATAGTGACTTACGAGTTAGTGATGTTCCAGTTCAATTCATCAACCATTGATGATACAAATTCAACGGATTTAAGTTTACCAAGCTTCAGTACTACAGCGACGCCGTAACCCTAAACGAACAAGCAATAAACAGAGCAAAAATCATAGTAAATATATTTTAGAAGTTAAAAAAGTTTTTTTTTTCCTCTTTTTAGCCTCTGCTGCCATTGTATCAATCTAACCAGACAAATATAACATCGACATTGCTTTACGAACACTGTTTTTGAACCGGGTAGGTGGTTGAAAATAATGAATCTGATATTTTACTTTTTTTTTCTGGTTTTCATTTAAAATGAGAGCATAAAACCCATTGTTCTCTTTGGACTGGGTCGCAGTTATATTTATACTTATTGAAAATATAAATTTTTTCAACAAGTAGGTTTCATCGAGGTACAAAAGTGTTCGCACCGATTCTAAGTTTCATAGTAAATAGGCATTCTCTTTTCCTACGTGACCCTCGCAGAATCCACTGCTGGTTTTAGTCGACTACATCCACAAACATCGATTTGTTGGATGATCAATGATACCAGCATGTAACGTGACCATACGTCCCGCTTTGGGCGGGACAGTCCCGCTTTCAGGAAGTCTGTCCCGGTGTCCCCAGCAAGGCTGACATTGTCCCGTTTTTGCAAACAGACCAAATAATAATTTAAAATGTATTTCCCGCTCAAAATGCTTTACCGAACTACTACTGAAAACCGCGACGTCGTATTATACCAACACTTTCGTAAAAACATCTTGAATTAATAAACTGAACAATTATTATTGAGTACGTTACGTATCTGCCTGAAAGTAACACACCTATCGAAAGAGTTTTTTTCTCACATTATCAAAATATGGACAAGTTATAAAACAGGTGAGTGTCGCAGTAATGAAATTTATTTTGATTACGAATATAAATATAAATCAATAATGTATTGAGTTTCACACCTCTAAAAACTAAACTCGATGGTTTGAAACAATTTGTTCAGCCGACAAATACAAAAATACGATTTTATGTTATTCAGTCTTCTATGACAAAGCTTGTAAAACACTAAAAACTGTATTATTATTATTATTATTTAATTCCACTGATGTCCCGCTCTGGCACAAACAATAAATGGTCACGTTAAGCATGCCCCTTCTAGCCTCCCCCAAAGTATCGAAAGTAGTGCTTTACAGCTTTCTTCTTCACAAAAATCTGTATTATCCTAGTAAGAAAAAGACATTAGCCAGGAGTGTCCAGATAAACACTGCTGGCGACAGATTAGTTTGCACTACTTTAATCTAGGAGAAAATTGAGCAGATTTTGCGGACAATTTAACTAGATACGTCAATATTTGCGTTATATTTTTTTTAAATATTAAATGATTTGCTCATCCATCCAATTGCTGATTTAAATTAATGGGATTGTTTTCAAAACACAGTGTTTTGAAAACAATCTATTTATACTACGTTTCCAAGATTTCTTAATGTTATGGAAGGCGGTACGAACCTTCCATTCGCATGCTGGTAAGCGATACGACCGTTCATAGATAGTAGCAAAACCAAACAACACCATGAATTACAAAGCAAAGCTGGGCAGTCCACAGCGCTCGCCATGATGAGACATAAATGTTAAGATTCAATATATCCAGTAGTTACTCTGGCTACAAAGTATTTCAAAGCGGAACAAAACCATGCATTTACACTGCTGTTTGGCGGGACAAATAGGCATTCTTGTGGTGCCTAACCAGGGACCTTTCACATTTGAGAGGCTTACCACCAGTAAGTGTCGTAATATTAGAATAATTGTAGCCTCAGTTATGTGAAATTTTGAAATACACTTTACCATATTATTATGGGATTTAATGGATGTCGATAGCCTTGTAAGATCACTTACTTAATAATGGTTAGCAATAACCCTGCTATAGTCATCTATTCATAATAAGTCAGCAACTTCACCCCATGAAACAAAAATAGTCAAACTGTTTTCAAAAACTAAGTATATCATGACCCTCAATATAAGTTAAAAATATATAATATTATTTTCTGTTAGATAGCGACGCAATTTGTTGCTTAAAAATGTGACTTTTGTAATAGAAAAAAGGGCATTTGTTAGACTGCGTACACTCTAATAATAGCCATTTACGTCAAGACCCATTTTCCTTCTTCACAAAAGAACAATAATTTTCATAAAGCAATCGGAAAACGCACAGATAGGGGGTTTTCAACAATTTTCTGCGACAATTATAACAAAGCTTTTGTTACCCTCTAAAAATATTTCACAACCCTTAATAAATATAAAGGGTAGAATGCTAAAAGAATTCGAGTAACGTAGGAATGTTATAAAAAACAGCAAGCGTTTACAAGGTCATTGTGACACACTGTCTTGCAATTTTGTGAACATTGTAGACGAAAATTTACCTGTGTGACATTAGGAAGAACATAAAATCTCGTGTAGATTTTATTGCTGAATACATTTTGAACCTTATGGAGTACTATTTGGTGTGCAACTTTACCATCCATCTCTCTTTCTCTCGTCATTCGCAGAAAGTCCACTACTGAACATAGGCCATAGGTATAGGTGTTCTATTCCCGTTCCATGGATCCAAATACATTGGTTTAAAAAAAAAGTAAAAATCTTTCCAAAATATATTTTGAGTAGAAAGAATCGCACTAAATACTCTTGTCATGAAAAATCTCATTATATGAAACGCCTCTTTGTAGTTATATTTCTTGAGGCAATATTAGGTTAGAATACAAAATGTTCACGACTCTCAGTATCCTTATGTTTCAGTGACAGAAAAATGCTTCGCACATAACGATAACAGGCATACGTAGTACTTGCCGACAAATAAACAGGATGTACGGGAATTATTTTACTACAAGTGTATGCCTTACTCCTGGCATCCCTCGGGGTACCGAAAGGGGAGCTTTACAGCTTTTCCTTTCGCCTTACTTCTGGCAGATATAAAGATTCATGGGTGACATTAAATCTATTGACAGCGTATATTTTATGTTTATTTTAATGTTCAGGATCATTTAATTGATTGTTTTCTTTCTCTTTTATGTCAATATTTTGATCCCCAAAATCATGATTTATCCTGGATAATACGGATCCTAAATTCTTATTTTTTACCAAATATCTTACAATATTTTTTTTCCTATCGTCCTTTGAAATACAATACCCTTCTAGATTTACTGGCATACTTGAAATGAATCGATTACGTGGCTTATTCACTTTTCTGTTGGAAGTAATTTATTTGTTGGCTTTTATCCCTTTGTTTATTCGAAAATTACGTCCTCTTGGAATTTCTTTATCATATAACCAATTCTATAGGGGTTTTTATTTGGTTTAATGTCTTATCATGAGGCCAGGTTGTAGGAGTAACATACATTTGTATACAAGAGTAGCAAAGTTTTATTCAATGAATTCTGGAGAGTAAATAAATAAATAGATGAACTATAGGTTATCATAAACTGTAGGTCTAGATTTTTGCATTCAACAATAACCATAAGTAAGCCACATGAAAAACAATCGTTATACTAGCTATTACTTATAAAGCATATCAATAGTTTTCTCTTATGGTTGGTATCTGTATGACATTGCCTGACCGATAAGGACGCCTTTTTTCTGTTCTTTTGTGTTCTTGGTCTATTTCCCAGGTGTAGGTTCAATAAAGCTTTCATAAAGAAACAAATAATTTATCCGGCGTAATGAATTCTAAAAACCTAGTGATGTTTTAATTGTAAAATGAGCCGTGCTAAGAATAGGTACAGTGACTTCTATATCTGGTTGTGTAAATCTAAAAATACACTTTTAATTCACGAAGGAGTAGCGGAGACGACTACCGAGTATAATTCGATAGAAAAATGAATATTTCAGCAACATGCAGAATATTTAAATTATACATGTGAGCCAAACTTATCCTAATTAATAGAGGGATAAGTGATGAAGAATATCCAAAAGCATGTCGGATGCGAAGGCCGGTGATACTAATTGCTGACACCCCTCTTCCGACGTTATAAAAGAGGAGCTTAACAGCTTCCCCTTTTTAAAAGTTGATTAATAATTTTGTAATGACATAAACAGTATCCCTTATTCATAAGAAATCTAATTAATCATAGACACGTAAATTAGTTAAACCATGTTAAGAGGAGCTAAAACGCTCATTAAGGTTTGCTATTCATAATAGATTTTTATACATATTTCAACTAAATTGCCAATTCTCACAAAAAATGTTTTCATTCACTTGAGAGTAATAGTAAAACGCTCAGCTGATAGATTTACCATTATTTTGCTTAAAATTTTCTTAAACAAGAGTCTCGGCCATTTTAAAGTTTATGAGCTATTAAATGCTGGTTAGAGTGATTATTGACGTCAATTAATTACGTTTTTGAGTCAGTTCATATTAATTTCATTCATTATGCCATCATGTCATTCGAAACCTGCGTTAAGTCTTTAGGAATAAGAGGGTATTTCTAATGAAAAATAAGACAATCAACAAAAACAATGTAAAGCCGAAATTACACTATTGCGTCACGCCCCAACAAATGAAAAAAAAAACAAGAAAAAAAGCGCAACCATATATTACGCAAGTGACTGTTGCGGCCGTGCAACATTCACATATTTGTTTGCCCTTTTTCCTCATTATTTTACTAACTTTCGTCCTCAACTTTCATTTCACCGTCATAAAATATAAGTGACAATAATATTTCGAGCATGTGTAGATTGTACAATATTTCATATAAGTATATTTTCATTCCCACGTTTTCCTTCCGAAGTTTATTATGAATAACTTCGATCAAATATACACTACATACAACATGAGCGCTTAGAAAATGGCACCAAAAAAGAGTGCTTTAAGCACTCTTTCGCCTTCAGTCACGCACCGACCGTTGCTTCTAAAACGTCGCAGAACTTTAGACAATATTATGTGAAAAGCTACTTTAAGCTCCAGGAATAAGTTGGAATTTGTGTTAATATATTTGGAATATGTGATCTTTTTGTTTACTTTTTTTATTTCAGTGCATCTGTGCCACTTTTTAACAGAACATTTACAGGGAACAGTGTATCTAGTATATATTTGATCGAAGATGAATATACCAAACAAAAAACGTTTCTAAAATTTCATCAAATATAAAAATCTGAAATATTGATATCGGAACCTCATTATCATTCTGATAGCACTTTCATAAATATTGAAATTTGCAATCGTAAAATTATGCAAATATCTTTCGCCTCGGTGACACACGGCTTTGATTTACATCCCCTAATAAAAAAGCCTAATGAAAGCCTAAAAGCCTTATGGTCTTGCTGTATCGGGCTTGGAAACTAATTTCAATGTGTTGATACCGTTGAAGTAGTAAATAAAACAGCAATAGGAACGTATTATCCAATATCATTATTCATATTAGCTAGCAACAGTCCTGTAATGGACAGTCATTTCCTAATAAAATGGTCGTTTCACCTACCATATAGGTGATACTGCACAGATTTCTTTCCCGCGGTGTCCACTCTGGAACATACGCAATTACGAAATATAATTTCTTCTTCTCTTTACTACACTAGTCTTAACTTTCGATACTTAAATATAAGTGTAATGTGGTATCACCATTGGCGATTATAATAAATAAAATTAAAAAAAAAAATTATATTATAAATTAATTATATGATTCATAATACCATAACAGTATACCCCCGTATGTTTTCACATTTACAAATACATCAACCTTGGAAGTGCTTCCGAAATGCGGTAGAACACTTCCGCAAATGAAAATTCAATAAAATGTAATCATTATGAAAAGCATTACTTTTAGCACGAACTATCTTAACTTTAAGTTTTTCCACCAATGCTATGAAATGGGCTTTACACAAAGTGTTTTTATTATTGATCGGAGTCACAAGAGGAGTAACTCATTTGAGTGATAGTAAGCGTCCTGCCTGCCTTTAATCCTCAATATCCAATATTTGTAAGACCTTTGTAAATGACAATAATTTCCCTAATCAAGGATATCTAGATTATAAACGTAAAAAAATATGAGTTCGATCTCTTAATTGGTGTGTTAATTACTATATAGTGGAAACTTTGCTGGATTCTATAACATACTCTTCTGTTATTTTCTTCTGTCTGTTTCCCAAATAATAATAAATATATAAGTTAACCCATTTCGAGACCTATGGGATATGCCGGACTCATAAGCCATCCGGCATGATTCGCTGATGAATATTACAACCAGGCTGGGTCTATACAGTTTGGGGTTAACTTTTATTTAAATGATAGAATAATCCTTTCAATTTTGTGATAAGTTCAGTCTTAGCCAGAAAGATAAATTTTGATAATTAAAGCACGGAACTGCAGCTGCTAATTCAGCGCACAACATAATATCCAACAAACATAACCCTAAACAAAAATATTATAATATTTAACGTTTATTAAAATAATAAGGAGCGCTAATGCCCAATTACAGTGTTTACTCCATTTTGCACCTTATTAAACGTTCTGGTAAATGGATAAAGTACGGACCAAGTAAGATTGGAAGTTCGAGCAACGCGCTCCTATTTGGACTCACGATAATCATACGATAGTATTCCGAGTATCGTTCAGATTAAGCAGAAGAAAAAAAAATGGTTTTTCGTTTTAAATATAGAAGTTTTGTTCATTAAATGTATATTTTATTCTAAAACTTTTTTCTATCTATATATTATCAAATTTATTGCTTGCTTAAGTGGCCTATTTGATGATAAATAATCATGGGTTTTATAAAAGCTAATTACTAACTAAAAGTGGAAACTCTCTTTATGTCCCTTTTAAAAAATATGTCATAGCGTTTTGCCCCGTTTTGACACCGAAGCAAATAGTTTTACCAGATGCATTTTGAGCATATGCATTTTGAGACGGACTGTTATAAATTAAAATACACTAAAAGTCCTTCCCTTATCTTAAAATATACGTATTTTAGCTAGTCAGAAATCACTAACTCGAATTAGAAATAATTATTAATTATAATCTTTTTTTTTGTGCCTAACCTATATATAATACCTAGCCTTCACGCTGCCTCTTTCTTCACAGCCGGTTCCTTAATCATCAACGCCACAAAGAGCGTCTGTAATATAATATAGTTATATTATCGTTCCTCATTTAACATAAAATGAGAATCTTAAATTATTTTTAGCTCGTTATCCATGCATCGTCGGTCTTAGTAATTGTCGAGCTTCGAGTTTCATAAGAATTTACATTATAATATAAATACATGTTTTAGAATAAGTTCCTTCAGCTACTCTTAGACAAAATAAAGGTAGAATAGTCTATCTGATAGTTCTAGTTTTCAGGTATTTATGAATTTATCACAAGAAAGAAGAACTTAGTTGTAAGACATAGGAGGAGTGAAGAAAAATTATATTTATTGCTGGTAGCATATTCTTAAGAAAAGTAAGCAAAAAGGATGGGAAGATGGAAGGGGCATCCGACTATATCACTTACTGAAAAAAAAAAAAAAAGACAATAACAACATTCTCACTTCACGTTGATAATTTGGGTGATAATGGAACAGCCCCTGAAGAGCCTGCCCATTCATGAGTCATAACTGACAATAGCGTGGCTCTCCACTTGAATACTACTTATATATACATTTAACATCGGTATAGAATTATCCCCAAGCCTTTCGCGTAGGTGTGATTCTCTCAAGTATGTTTATATATCTTGTACAATTAAGGAGCACTCAGAATTAATTAAACGAATTATGTTTGGGATTCCAATTTACTAGCTTATAGATATTTGTGTTAATTATTTACATGTATTAGTTCAAGAATGTGCGACTGCCTTCAAGGGGCAGTTGTTTAAACACCGACTGAGAAACGAGAGGCCGCGGGTTCGATCGCCTCACCGAAACAAATGTTTGTGAGTCAAATATATACAAATATCTGTCTCATGATAAGGTTTTTATGAGACTGACAAGGCTCTCGTAGTTTCTGATACCAATGACACAAGATTTATGTCATCTTAATATGGAATCAGAACTATGTAGGTTACTGTTCGATGTAATAATATTATATTATCTTGTGTCTTACAGGGTAAACAGAGGCTTAGACTAAAATTCTCAACACATAGTTTACTTCTTCATTATCTTTCTTCTCTTTAACTTTTCATGAAGTTCGTCGATGATTAATACTTCTAACTTGACAGTTTTTTATAACCCCCTCCATTCATAAATTTTAATAATACAATAGGATATTAAGATTTTATACATATGTACATTAAATCACGTCATTTTCCCAGTAGGGGTAGTCAGTCGTTGCCTTGGCAGCAACCAGGATACCCGCATTTCGCCTTGTGTATTGCGTTCCACGATATGATAGGGGCCATATTCATCGCCATATCGGGCACAAGTCCCTGACTTTATTTATACAAAAAAACAGACTTTGAACGCTTTAGATTATTTTTGTAACAAAGTTAAACATTTAGCTATAGCTTCAGGTATTAATGTATTTGTATCTATAGATTACTTTAGAAGTAATAATATTAATGTGGAAGATAGCATCATACATCATTAGGAGGTTAGTATTGAAGAAAGAAAATAATCGAAATAGTATTTATTTAAAACTAAGGCAGCAAACATTAGTTTTCATACTTCCTTTCGCAGTTTCTTCTTTATTTTGATCCTTTCCGAAGCATGGCATGCATTACTTGTAGATTTAAAGAATATTATAAATCTATAATATTAAAGTATTTCAAGCAAATGAAGCTATTTATTTGTATTATTTATTAAATTGCAATAGAACGAGCTCGTACGTCACGATGGTTCCCAGCAACTGAAAATATTAAGAAAATTCTTATCATTATAATTCTCCTTTTAAAAAAATACTGCATTCTATTTTAATTGATTATCACCAGCCCCAAGGTATGCCCTGTCAAATACTTTCAGATCAACCTGGTGGATAGATCCTAACCCCTCTTAATCGTACTCTCGACTGTAGAGAAGTCCTGAACCCTGCTTTGGAACGTACAGTCAGCAACATAAGTCGCTGAACTCTACATTTTTTGATCACCTTTTTATGAATTAAAATTTGTACGTACTACTCTATAGTTGTAAAATATAACCAAGTAAAGTCATCTATGTCGAGAAGTGCCATACGGTATTGAAAATAATAATTATTTTGGATGATAAGACAATTTGAAATCTCGTGACTGCGTAGCGACTTATGTTGCTGACTGTACATATAAGGGCTGATACATATGGAAGGGTAATTATGTCGACTACGGAGCTAAAGAATCTAAATTCAATATGTTAATGCAATTAAGTAAATGGCATTAAATGCATGAAAATGTAGTGATAGGTAGTTTAAGATATTACAGTAAAAAATCGAAGGCAGAATTTTTTAATGCATCAAACCTTAGAAATTTAAATCCCTCAATTATTCTAACGAATCAAGCATCTGTCTAATTTACTAATACAATTACAGGACACCAACCTCAGGGTGGAATACAAATTTAAACGAAACTATAGTAAAAGATAATGAAAAGATAGACGCCGCATTGTAGTACATCATTAATGAGAAAATTTATATTCCAACTTGAAATTAATAATGACGAAACTTGGCAGACTAATTTTTAAGTTTAATTTTACAGTTTCGAATGTACGAGTATGTATGTGTATTAGGGGTGTAAAAGTTTTATTTGAACGGTATTACATATCAGTATGTTTAGGTTTTCAATCATCAACCTATATTGTTGTCCACTGTTGGACGTATGCCTCCTCCAAATTACGCCATTTCACCGTGTGTTTGACTTATCGCATCCAGTATCTGCCTTTCGCAAATCGTCATTCCACCTAGCTGGAGAACGCCCTACACTACGCTTGCCAAGACGCGGTCTCCACTCAAGAACACATTTAATAAAGATTTCGAAAAAAAAAATTGAAATACAAAAAAAGTAAAAATGAAAAAAATCGTAAATAAAGATAAGGTCGTCAATATAAGAATCTTAAAATTTAGGCCACGCATGAGTAGTTCAGTGGCTGACGCATATAATGAAAAAACGAGAGAATAAAAAAAAATATATATTTTAGCAGATTTTTGAAGTTCGTATTTTTTCTCAATTTGTTTTAAAATAATTCTTACTTCAGCAATAAAGCCATTGAACAAATATATCCACGCATTAAAATTTAATAGGTGCATTAAAATTAAATAGCCTATCATAATCTTAATGTGTAGATCATATTTCGAAGTAAAAATTCTTTAGAGCCATCTTGGATTTTACGATAAATGGGATTGGAACGAAAATTGCACTAGTTAAAAGTTATTTCTGTTTTGGGATTGACTATAATATTTCTTTTATGAATATGATTTAATCGACAGTTTTTTTTTTTTTTCAAAATATCATAAATATTTTGCGGGTTTTTTTCTATGTTACAATTAATACTATTCATCCTCATATCGAATTCATCTCCTGTCGTAAGTTTGTTACACCTTGCGCTCAATTAAAAAGGTCATCAATAGTACTCACAGTCAAGATCATTTTTCTAGTCACGTAGAAGAAGTCTAAGCCGCTCAATGCCACTTTGATGTTGTTAATTTGAGCTATAAACCTTTCCACCTGAAATAAATACGCTTAAATGTTTGTAGAAAAATATCTGAAGAGCCCACAACTAGATAAGACAATTTAATTGATTCTAAAGTTTATCATACGCAGTTAAGGTTTAGATTGGCTTGAGTGTGAGAATTGTAATGGTTCTTCAGCATTTTTTAATTAAATTCATATAATTTATCGTTGCAAACTTGTGCTTTCCCTTTGCAAGATTCTTTCTACTAACTTTCTGCTTAATTATGTAATCTAAATTATGATTAAGTACCATAACATATTTTTGAGATATCTTTACTATTTTGAAAATATCTTGTTTTCTACTTAACAAACATCCTCCCAATTCAAGGCATAGTGAATCGAACAAACATCTATTTAGATGATGAAAGGATAAATATTATGAGATCAGTAGCTAATATTATACCATACGCGTAAGCTTATTTTTTATAAGAGTCCCATTATTTTAAATTACAAAAGGTTTTGAACATTAGATCACCATGACACTAATCTGTTTTTCTGTTAAATCATAATTTATATGAATTATAATATTCTCTACACCTACCTCAACATCAAATTTGGAGCTTGGAATATTATAAAGAACCACCAAAGGAACGATTGACGCTGAGTGAATTCTCGCAGCCAGTAGCAAGACAAGTAAACTCCGCAGAAGAAGAAATGAAAACGAAAAGACGAAGTAAAATGTATGCTCCGCTGAATGGTGAGCTCTGTAAAAGAAAAAAATATATTGATCTTCGTATTCTGTCCATTCAATATGGTTGGCAAAAGCTTTGAGATTCGATGGAAGGTAGTAGTTTAATTTTATGGAATATAATATTAGAGCGAGTAATCTTATAATGAACGGAAGTACGCCAACTGCAATTTTGGCGTTTCTAAAAGGTAAACAAGAAATTCGACAATAAATACTTTTCTCTCGTTCCTCTTGTAATGAACAAAATGTCATTTTCATTCATTGTCACTCGAAAGAAAAGGATAGAAGGCATAGCGACGTCATTCAAGGTAAAATTTTTGTGCTTCACTTTTATATACGGAATGCAATCTCCATTTGGGTATAAGCTTCTTGGTTAGAAGACATGAGCTGGTAGAGAAATTACGTTGGTTGTCTATGAGAAAAGAAGCAGTTTTCATGATAGTATATTCGAATGTGGTAGACACTTACATTAAGCTGTGGGCATTCCGATGCTGGCAAGATATGAAGTGACCGGTGTGCGTTTTTCTAAAGAAGAAATATTATATCAGTTCTCTATCGCCGACACTGTATCATACTATGACCGGGTTTTGAACGCTTAAGGAAAAATATGTAATATTTATCATAAGAATTATATGGAACATTCTACTGGACAGCGTAATATTATAATTATTAGTACTAATATTTATTGTAAATTAATGTTAAATGAGGTAGTGGACAATCAATTTTAATTTTAAGTTTTAATGTATGTTAAATTGCACATATTGTTTGGTCATTATATCCTCTGTATCAGTAAACATACGTGTCACTGCAGAGCACCGGCCTCCTCTACAATCGACAGTATGATTGAGAGTGATTATATCCTCAATATTTATATTATTATCAATCATATTACATAGTTCATTGAGCTACGTCAGCGTGTCGGACAATATCACCTTACCCCTAAATCGTTGTGTCTAGTGTGTGCAGAGGAGAGTTGTGCCCTACAGTAGGATATAATATCTGAGCTGATAAAGATATAGAATAGTTATTTATGAATTCAATAGTTAATGACATCAGTATTTTTTCAATAATTTAAAGCCAGTACTTACTTCAAGCTATAGAACAGCTGAGTGCAAATCCAGTACAAGTTGATTCCAAATGAAGTTAGGATGTAGATGCCTATTTGGCCGTTGATAAGCCGCACTAAGCGTACAATTTTCAAATATTGCGTGCGAAATTCTGCGCAAGGAAATAATTCCTGGAATATAAAGAATGATTACTTTAACCCAACCCGTCTTACTTCTTATTTCACCTCAGCTCTATTGTCAAAAAATTTAAATCTATTCGCGAAAATTGTTGATACTTTTATCAGGTTTATTCCTTGATCAGATGAAGAAAAAGGCTTTAGAGATTTTATTCGGCTCATGATTCCATCATCATCTAGTACCAATCTTAATCATTGTCCATCAGGTTTTTGAATATTTTTGGTAATTTGAACTTTGAGGATCTATACGGATTTATTTGTAATACAAGGAGACTGTATATAAATTTGGTTTAGATATTTATATTTTTCAGATATCCTTCAGTTTCCAACCGTTCAAAAACTTTTTTTTTATAAATGCTATAGCGCGTAACATAATTTTCTCATAAATAATTTTACGATACCATGATACTGAAAAATTTAAAGTAAAATCTACTGTAGTTTTCAGATACAACAGCTGTGGCAGGCAGTAGGACATGCTGTTGAGATTTAAAGATTAAAGTGGAATATTTTACGACTCTGAAATATTGAAATTGTTTAATATATTTTTTTTTTTTGTTTTTATTCTGGCCCCGCATAGTGGCCGCATTGCGCCTGATGGTGAGCGCAAATGCCGCCCAGGCAGAGTGTCTACTGGCATCGGACGGCAGTCCCATGTCAATAGACACAATTGTGCCGGCCTGCTAAGTTGCCTCTTCACACTACGGCGGAAGGACCCAGAATTATAGGAAGAAGGGAACACGTGAGACGGCAAACAATTCCACAGCTGACGGTGCGGCACAAAAAAGAATTTGAGAACCGTTTGGTTCGCGCCGGGATGGTGTGAACCGTCAAGCCATGACTTCGCAAGCCAGCACGCGTGGTTCTGGTTAGGAATGGAGAGGAACGGATCAAGTTGAAAAATGTTATGTAAATTACTAACAAAAAAATATAGAATTAGAGCTGCATGATCACTAAGTGGAAAAAGACTAATATAATTATAAAAAAAAGAAATTGATAATCACTTGCTGATATTTATAAATGAAATATATTTAATTACCCAAAAAAACTGTCTTTACAATATTCCGCCTACGTGTTTCTATTTCCAATTGGGTTTCATTATTCAAATGACAATCAGGAGAATTTTAATAATTTTGGTTACCCTTTATTTTTATTCATTTACTATTTGTAACAACCACCCACGTCAACTGTCTCTTGTTGTCTTTGTATTTAAAATTAACCAGGAAAATTCAGATTCAGATTTTTATAAATATTGTCCACAATGTTTCAAGATTATTACAATAGTCGTTCGTATTGTTTTCTATTTATTTCTAAATTAAGGAATTAAGGAGTTCTAAGTTCTATTTTGGTTAAAAATAGGAGAGATCACAATTTAGTTTTGAGTTTCTAATTAAATGTGATAGTTTTTTTTTTTCTACTACTACTATACTGGTGTTAGATCTCTAATATATGAGAAGCCGCCAGGGTAGTTATTACCGCAATGTCTATTTCTCCCGCGAAACAGCAATGTAACTATTGGAAATATTGAGATTTAGCCACTTATATCTCCAGATGGCGAGCGCAGTGGAATGTCAAGCTATTCTTTGTAATCCATGGCGTTGTTCAATTTTGCTACTATGCATGAGCGGTCTTATCGCTTGCTATTAGGCGAAAGGTATGCTCGTTTCGCTATTAATTCTAATAAAAATAAAAATTCTAGATATAGACCGATCTGTTTACTTTATGAGAAGAAACACATTGAGTAATGCAACTTTTATCATCATCGGTGCAGTTATAACCGAGTCAGTACAAAATAATAAAAATTACCTCTGTAGCAGCTTTCTTCAACAGTTGGTTATGGACAGTAAAATGTTCAGTCAAATATATACTTATCACCATAAGCAATAGATCATTGTAGCTCCATATGAATGTAGATTGAAGATTGAATATCTGTAAGAAAAACAATAAATTGGAAACGTGTTTTATCTGATGGGCACAAAAATCATTAGTCAATAATGGCATTTAATTATAAATATTGTAAATTGACCAACAATAATTTGTAATTCAAGGTGTTGTTTGGTTTCGCTATTGTGCATAAGCGGTCGTATCACTAAACCTTAGGCGAACAGCTTGCTCGTCTTGCCAATCATGGTAATAAAAAAAAAATACGGGCAAAGAGTCTAACTTTTTAAAATTTGGCCATATTTGCCACACGTATCGGGCTAATTGCTCTCTATCGTAGGTGTACTTTCCAATATCACGTAGATGCTAATTGCCAATTATGATAATGTTATTGTGCTAATATTCATTATGGTTTCTCGTATTTTATTAACCAGTGCGTTATCTATAATATTATCATCGTTAAGCTCTGGTCTCTCTAACAATTCAAAAAGAGTTGAGTTTGGTCTATAAAAACGGCCTTGCGCAGGTTGAAAAACAAACAGATTCCATATCTGTATTTGTATCAGCGTATATACGTCCCACTGCAAGGCACGGGCGCTCTCAATAATCGAGAGTACGATTGAGAGGGGTAAAGCTATGTAGTCCACCAAGATGGGCTAATACCAAAACACATACTGCTTTTTTTAAAATATTTCCAGGCGTATATGTATTGTCATATATTATGTTCACGGCGCTTGTCTGTACCCTTACAGTACCTGTATCAGCCCATATACGTCCCACTGCAGGGCACGGGCCTACTCTACAATCGAGAGTACGATTGAGAGTGGTTAGGCCATATAGTCCACCACGCGGGCCTAGTGCAGGTTGGCGGACTTACATACCATAGAAATTCTTATAAATCGTTATGATATGCAGGTTTCCTCACGATGTTTTCCTTTACCGTTTTAGTGCGTGGTGATTGACTATCAATACACACATGACTCCGAAAAGTCAGAGGTGTGCCCTGGGATTCGAACCCACGACCACCGTGAACGTGTTGGCAGCCGCGTCTAGTCCGTATACCAACAGGCCACCACGCACTTACAGTGAAAAAAATTAATTTTGTATAAACACGTAGGTCTTAAAAGTGAAATATGTGTACTTGGATCAAGTATATGACCTCAGCTTTAGCGTTCAGTACAAGTTTCAAGTAAGCCATCGCTCATTTAAATTAAGTTATGAGAAATATATTTACAGTGTTCTCGACAGGCAAATCTAGGTCTGGTAATGTGTAGAAGTTATGCATCATTACTCTGAACATAAATTTACGTGTGTTAGTTACAGTTGGAGTAATGAACAGCTTAATTCCACACTTCAAAAGGCTAGAAAAATGTTTCAAGGATTGTTTGATGATGAGTATTACATCGATAACTATAACTGCCGTACTAAAATACATTTTATGTCAATAAAATCATTTTTTGGTGCAGAATTTACTAAGATAATATAAGTGTATATCTAAGAAACAATGACAGTCTCAACCACCGCGAGACTGCGACTCACAAATATTTCTTCCGGGTCTGGGTGTCACAGACAGACTGGGTGTATGTGAGACTGTTCGTAGTTTCTGATACCTACAACACAAGACTTACGGCCGATGCCAATAATCAATCTAAAAAATTAGATCGAAGTCAATCTGGATTGTTTTCTACTTTTCGATTTGTCATTTAGCATGTTGCCATAGTTTTTTCACTACTGAGATTGATTATTAGCAATATAGATATATATCAGAAAAAAGTTTGAGCTGTCAATCTCAAACGGCAAATTTTGGATTGGGATTGTTAATTGGCAGCGGCTGTTAATTGATCTTAATATGGGGTCAGGTCATTGTATGTGATTGCTCGGAAGCTGCTTAACGGCTGGATTTCTAACTCATATGCCAATCATCATCATCATCATCATATCAGCCACAGGAAGTCCACTGCTGAACATAGGCCTCCCCCAATGATCTCCACAATGACCTGTTGGAAGCGGCCTGCATCCAGCGACTTCCTGCGACCTTAGTCAGATCGTCCGTCCACCTTGTGGGCGGGCGTCCGACACTTCGCTTGCCTGTACGTGGCCTCCACTCGAGAACCTTTCGGCCCCAACGGCCATCGGTTCTACGAGCTATGTGCCCGGCCCATTGCCACTTCAACTTGCCAATCCTATGGGCTATGTCGGTAACCTTGGTTCTCCTACGGATCTCCTCATTTCTGATTCGATCTCGTAGGGAAACACCGAGCATAGCCCGCTCCATGGCTCGTTGAGTGACTTTGAGCCTTTTAATGAGGCCCACAGTGAGAGGCCACGTCTCGGTGCCGTATGTCATCACTGGCAACACACAACTATCGAAGACTTTCGATTTTAAGCACTGAGGTATTTTGGACGAGAAGACGTCGCGAAGTTTCCCGAACGCTGCCCAACCGAGTTGGATTCGCCGATTGACCTCTCTCTCGAAGTTGGACCTGCCTAACCGGACCACTTGTCCTAAATAGACATATTCGTCTACAACTTCGAGAGTCGAGCCCCCAACTCCAATGGGGGTGGGCACAACATGGATATTCGACATGATCTTCGTTTTATCCATGTTCATTTTAAGACCCACCTGTTGGGAAACTCGATCAAGGTCTTCGAGCATAGTGCTAAGGTCTTCCAGCGATTCTGCCAAGACTACAATATCGTCGGCAAATCGAAGGTGAGTAATATACTCGCCGTTGATGTTGATGCCGAATCCTTTCCACTGCAAGAGCTTGAAGGCATTTTCCAGCGCGGCAGTGAACAGTTTCGGAGATATGACATCTCCCTGTCTCACGCCTCTCTGTAGTGGAATAGCCTTCGTGCTCTGATCCTGTACTCGGACCGACATGGTGGCGTTGTTGTATATACACCTCAACACTTCGATGTACCGATAGTCTATGTGGCACCGCTGAAGAGACTGTAGCACAGCCCAGGTCTCGATCGAATCAAAGGCTTTCTCATAGTCCACAAACGCTAAACAAAGCGGCAAGTTATACTCCTCGGTTTTTTGTATAACTTGCCGAAGCGTATGGATGTGGTCTATGGTACTAAAGCCTTTTCGGAAACCGGCTTGTTCGGGAGGCTGGAAGTCATCAAACCTGCGTTCGAGACGATTTGTGATGACCCTTGAAAACAACTTATAGACATGGCTCAGGAGCGAGATGGGCCTGTAGTTCTTCAGCAAAGTGTTATCACCTTTTTTGAAGAACAGTACCACCACGCTCCTGCTCCATGCCTCCGGCGTTGAGCCCTCGAGGAGAACGGAATTAAAAAGCCTCTGAAGGACTTTCAGTACCGGCGTTCCGCCCGCTTTCAGAAGCTCTGAAGTGATTCCGTCTTCACCCGGCGCCTTGTTGTTTTTAAGTTGTTTGAGGGCCATCTCAATCTCAAACAGGCTGATGTCCGGGATATCATCGCTAAAGTGTCGGATTAACTCGGCTCTCGGGTCTTCGGCCGAGCTAACAGTAGGTTCGGCAACCGAGGTGTAAAGCTGTCCGTAGAACCTCTCGATCTCTCTTAATACCTCTGCCCTAGTCGATACCACGCGGCCATCATCCGTTTTCAGCCTAGACAACTGGCTTTGCCCAATAGACAAGTCTCTTGCAAACACTTTGGAGCCTCCGTTCCGCTCAATTGTCTCCTTAATGCTCACAATATTGTGAGCACGGACATCGTGTCGCAAGGACTTCCAGATCCGTCTATTGAGCCGCCGATATGCTTCGGCGTCAACGGATGACTGCAGCGTCAAAGATCGACGTTCGGCCATGAGGTCAAGAGTCTGGATCGAGAGTTTTTGTGGTCTATCTCTACGGCGAGGTCTAAAATACTTAGATCCCACCGTATGGACAGCTTCTACCAAACCGCTGTTTAACTCGTCCACTGCAAGGTTTTCTTTTAGACAATCAAAGCGATTTGTCAACTCGAGTTGAAAGCTCTCGGGGTTTTGGATATGGGCGCGAGTAGGTCGGAGCGTAGACTTCATCAAGCGGCGCCTTTCTAATTGGACGTTGATATTCAATGTGCCCCTAACCATTCGGTGATCACTACCGGTTTTCACCCTGTTGATCACAGAGACATCACTGAACATCCGTCTATTCGTCGTCAAGATGAAGTCTATCTCATTTCTCGTAGAACCGTCAGGGCTCAACCAGGTCCATTTCCTGTGAGGCGGCTTCTGGAAAAAAGAGTTCATCGCGAAGAGTCCCTCTTTTTCCAGAAAGTCGGCCAGCCTCTGACCCCTGAGGTTCCGTTGCCCATGTCCAAATTGCCCCACTTTCAACTCTGCATCGCTTCTCTTGCCCAGCTTTGCGTTGAAGTCCCCCATAACAACATTGAAGTAGGTTTTGGAAGTATGTATGGCCCGACTTATGTCCTCATACATCTCCTCTACTTCTTCATCTGGGTGTGTCGAGGTCGGCGCGTATACCTGTATGACCTTCAACGAATATCTTTTAGATATTCTGAGTATAAGGTATACTACCCTGCTCGACACACTTTCGATGGATACGATGTTGCTGATGAGAGACCTGTGGACGAGAAATCCGACACCTCCTCGGGACTGTTGGTCGTCCCCCCGGTAGAAGAGCAGGTTACCAGACTTCAGGGTTATCGTATCCTCCCCGATTCTTCGGACTTCCGATAACCCCAGAATATCCCAGTGTAACCCGCTCAATTCTTCTTCCAGTTCGACAATCTTCTCGTCTGTCCTCAAAGTGCATATGTTGTGTGTTACCAGGGCCAGTCGTCGTCGGGGGTGGTAGCCGGGGCCAACCCGGGGATTCTTAGCACCCCCTGCCCCACCGTAACCATGGCTGCTACCATCGCCAGGAATAGTGGGGCTGCCGGGGACTGGGGGCCTGGTCAATTTTTGTGTTGCCATTTGAGGGGTATTTGCCAATACTCGCCACGCTTGGCAGGCGGGTTGGCGAGCGCAGGAGGGGACTCGCGCTGACGACGCTGCTGCCCATCATCAGCGGGGGAAAGGAAATAGGGTTTGTGAGTAGAGGATATAATGGGAAAGGAGAGTATGACCTGTAGGAGTGGATACTGCAGTCATGGAGGGGAATGTTTGTAGTGACTGCAGTAGCTCGGGGGGCCGAGGTCGCGTACTCGTAGCACCTATTCTAGGACAGGCCATAACCACTAGATAGGAGCACCCCTGACCCAATACATATGCCAATGCATGGAGTAAAATGAAATTTATGACAACCCCTCAGGAACACCTAAAACTTTACAGGAAAATTTGCAGTGAAAAAGTTAGAATTAGGAGAGAATATGGTACTGATTGTTGAGTCTCTGGGTAGATAGACAACTGGAAGACTGTGTAAGACGCGATAGCAATTATAATCACCTTTATTTTTGTGAGCGCTAAAATTTGTCCTGTTCAAGCCGACTTATTAGTATTATACTTAAGGTTGTTAGGTACCTTTGCTGCATGTCTACACGGATCCTTATTTAATTTACTAGCAATAATTAAAAAAACGTCCCAATTTGTTCAAAAAACGAGGACCGAAATTATTTGCAAGAACTTGTCAGTACAAAGAGGGCATACCTCGCTTAAAATTCCTTTCCACAGCGTATACGGGGTGTAGTCGAAAATCCACGGCATGTTGAAGCGGAAAAACGTTTCCCACAGGTCCTTGGGCTCACAGGAGTAAGCTACTGTGACCCCGTAGAAAACAGAGAGTAGGTGTTCCACTGTAAAGATAAAATAATTTTCACCACCGTTTAGACGAATTCTATTAAATTAGGTTGATTTAATATTTATTTAGTGGGATTTTCACGTCAGTACATTTTTTTGTATCTCGAAATGAACTGAAGGGCCTATCCATAGTTTTAAATCTATGATTAATTCGTTTACAAACAATTCTTAGGAGTCTCTTCAACTTCTTTTAAGATAGCTAGTTAAACAACAAACATACATTCATCGCATTGTTATAATTCATTGACTGCTCCATTGTAACTTTTTCTTATGAATTCTCTTACCGAAGTTTGAGCGCTTATTTCGAATATCAATAAAGACTCAGGTGTGTGGGCCGACGTGTGACGCGTAAACTTATTAGCTTTAACTTGACATATTGTGTGGCCGTATTTTTTCTTCATTTTAAAAAGGCTAAGGAAATTTTTCACAAAGCTTATTTTTCGTCAATAATGTTAAAACATTATT
This sequence comes from Hyles euphorbiae, assembly GCA_023078785.2. NCBI lineage: Eukaryota > Metazoa > Arthropoda > Insecta > Lepidoptera > Sphingidae > Hyles > Hyles euphorbiae. Next base: position 4,682,116 of record CM041043.1, on the reverse strand, counting down.
ATCATTATTACGTAAACGTTACAGTATTTATGTAGTATTTTATGAAAAAAGAATAATTTTATTTTGTGAAAGGATATTTTAGTCTAAACAAAATCTAAACATGACACTATTTATTTATTATATAGAATTATCAATACTATAATATATTGTTGTAATAATTAGACTGATAAAAAATCAAAACATAGTGAAGAGAAAAATTAAACAAGACATGCTTGTTGGATTCAGACCACTTGGTGTAGATCGTTCTAGAATTGAAGACCTGTGTTTAGCAGTCGCCACCTTATCTATCTATGGTACTCACGACCTTCCAATGGACTAAAGTCCCAAATACTACTGTCATTTATTTATTAATCTTTACTGCATATAAAAGAGAAAATAAGACTTAAAAAATATTACAAATTACTTTAAAAAGAACAAATGACGGTCTTAAGCGAGGTGATTTCTTACAGACAAGGTTGAAATGAATATCAGAAAAGGAAAGGAAGAGAGGGCAATCTACAATAGAGAAGAGTTAGACTTAATAATAATAATAAAACTCTTGATTATTACACCACAAAACATTAAAATAAAAATATGAAGCAGATGTACATTTGGTGAAACATTGGCGGCCTTATCGCTAAAAGCGATCTCTTCCGTTGTCTAACCATTCAGGTAAAAAATGCCAGGAGACATTGGCCGTGCTTTATGTTTAAAAAATAAATGAATAAATTCACATAACTAAGACTTCAGCTCATAATGACAATGTATGTACCATTATTTCGGTCAACACTTACCCAAAGCTGCTAACAAGGTGAATACCATAGTAACATTGCACCATATGGTAACGTTGCTTGCAAATGGAGGCAGTGTGGCTTCAATCACTTCTGCCTTTTTGATCAGCTTCGGCCAAAATCTGCCGATGTTCAGCAATATCAATGAAGATATTAGACTTGATGAATAGAACACTGAGTTCGCTGGAACAAGGTTAGTTATGTTATTTACAATTACAATAAAATCACAAGAAATAATAATATTGTCTGTTCTGCAATTGTCAGAAATAGTTTTCTTAATTTTGAAATAAATATACAGGGTATTTCCAGATTGCGACCGAAAAGGATGCCTGGTGGTAGTTTAAGAGACAGACTACAGACACTATGCAACAAAAATGTTCGCATCAAAATGATGTTATTTTATGCTTTTTTTAAGTATCATTGTGTTTGTGTGGTAAATACATAGTTTTTTTGTTCTTCTTCGTCTGGAGCAAAACCAGTTACTTTATCGTAATGCCGTAATTGAAAGTTCCTTTACTTGAATATTTCTATATTTTTTACTCATAATTTTGAAAGATAGTTTTTCTTATACTCACTGATATTAGGCAAGGATATTCCATGTTGAAAAAGCCAGCAGCAAGTCATGACGAACATCAATGACTGACCAAATATCGTCACTGCGTAGTATATGGTATACAGGGATTTGAAGGTGAATCTGAAACAACACAAGTTTGCCCTAATAGTTTCAAAGGAATATTTTGTGCCTTTGTTTTTATATCTAAATTTCTGCATCTTACACGCAGGTAAGCGATTTTGTCGTATCTCGAAAAGTCGAAACAAGCAATTTTACACCAGAAACAAAAAAAAATATTTAAAAAATGAATAACCTCTAAACTAGAAAACTTAGGAATACCATTTATTTAATAATAACATTTTAAAATAAAACCTTTAATTTTTACGAGAAAATTCAATGCGGTATTTCTTTTATGAATTAAATAATATACAAAACACATATACGCATTTTTTGAGATACGACAAAATCGCTTTCCTGCGTCGATATGTATCAGGTCCATAATTTTAGTATATTAGGAGCTATAGTTAATTAAAATAGTAGAAATAGCAGGCATTTTAAAATGCCTTGCGATGCGTTACCATATTTAAAGTAAATTATACTCTACTAATCAACAGAGTATTAAAAAAAAATATTAAAGAAGATTACCCGCCTCGGGCTGAAATCTATGACTTCTTTTCGTATTAATATTGTTCACTGCCAAACAAAGAAATCAACTCGTATACAAAACAAAAACTTCATAATAAGGTACCAAATCAGTAATACATTATTTAATTTTTTTAATTTAATTTGAACGCACTCTTAGATACGATCTATTCGAAATAAATATCAAGTTCAACAGTTCAGAAGTTATTTTCATTCGATTCTTTGTCACTGATTTATTTGTGAATATTTCAAAATATTCCGAAACACTTTTCTTTGATGTATCACTTTCACGAATTTGTAGTAATTTGTAAATAAAAACCTTTATTTCATTTTATGAGTAATCTTAGTAAATTGCAAAGTATTGAAATTTTTATACAATTTCTTTTGATCTTAAATTTGTTGCATTATTAATATCGCATTAATTGTAGGTATTGTTCAATGTTCTGTTAAATATCATTTGAGTAGTTAATTAAAATGGATTTTAATCAAATTCTGATACAATTTCTGAATACTCTTGAGCCTTCATATAATTTGATCAAAACAATTTACAGACCTATAGAAAAAAAAAAAGATATGGCACTGATCTCTTTAAGACCTCAAAGTAGACGTTCTAGATTACTGTTTCCTCTAAGACCACAGACTAAACATCGGCCTCTACGATCCTCTTCGATTTATGAGTCTTAAAATATATAGCTCGAAGATATGACGACACTGATTTTTTATTGCTCTGAATGGCGAGACGAGCATGCCGTTTGCCCAATGGTAAGCGATACGACCGCTTATAAACAGTAGCAAAACCAAACAACACCTTGAATTACAAAGCAATGCTTGTTGACATTACACTGAGCTCGCCCAAATCCAGTTTTACAGCCGGTGTTAAACCAACTGCGCCACGGAGGCTGTCACAGGTTAAGTTTGCTGTTTAGATTAAATATTTATAAATATAATATACCCTTTATAGACGCACACAGCTTAAAGAAAATGACCCCTTTATGTTAATTCTCTCAAATATTTCAACGCAATAAAAGCATATATTTTGTCCCCACAACCGCCCCAGATGTAGCGGCATCATATCCGTAAATTTGGGCGTTAATTAAAACTTGCGTCAGATTCTCGACACTGTTATAAATCAGGACGTGTGTTGGCAAGTTTGTTTCTCGGGATATTATTACTGAATAATTATGAAAAATAATTGGTGTATGAAATTCGCGATCAACATCTTCATCAATTATTGTCTACTGTACATTTGATACTTAGCCCCATAACCAAAACCCTAATTATTCGTTCCAAATATAGTTCAGGAGGTCGTTAGATACAATGTTTCCAAAAAGTGACGCGTAAATATTTCATGATCATGATATTCGTCAATATAGATTCAGTATTCGTAGTGAAATGCTCATAAATTAAAATGAAATGCTATTGACACAATAATACCTTCTATCGTCCTTACTTAGGTTGACCACTGTGACGAGTTTTCTATCGTTGCCTCCAAAGTTGCTATACCTGCAAATAAACTTTACTTTCTCAGGCCATATACGTTCCACTGCGGGGCATGAGCCTCTTCCATTTAAAATACAATGAAAGGTTTAGGCCATACAGCCGTTGGCGAACATTTCACACAATAGAAAGTCGTTATGGTATGCAGGTTTCCTCACGATGTTTTTTTTTTCACCTTATTATGCGTGGGGATTTACTATTATTATTACCTGCTCCAAAAAGTCAGATGTATTTGAACTCGCAAACACCGTGAACATGTTAGCATCTGGTCCATTTACCAGAGGCTACCGAGCACTTAAAAGCGTAAATAACGCTGATGGTAAAATTTAAACCAGTGATGTAAGACCTCTTATAGTTATTTCTCGTAACACTGTCATCGTTTAATAAGGAACACATGGAATTCACGCCACCAATACTAAGTTAACAGTAAATCTACTTAATTAACATTCAGGTGCGTTATTAGAACTACAACACGTATTACAAATTGCGTGTATTATGACACTAACACTTGTGCGTAGGTCGGGCTATGTTATAGTATCTGGAGAATAATTTAACTTATATTTACATTTATATCCGTAGGAGAACCAAGGTTACCGACATAGCCCATAGGATTGGCAAGTTGAAGTGGCAGTGGGCCGGACACATAGCTCGTAGAACCGATGGCCGTTGGGGCCGTAAGGTTCTCGAGTGGAGGCCACGTACAGGCAAGCGAAATGTCGGACGCCCGCCTACAAGGTGGACGGACGATCTGACTAAGGTTGCAGGAAGTCGCTGGATGCAGGCCGCTTCCAACAGGTCATTGTGGAGATCCTTGGGGGAGGCCTATGTTCAGCAGTGGGCTTCCTGTGGTTGATATGATGATGGTGATGATGATGGTACATTTATAAATGTATGTTATGTTGTGTTAATTTTATTTGAATTCGTATATAATGTTTAATCCTATGTAAGTCTGTTTTTTTTGAACAATTTATTAATAGTATTATTAGTTCCAACGTAAGTGGTGCGCGCGCTCCAGTGGGGCGCTACTAAAATTAGTCGTCGCTCACAACTAATTTAAAAATGATTGCGTGTATCATGACCGAAAGTTTAATAAAAAGGAATATAGTATTTTTGATAGTATTTTTATTACCGTTTACACAAAAATTATAAAATTAAGTAAGTTTACTTAATATTTTTAACATGATTTTCACGGTCGTCTTATTGATACTCCCAATGTAGTGAAGGGCCTATGCTTATTTTTTAAATAATGATTTGGAGATTGTTTTCTGGGTCAATATCCAAGTTAATACTCTTCTCCCCTTTCCATCCTTTTTCCTCCCCGCTCCCCTCCCAATTTAAGGGGCCGACAACAAATTTATAACTCAAATGTCCTGGATGTTCATAGGTAGCAGTGATCACTAACCGTAAGGTGATTTTTAAGCTCGTTAGCTGAATATATTGTTTTCAAATAATAAGATCAATGTCATATGTATGAAAGTGGAAACTCCAAGTAAAAATTCCGTGCAGGCAGCATGCACGGCATATTGTGCGTCACGTGCAATCTCTTCTGCTAGTCCAGATACTAACCTCAACTCAGTGCTAGAAACGCTCATTAAGCCACTCAAAGGCAGCAGTCCTATTAATCTGCTGCACAGTAACGTGTGTCGCATTGTCGCGTGCAGGCTGCACGACACATTGTGCGTCACGTGTAATCTCTTCTGCAAGTCTACAGAGTGTAGCGACACTAACCTCAACTCACTACTAGAAGCGCTCATCAAGCCATTCAAAGGCAGCAGTCTCATCAATCTGCTGCACAGTAGCGTGTGTCGTATTGTCGCGTGCAGGCTGCAAGGCACATTGTACGTCACGTGCTAAGTTTTCTGAAGGTCTACAGAGAGTAGAGACACTAACCTCAACTCAGTACTAGAAGCGCTCATCAAGTCACTCAAAGGCAGCAGTCCTATCAATCTGTTGCACAGCAGCGTGTGTCGTATTGTCGCGTGCAGGCTGCACGACACATTGTGCGTCACGTGTAATCTCTTCTGCAAGTCTACAGAGTGTAGCGACACTAACCTCAACTCACTACTAGAAGCGCTCATCAAGCCACTCAAAGGCAGCAGTCTCATCAATCTGCTGCATAGTAGCGTGTGTCGTATTGTCGCGTGCAGGCTGCAAGGCACATTGTACGTCACGTGCTAAGTTTTCTGAAGGTCTACAGAGAGTAGAGACACTAACCTCAACTTAGTACTAGAAGCGATCATCAAGCCACTCAAAGGCAGCAGTCCTATCAATCTGCTGCACAGTAGTGTGTGTCGTATTGTCGCGTGCAGGCTGCCAGGCACATTGTGCGTCACGTGTAATCTCTTCTGCAAGTCTACAGAGTGTAGCGACACTTACCTCAACTCAATACTAGAAGCGCTCATCAAGCCACTCAAAGGCAGCAGTCCTATCAATCTGCTGCACAGTAACGTGTGTCGCATTGTCGCGTAAAGGCTGCACGGAAAAATTATTTGCGTCACATGCAATCTCTTCTGCAAGTCTACAGAGTGTAGCGACACTTACCTCAACTCAGTACTAGAAGCGATCATCAAGCCACTCAAAGGCAGCAGTCCTATCAATCTGCTGCACAGTAGCGTGTGTCGTATTGTCGCGTGCAGGCTGCCAGGCACATTGTGCGTCACGTGTAATCTCTTCTGCAAGTCTACAGAGTGTAGCGACACTTACCTCAACTCAATACTAGAAGCGCTCATCAAGCCACTCAAAGGCAGCAGTCCTATCAATCTGCTGCACAGTAACGTGTGTCGCATTGTCGCGTAAAGGCTGCACGGAAAAATTATTTGCGTCACATGCAATCTCTTCTGCAAGTCTACAGAGTGTAGCGACACGTACCTCAACTCAGTACTAGAAGCGCTCATCAAGCCACTCAAAGGCAGCAGTCCTATCAATCTACTGCACAGTAGCGTGTATCGTATTGTCGCATGCAGGCTGCAAGGCACATTGTACGTCACGTGCTAAGTTTTCTGAACGTCTACAGAGAGTGGAGTCACTAACCTCAACTCAGTACTAGAAGCGTTCATCAAGCCACTCAAAGGCAGCAGTCCTATCAATCTGCTGCACAGTAGCGTGTGTCGTATTGTCGCGTGCAGGCTGCAAGAAACATTGTGCGTCACGTGCAATCTCCTCTGCAAATCCTTGCGGTGGAAACATTTGAGTCGCTTCAATGCGTTGTAAACAACTGACTTGTTCAAAGGCATGGTTTTGAGTGAGTAGGACGCGTGTGTTTTACTTTGTGGTTTGGATGGCAATGTGGTGTAAGTCAGAAATCTTGATTTTCTACGTTTGTTGAATATAAGTTAGTTTTTACAAACCACTTATAAAGCAGCATTTAATGATATTATAGCTGTGTTTTACTTGGTGATTTGAAAGGAGTTGTGGTGTAAGTCAGAAATTTCAGACTTTTAACGTTTGTACTATTTTTAGTAGATTTTACAAAACTACTAACAAACCAGCACTTAATGATATAATATGATCAATACGCCTAAATATGTAAGTATAAATGTAAGTGTGTGTGTGTAATGTATTCAAGAGATTTGCAATAGTTGTGATTATGAATAATGCACTCTTTTTATATATTTTATATGTATATAATTATCAAAGTCCGCCAACCCGCACTAAGCCAGTGTGGTTGACTATATGGCCTAGCCACTCTCAATCGTACTCTTGATTGTAGATGAGGCCCGTCCTCCGCAGTGCGACGTATATGGGTTGATACTGAATTAACCGTCAATGGAAATCTCTCATTGTAGGCCGAATTTAGACGAGCAGTTTGGCCTGAAGTGTTATCATGCGTTTTTGTTTTTCGAATAGAAATGAACCATCATTTGCGGCGTCGATGATGTGAATCACAGAAATTTTTTGGAACGAAGTTCCTTATCGCGCGTTGCGAAAGGGGGCTAGATGGAAAAAAATTAAGACCAAAAGTTGTAACGATACTTTAAAACATTTGACAATCGTTTTTTACAATTTTAGTTTGTTACCCTGCTGTTAATCATCAACCCTTCATTTGACTAAAGTTGAGCCTTCTGATTTAGTTTATATTACATTATATTTGTTAACAATAAAAAAATATTATAACTCAAAAGAAATAAAATGTTATTACAATTCCTTCACTAATTAATCGAAAGGAACTTCGTTCCATCCGGGTGTCCCTTGACACCTCTCAAGTTTTTATTTTTATTTCTATGAATGGTGAGACGAGCGTGCCATTCGCCTGATGGTAAGCAATACGACCACGCATGGACAGTAGGAAATTCAAACAACACCTTGAATTCCAAAGCAATGCATGGCATTCCACTGCGCTCGCCATCCTGAGACATGAGATGTTAAGTCTCGATATGTCCAGTAATTACTCTGCCTACAATATCCTTCAATCCCAAACACAATAGTGCATTTACATTGCTGTTTGGTGGGAGAAATAGACCCCTTATCACAATATAATCTGCACTCTCTTAAGCACTCATGAAAATAACGAAAACTAAAACAGAAAAGTTTTTATCCAATTTCGTGGCTAGGACATTTTGCTCCAAGGCCGTCGTTTACACTAGTCAGTGAAGCTGTTATTCATAAAGGCAGCTCTAGTTCGGACGACAGTTGGCGCAAACAAATTGTAGCAAGTGTCACAGTTGTTTTCTTTGAAAATATAAGTGAAACTAGCAGGAAAGCCTGGCTTCGACCTAGTGTCATGTTTACACTGGTACGCTTTAGTAAAGGGTGATTTTGATATTCTGTAATGCATTTGGTTATTTTTTGGTTGCCGGAAATTTCTGTATAAAAAAATTCGATATGAAAATTCTCGGTACCAATGTACAGTAGTGTGTAGTACAATAGTGGAGAAAATTATTTTTTCTTCTTTGAGGCATACATAATTTTATTAAAGTCCCTAATATTCATATTCGTTCATAGATTTGATATGAAACTTGAATGCAACATATTCTTTTGGTCTTTCAACGGTCTGATCAAGTTTTTAAGTTTGTATACATAACTTTATATAAAATCAGTAATTGACCTTTGACACGTGTCAAATTTTTATTTATCGAGATTTTCCTTTAAATTCTGCTATAAGACCCCAATCAAAGACACGTAGAGAAAAAATAGGATAGCATATAAAATATTCTGAGAAGAGTTGAATCAAGATTAATTATCCACATAATAAAAACTTTTCCGAGCAATTGTTCATGATATAATGGTTTCTTAGATTTACGCGAATGTTACGCATTGAAATAAAACTATTATTTACGGATTTTATCGCGAATTTGGTTTAATTTTTTACATTTTTGACTTCCCGACGTTTCGATTACTTTACAGCTTTCGTGGTCACGGGGCGGACTGAGATATTGGTCGTCCGCTCTGTGACTGTTAGGCTGCGGGCACGAAAATGGCGATGGCCGAGCGGTGGCGATGCATTCAAAAACATGGACAGTATAGGTAACGCGCACGAAACGCGCGACGGCGAGGCGGGGCGATCGAGCGTTGCACAGGCGGCAGGAGGGTGACAGCGGCGCGGGTGCGACGAATAAGATTAATATTACGGATAAATAGTTAAAAATCGAAGTTTTCGTTTATTTACTATATTTCATGCATTTTATCATCACATACATTGGGAATTGTAAATATATGTTTAAATTAACCATATTTTTTAAACAGTAAACATCTAGTAGCGTGGTGGAATATATGGCCTAACCACTCTCAATCGTACTGTCAAACAGCCCGTACCCTGCAGTGGGACGTATATGGGCTGATGCAGATATTCTAGTAGGATACATCAATTATAGGTACTGTTATTTTTAAAATCCATATAATATTGTAGCCTTAGAAGTAATAAAATAATTGTAAGTAATTAAGAATACATTATCATATTGTGTTTTTATCAGGGACCGAAACCCATTCGACATAACGGTACCGGTATCGACGAATTTCGGTTACCTTTAAGATTTCGGTAACCGCTATGACGCAATATAAAGGTTACCCTTATATACGGGAACCGTTTTAATACCGGTAACCTAAAAAGACCTTGAATGCAAAAGAAAATGCGTTGTTGTTGCATAACAAATAAAAATCATACTTGTCGTGTTGTTTACACAATATCGCTGGATACGGTTCATTTCAATTTTGGTGGGTAATTCTGTTGAAAAAATCATGAAATGAGTAAAGATAATTGTGTGGTATAGTGCCATAATGTTTAGTAAAGACAAACGGCGGTATAACCACACACAGGCACTGCCCCCGCTTTGACTTATAAGGAACTTCGCATGGAACATAAAGGTAACCCTTATTTCGGTTACCGGTATGATACCGGTTAAATTCTAGGAATCGAATAAAATTGGCGGATACGGGTTACCATTAAAAATACCGGTATTATTTTTTTCGGTTGATACCAAAAAATACCGGTATTTTCGATACCGGTTTCGGTCCCTGGTTTTTATATTTTATTTTACATTATTTTGAAACAGTAAGTAGAAAGGTAACAAATATATGATGTGTAGTATCTACAGCAAAGCCGACTTGATCTATATTTCCCTGTCATAACTAAGCGACTGATCGACCGTCATGTTTGGTGCCCACGCGAAATACTACTCTTCATCGCCCCGCTCCGCCCCGCGCCACGATCGCCACCGCTCGGCCATCGCCATTTTCGTGCCCGCAGCCTTACAATTCAACTACCCTTATTTTACAATTATGAAATTAAAAAGTTAATTTAAATAGTTAATCTGTTTTTGCGATTTGCGATCTGTATTTGCGAAAATTAAACTAAATAATTGTTTTATTTCAATGTTCATGATATCCTTAAAAACAAATAACCTAAGAAGTTCATAAAAGTCTATCGTTGCCTGTTGGTATTTGTATAATATGATTATTTACCCTATCTCGTGTTTCAGAAGGTCTACATCGCAATCATGATCTACAAATAAGGAAACCGCTTTGCACAGAGACGCACTTTGTTGCCTCGTAGAGGGGCATGACGCCTGAGTTTAAAGGAACAAAAGCTGCAAGTGCAGGTTCTGTGGCGTTCTTAAAAGACATAAAATTTTAACTGTTGTTTATTTATTGAAAAACTCACGTTGTAAACGTAAAATTAACTGTACAAATGATGCATTATACTTTTACGAGGAACTTGATAAATCGTCAAATTAGCTGGAATGTAATTTTGCTGAGCCGAAAACGTGTGACAGATTAGCCAAAAATTTCGTGAACCTTTAATGCGTAAATGACCAACCATTACTCCTAATGGTCACCCATGTTCACTCACGAGCCTAGAAGCATCATAAGTACAACAGTGGGTATAAAATATAATAATTACCTTGGTCATTACATATTATGTACGTCCAGAAGAAACTTCCAATACAAGTGCAATAAAACAATAATTTAGTCCCCAATACGTCCCTAATTTCGTCCCGTGCCTCTCAGATTGCTAGGACGGTAAGAGCGTTCCAGAGCGACATTTAGCCAATTGCCCTGTTTACGACGCGTCGAATCCGCAACGGTCCGCACCTGACGGGGCTTGTAGCGAATTCACACGTCATCTATGAGGTGTGATGTATACTCAGGACGTATATTACGTGTTTAGCTAGGTAGCTAATATAGTCTGCAACGCTAAAACAAATTTAGGTGACATGTACTAAAGTATTTATGAGACATAGTATAAAAGTTTAAAAACTAACATCCACTAAGCGGATGACTAACACCTAAGTCTACCTCGTGGCCACGAAGGCTGTAAAGTAATCAAAACGACGTGAAGGGAAGTTACAAAATCTAAAAACTCAACCAAATACGCGATCATATCCGTAAACAATCAATAAATATTATTAATTCAAGATATGATAGAGCCTGAGTGTTTAGCAGGCTACCATGGCTCTTTGAAGTTAATTCTCAGGTTAGGAAGGTTATATCCTGTCGAATCAGACGTGTTCTCTTGAGGGAATTATTTGTAGGTGAACTAATAATATATGTGCCTTTGTGCTAGGGACTATATAGGCGTTAATTAATTCTTTATTTTAGATTTTTATATCTATCCAAATGTTCTATTAAATGTTGAATAGACACCCCTAAATCGCGTACCGATTAAATCATATTTTGTATTTTGTTCCTTAATTTAAATAGTATTACAAATCGCTCTACCAATATTCTAGATACATTTAAGCCACGAATACAATAAATAAAGCTTACTCGCAAGTATAAAGGAACAATCCAAAGTGCATTCTTAATCCAGTAAGAAAAACTAGGAACTGGCGATTAAGTGAAAAGTTACTTCCAGCTTAGTGTTCTGGAAGAAATTTTCTACAACGATTGAAATTCGCCGATAATTGAAATGAGTTTTACTTTTATTTTAAATTCACAATTGTACTTTAATTTTATTGTATTTTGCTATGGCATTATTATAGTGAATGCTTAATTAAAATAACGAACGGAAGTGCAAATGCGCAGTTGTGTTTCGGGGTGAAGGACATTGTAGCCATAGTAACTATTGGACATTTTTCGACTTATATCTATAGTCTCAGGACCTAAGTCCTCTTACGGAATTACACACTTTACGAGAACAAGATACAGGCATTAATGGGGGTGAATGACAGGAAAAGATCAATTTCCTGAATCAAAGCCCTTTCACCCTAAACAAAACAAAGGGTGACGATACCCTTAGTGACATCCGGAATGTGATATCATTATTAAGTTAGCACACAGGCCTACGATTAATCTGAAGATATTAGATCTTAACCATGCGTTTACTTCTAATACACCTTGTGCCAAAGTTTCAGTCGTTGTTTGTTTTATAGTGCCTTCGTGTTTAACAGTGACATACTGCTGAGACGGTAGGACAACTACAACAATAAAATTTGAAATTTATTCCTGTGATATGACTGTTTTAGATATAGTGCTGATTTTGTGTTTCATTTTATATGATATAGTGCATAGCTAACTGCCATCAGTGTTGGCTGCATACGTATCATTGTGTCACAGAAAACCTAGAATCATATCTTCGCTTTGATTCTTCACAAGAAAACAATTGATTCTTAAATTTAAATCCTTATTAAATAAATCGGGCATAATACATTTTCTATAGCTCGATTAATTTTCAATTTCAACTCCATCGCCATGGGCCCTTATCTAACTATTGTTCTTTAAACTATTCTTGAAAATTAAACCAGTCTCACTTTTTAGTACTCTTTCACAAGACAATTAATATAATAATTTTAGAAATCAGAAGCAGAAATTCTTAAAAAAACAAATATTTTATCCGCTATTTATTTAATTACTTTTACAAAGCTTTATTTAACAAGACAAAAATGAAATTTAGAGGAACAGAATCTACTTATATCCTAACGCACAAGAAATACGACCGATGTGCACGCGACGAACGCTCCGAACCAAAAAAAAAAGAAACACCCGGCGGTCTATCTGCTCTTTTTATAAGCAGCGGCGGGGGTAGTTGTAAAGTCATTGGGGGTAATTGCTTATACGGCCTCTCCTGACTAAGTGTCGCCCTCGACACGAACTCCGTGGTTGAAACCGCTTGGTCCAGCGTCATTTTCATCGATGTCCATGTCTGCATCCAGTAGGGGTATTGACAGTCCGATTCCTGATCCTGGAGTCAAACCACTAGGACCAGCAACACCAAGATCTTCGTCCGCATTTAGGGAAGGCGTAGAGAGACCGGCCTCAGAGCGATGTGCGCTATTCTGTGACTCGTGTACATCCGTATTTTCATCTGGAAAATAGATTTTGTTACGAATATTCTAGTGTGGCCTAGAATCAACTTAATCAATCCTCACGAATATCTTTCACATTGCCTTACAATCAATTCAAAGTTCATCTATCACACATTCTTAAAATCACACATAAATACATACATCACTCTATAAATGAAATCAGAGACGTCTCTTAACCAACAAACCAAGCCTAGGCATTTTCGTCGAAGATTCAGTGCTTCCATTCTAGCTGAGCTTCTAGTCGTTGTCACCAACTAGCCTGTATATGAAAGTAAAACGCCAAGGCAGACGTGCCTGAAGTTTAATGAACGCCAAGACCATGTTAGGTCTGTAGTTCAACGAACGCCAGGGCAATTCACCCGAAGTTCGATAACAGAACGCCAAGGCCTTACGCCTGAAGTTCAGGTAGTGGAACGCCAAGGCTTTACGCCTGAAGTTCAGATAATTAAACGCCAAGGCCTTACGCCTGCAGTTCAGACAGTAAACGCCAAGGCTAGATAAGCCTGAAGTCCAGACAGTGAACGCCAAGGCTAGGTAAGCCTGTAGTTCAGATAACAACAGCTTATACATACCCTCAAAGAAGGCTGCACATGACTCGGGGCACCACTCGCCACGCCAAGGCACCATATACTGTGCCGCTGCTTGCGTAGTCTTTCCATAGCTGCCGCTAAGCAGTTTAAGCTCATATCGTCCATTTGGTAGAACTTTCACGACTCTGTAAGGACCTCGCATGCCTGGATCAAGTTTGCCGGTGGATTGCGAGTATTTGATAACAAATACCAGGTCATCGAGTTTAAACTGGCGGGGCGGGCGTCTAAGTCGGTTAGCATAGTCATCTTGCCGTTGTTTGTTTGTGGCCATCAACTCATTTGCCCGGCTACGACGCATCTCGCGCCATGCTTCTCTATTAGGATTGGTTCCTTCGTTGGCAACGTCACGAATGAGGTTTCGGATTAATGGCGTAGTCGCATCCGTACCAACCATCAAATTGAGGGGCGAAGCCTGGGTAGTCTTTTGCTTGGTCATATTGAGGACCAACTGCAGTTTCCATAAGGCTTCCGACCAGGAGGAGGCTTTGTGGTTTACTTCGACCCGCAACATGTTAAGGATGGTGCGGATATATCGTTCCGCCTGGCCATTCGCATGGTGCATTTCCGGTGTGATGTGGTGTAGATCACTTCCTAATTCCGTTATCCAGGTAACAAACACCCTAGACTCAAACATCCGTCCTCTGTCGGTAACTATGAATTTTGGAACCCCGAATAGTGAAACTGCTTGTGTAAAGGCCCGTTTTAGTTCGCTAACGTCTTGTCGGTAAATTGGGTACAACAGGCAAAATTTTGTAGACGCATCGACGATAACTAATACAAATTTGTACCCGTTAGATATGGGAAGAGGACCCAAGACGTCCATATGAACCGTGTGAAAAGGGGAACCAGGTTTTTCCCACGATGTTATAGTCTGGTTTCGTGATCGCGGTACCCTCTTTTTTGAAATGCAGACTAAGCAATGTGCTACATACTTGCTAACGAACTGACGCAACCCCGGGAACCAAAAGTGCTTAAGGATCAGGTCAAGAGTTTTATCGGCATTAATGTGCTCATGTTCGTCATGGAATATTCTTAATAGGCTAAGCCTATGCCCCTTAGGTATGTAGCAGAGCAGGCGAGCATCTTCACCGACAGGCGAGTATTTGTAATACAAGAGATCGTTTTGAGAAACATACCGCGTTGAGTCTAATTCCCCGTCCCTCAACTGTTGTAGCAACCTTTGTGTCTCACCATCCGCGGACTGAGCTATCTGAGCCCAATTACGCGGTCTCGAAACTTGGTTAGCCATGACAACCGGAGGGTTGCGGCTAAGGTAGTCAGCGTGTGGCATCATCACCTCTTTTCGATATTCAATCGAGAATTGGAAATCTTGGAGGTAAATCCACCAACGCGCAACACGTGGGAGCAAATCCTTTTTGCGCTCAGTGGATTTCAGAGCATTGCAGTCGGTAACTACTTTAAATTGTAAACCCACGAGATAATTTTATTTTATTTTATTTTATTTTATTATTTTCGGAAAACTTACAGCTAGATTACATTGTAACATATACACATAATACAAAAGGGCCATTTAAAAGTTTTCGCAAATAGCACAAAAAGAACAGTACAAAAGAAAGGGGCCAGTAGGTGAAAAAACGAGTTATTGGCACAGTACATTAATATCTTGATCGAACACATTAGGTCAGATTTTTCAACAATAAGACAGTGCTTACAAACTAAAAATCTAGAATTTTGAGCACAACAACAATTAAATTCATTTATAAAACAAATGAGTGATATTTCTTTAAGTCAGCTCATTACAAAAGAATTTTTTTTGCAGTATATTTTTAAGGTGAGAAACATTAGTATTAAATATGTCCAAGTCAAATTCACGCGAGAGATCATTAAATTGTCTACACGCTCGTATAAGAAAGCTATTTTGCCTATATGTCGTGCTAACGCAAGGAACATACAATAACGTAGGTTTGCGCAAGGTTATGGAACGCGTAACCAGTCCTATGCTACTCAGGAGCTCAGGGCAGTTGACAGTTCCAGTAGCTATCTTGAAGAGATATGTTAGATCAGCGATGCGTCGACGCTCATACAATGGCAAAAAGTGAAACCTTTT
Source organism: Hyles euphorbiae (assembly GCA_023078785.2). Lineage (NCBI taxonomy): Eukaryota > Metazoa > Arthropoda > Insecta > Lepidoptera > Sphingidae > Hyles > Hyles euphorbiae. The sequence goes on along the minus strand of CM041043.1, from coordinate 4,666,256 downwards.
ACAACTAACAGTGTAGTTGGATGTGGGTTTACGTGTTTTAAATTGCAAGAATCTTAAAAAACGCTTTTGAATACTTTCAATTCTATTAATATATACACTATAGTTAGGATTCCACACTTGAGATGCGTATTCAAGGTGGCTGCGGACAAAAGAGCAATATAGGATTTTAAATGTCTTAATATTTTTAAAGTCAGATGCAAATCTTAGAATGAAGCCAAGCGACCTGTTTGCCTTATTAATGACGTTTTCGATGTGAGTGTCAAAAAGTAGTTTAGAATCAAATGTGACACCCAAGTCCCTGATATTATCAGATCGGTTCAGTTCAATACCATTAATGTTGTACTTGTGTACTAAGCGGTGTCGTTTGCGAGTAAAGGTACATACAAAACACTTGGATACATTGAGATCAAGTTTGTTACGATCACAATAATTTTGTAGGCTATCAAGATCATGTTGGAGGTTGCAACAACTTTGAAGATCAGTAATGGGGCATAGTATTTTCATATCGTCAGCATATAGAATTATCTTAGAGTGAGAAAAACAGGAGCCTATATCGTTGATAAAGATAACAAATAGCAGTGGGCCCAAGAGTGATCCCTGAGGTACACCAGAGGGTATGCGGATTGCTGCAGACTTGTAACCGTTTAACACCACAACCTGAGTACGATTTTCTATATATGACTTGAACCACCTGAATAAATTGCCCCTGATACCGGCCTGGAGTAGTTTATTTAGCAAGATACAATGATCAATTCTGTCAAATGCTTTGCTGTAATCGGTATAGATCACATCTACTTGAGAGGGTTCAGACATAAAACGTGTCAAAAAATCAGAGCAAATTATAAGATTTGATACAGTTGATCTATTTCTTAGAAAGCCGTGTTGATAATCGCTAAATGAGTGGACAAGCCCACGGTAAACCTGATCATAGACCACCTTTTCTAAGATCTTAGCAAAGAGACAAAGTTTGGATATTGGCCTGTAGTTTTCAATTTGATCCTTGGGGCCTTTTTTATGTATGGGGGATATAAATGCCCTTTTCCAAATATGGGGAACTATTCCTTCGTTGAGTGATCGCTTATATAATAGTGTTAACGGCAAAGTCAAACTACTAGCACAACGAACTAGCAACAATGGTGGAATACCATCAGGGCCAGCAGACTTGTTCAAGTTGGTAGATTTAAGAAATTTGAAAACTTCAACACTTAAAACCTCTATCGAACTAACATCTGCAGCCGTTTCCTTAGGATATTCCAACTGATTAAGACTTGCGCTGGCAGAATTAATAGCATTGCAGTTTTGGAGAAAATTGCAATAAAAGAAATCACTGAACATGTCACAGATATCCTCCCCCCGCCCTGAGGAACGCTGACCGTAGTTCATTATGGATGGGAATGAATTGGACGACCGCTTGCTTTTTATAAAGGACCAGAAAGCTTTAGGACATGTATTAATGTTATTTTCAATGGTCTTGATGTACCCTTGGAACATTTCCTTTTCCAGCAACCTCGCACGATTTCGTAAAATTAAAAATGATTCTTGATCGGACAAATTGCCATATTTTTTGTATTTTTTGTGATATTTAAATTTTTCTTTTAATATTTTAATTAACGGACTTCCGTACCATGGAGGATATTCATTTGAATGTCTTATGATTTTATTGGGAACATAAATATCACGTAATCTCTCAATTCTATGATAAAATAAAGATACAGCTTCCTCAACAGTGCCTTTAATAAGATCTGTTTGCCAATCAAACTTGTCAAGTTCTCCCGATATTGATTCAAAGTCTGCCAACTGATAAATAAACTTAATTCTTGGATGGATGTGTAGGGTATGATACTGAACAAAATCCGCAAAAATACTAAGAGACACATGATGAGGATCTTCGGTTACCATAGGGTCTGAACACTTATTAATAGTTAGATGGGTGTTGCTAAAAACCAAGTCCAATAATCTATCATTGCAGTTTTTATGGATATTGTATTGACATAAATTACAAGAATTCACAATGTCAATAAATTCGGATTGGGCAGAGCCTTGAATATTTACTGGGATAAGGGATTGACCATCATTATCAAGGCACCAGTTTAGATTGGGTAAATTAAAATCTCCTAAAACTATAAATGTATCTGTAATATTGCCCATCACTATATTGTGAAGTTTATTATAAAAACATACAAGCTGTGTCATTAATGAGTTGCCAAGATTTTGTTTGCAAATATAAGTTGTACAAATGTGTAACTTATACGCTATACTGGGCTTTGAACGTTTTAATGCGATAGAAACCCAAATATCTTCAGCTGACGAACGCCAGTCTATACGTTCTTCCGCAATAAATTTACGTCGTACAGCAATAAGTACACCACCGCCTAATGCCTGATTGGTATCCAAGTAGTTTCTGTCACGTCTCCAAACAAGATAGCTATCATCAAAGAGTTCACTGTTACAGAAATCATCATTAAGCCATGTTTCAGTCAAACAGATCACATCATAATCATTCAAGAGAACATTTCTTAAAAAGTTTGACACTTTTGTCCGCAAGCCACGCACATTTTGGTAATATAATTTAATCATTTTTTAATATTAAAATTTTAAATCTATGAGTATACGTAATATGTAAGCAAACATAACAAATCACTATTAAATAAACATGACATTTGAAACAAAATAATATAGTGTCACATCCGCGGTAGAAAATTACAAAAGTATCATGACAATATAAGAACATCAATAAAGTAATTAGCCAAAGCGCAACGTATAAAACATCGATGTTTTCTTTTGAACGATAGAGCAAAAAGCTAATAAAAACAAATAAAAACACTTCACCACAATACAATAAACGATTAAAAATGTAGTACGGTTGCATACACAAAACTAAATCAAATAGTTTGCAATAAGCAACCTTAACGATAAGCAAATTCGGCGCAATTAAGCAAATCAATACAGAGCAGGCAGCAATACAAAAGAGCGTCGCGTGAACAAAAGACGAGTTGAATATCATCAATTGGGTGGGTAAATACAAATACATACCAATGTTTCTCAAACCTTGGTGACGTTTTTTAACAAATATTGAATCCGCATATAACAGTGTGACAAACAATGTTAGAAGATGTTTTTGAGGTCTGATTCCGTCTTGATTACGTGTGTAGGTGACGTAGCATTTTTTCTCACCAGGATTTTGCAGTTTTTTACCCAAATATACGAGAAGTCTTTCTCCTTGGCTAAAATCTTAGCCTTGTTTAACAGTTGCTTGTTCTCCAGAGTAAGATGGTCATTAATATAAATTCTACTATCACCATTAAGACCTAGGTCAGAGGCGTTCAATGTTTTAAATTTTTTAGCGGCAGATACAAAATCGTCACGTAGATATCGACTATGCAGCGAGACAATTATGTTCTTATTTTCTTTGTTATTGCGTTGCGGTACTCTAGCGATGTAATTGATTTGCTCTTTGATAACTTCACAGTTAATTTTATTGCCGATTTTAAAGAATAAATTATATAAGTTTTCAGAAGAAGTAACAGGCACACCTTTTATTTCTATATTATTAAGGCGTGATCTCTGCTCATTCTCACGCATAGTAATCTCGAACTTATCTAACCGTTGTTCCAGCTTCGAGACTTCCATTGAGACTTTTTGTAGGGCTTGTATTTCACGATCAATTTCAGATAATCTTGCTGTGAGGTGATCAACGGAAGTGTGAACATAGTTCAAGGACTGCTGAACTTCAATCATTTCATTCTTCATAGCCATAAGCTCTGAAAGGTCAGCTTGTATAGACTTTACATTTTCAATAAGCATTGGTAGCGAAGACATCTGTTCGGATAGTTTTCTGAGTTCCATATGAATGTCCTCCAAATTACTATGAGTTGAAGATTGTTCCGCCGATGGTTCTCCGGTGACTGGATTAGCAGGGCTCATAGATGTAACGCCTGCAACACGGCATAAGCTGCACTTCCACATGGCTTGCTTCCTCTCTCCCAGTCTGCGGTAACCGGTTTCAGTTATTCCAGCACATGGGAAGTCAAAGTGCTTAAGACATAGAGTACATTGCACACCGTCTCTCGCCTCAGAACCGCAACGCTCACATTTGAACATGACGAAAAGTTTGGGAAACACTTGTTGACTTTTAAAGACCGCGCTAATCGTGTGTACGAGTGTTCCGATCACAGTCTACCGACCGACTGATAATAGCCGAGAGATAATGCCGAAAGTGCTGCAATGCCTTGACGACCGCCAGAGTTTCCAACTCGTATGAATGATATTTGGGTTCAGCGCCTTGGGTTGCTTTACTATAGTATGCTACCACGTGGTTGCTACCGTCACCGTGTGTTTGAAATAAAACTGCACCGTATCCAACGCTACTTGCGTCTGTATGGCCCTCAGTGGGGAGCTTACGATCGAAAACGGAAAGGACTGGTTGGTTAGTGAGGTTTTCAATTAGAGTTTGGCGGACTTTTTCCTGCTCAGGACCCCAGTTAAACTCAACGTCTTTTTTAGTAAGACGGGCAACGCTAGCAGTTAGCGTGGCGTAGTTTTTGATGTAGCGCCGAAAGTATCCAGCGAGCCCTAAAAACTGACGCACCTGCCGAACGTTCTCGGGAACCGGTGAATTTACGAGGGCCTCGACCTTATGTGGGCTCGGCCTTACCTGACCCTGACTCACGACCCGTCCTAAGTATTCGACCTCAGTTACTAAGAATGAACACTTTCGAAGGTTTATAGAAAACCCAGCAGAAGTAAGTGTTTTCAGGACGTCTTTTAGGAGGGAGATGCCCTCGGAGACCGTGGAGCTCATTATCAATACGTCGTCGACGTAGACTAGCACCTGGCCTGCCTCCACGAAGCGATGCAGGGTTTTATTGATGATGCGCTGATACACAATAGGAGAGTTCGTTAATCCGTAAGGCATCTTGACATATTCATAATGCCCTTCCGGCGTAACGAACCCAGTGAGGTGGACCGACTCCTCATTTATCGGGATCTGGTGGAAACCAGTGGCCATATCGAGACTGGTGAAGTATTTATAGTTCCCCAGCCGATCGATATGGTCATCGATCAACGGTAGTGGATACCGATCCTTGACAGTCAACCGATTCAGCGCTCTGTAGTCCACACATAAGCGATCCGAGCCATCCTTTTTTTTCACGAGTATGATCGGACTCGCATACTCCGACTCTGACTCCCTAATGATTCCTTTGTCCAAGAGATCAACTATTATTTTACGCACCCGGAGCTTTTCATCGTATGAAAGTTTATAAGGTCGATATACAACCGGCATCGGACTCGTTAACTTTATGTCCATCTTGCCCGTGTTTACCGTGGTCGTAGCCGTGCCTGTGATTAAAAACTCCGAGAACTCTTTAATTACTTCCATTAAAGACTCATAATCAACTCCCTTAAGGGGTGTTTTAATATCGAACGTTTGCTGACACTGAACCGCGTTAACTTGGATCGAGGAGCCATCAGACCTAGTCAAATACTGCCTGCCTTTAGTACGAACATACACGATACCATCCCGATTGAGTATATCAGTCCCTACGATGATGGGCGCGTTCATGCATGAGGAAGGGACCACGATCAAGTCTGCTTCGATCGAAACCTGGCTGAACTCAAGAGTTACAGTAACGTAAGACCTAGCTATTATCTCCGTATTGCTGATACCTTTTAATACGCAATGGGTAGGTTTCGGCTGGCAAGACAGGTACCTCAACACGTCTGATGAAATAAGCGACACATTAAACGCACCACTATCAATAATAGCATCCATGGGAATGCCATCAACCACGGCAACGACAATATCATTAGCACCTATTTTATTCGAATTAATCTCCGCACAAAGGTTTACATTTCGTTCGTTTCGCGATTGAGATCGGCTTTTGGCAAAACACTTATCTTCGAGATGACCTGGCTTCTTACAAAAGGTGCAAATGATACTGCTCGCACCGGTAGAAGTGGAAGTGTTGTTAGGGTTAGATTTGGAGCGACAATAACGACTGATGTGCCCCTTCCGACCACACGAAAAACACTTTTGTTCGTTTCGGTTTAAAGTAGGTTGAGGAGCACGTTTGTTTAATGTCGAAGTGTGAATGTCAGGCTTCGTACGAACCGGCTTAGCGTAAATAGATAAAAACGAAACTATTGTCTCGGGGCTTAGATTAGCATTGGCCGCGGCTGCTCTTATTTGAGGGTTATCAATGCCACGAATAACTATTAAAGTCATAAGGTCATCACTTAAGCCTTCCACTATTCGTAAGCGCAATAATGTACGACGTGCATATTCTGCGTATGTGACGTATTTATCGGACGTAGTATTCATTGTATCAAACAGTATGTTCGCATAATCTGGTTTTCGTGGGCATAACGGTTTAAATTCACGTTTGAAATTTGTCCAAGTACGCTCGGCCGTGACCCACTCGTTCAACCAAATTTTTGCATCACCCTTGAGACACGATCCAATGCGCGAAAGACACTCATAGTCGCTCCAACCATTAGACTCCCGTGCACGATCAACCTCTTCGCACCAGGCGTCTATGTTATGAATAGAGGGATCAAAGTTTGAAACGAAGTAATTTTGAGTTCTAGTTGGTTGCAACGATCTAAGAGCATCAACAAGGGCCTTTGTCGGGTCTGACGTACTCAATTCTGAACTATTTACTTGCGGTGTTGTAATGTGGGTATTTGGCAAATAGTTTATAGTTCGTGTCTCATGAGTCCTTGCTTGGGGTTCAGGTGTGCAGTATCTGGACACGTTCAATTGAGGCGTACACTCGTCCTCAGTGGTATCACGCACGTTACTAAGATCACAACGCCCTACGGTTTTATTGGGTTCGCTCGCTACGCGACTGTTTTCGATTGACGTCAAACGGTTCATGATTTCGCTCAATGTATTATGGATTGATGCATGCGACCGATCGCGCCGCGAAGCACTGCGAGGCCGTGTACGACCCTCACTGTGTGTTACGCTACGGGACCGACGCCGTGACCGACGATTCCGCGTTGAAATTCTCGACCGGCTACGTGACCGATACCGTGACCGATACCGTGACCTATTACTAGAAGGACTGCGAGAACGACGTCGCGATCTACGACTAGATCTGCCAGTCATATTCACTAAAACGACTCTGTTCCTCCTTTCTAGTGGGCTAGAAGTTACTATCCCACTTCTGATTTTAGAAATCAGAAGCAGAAATTCTTAAAAAAACAAATATTTTATCCGCTATTTATTTAATTACTTTTACAAAGCTTTATTTAACAAGACAAAAATGAAATTTAGAGGAACAGAATCTACTTATATCCTAACGCACAAGAAATACGACCGATGTGCACGCGACGAACGCTCCGAACCAAAAAAAAAAGAAACACCCGGCGGTCTATCTGCTCTTTTTATAAGCAGCGGCGGGGGTAGTTGTAAAGTCATTGGGGGTAATTGCTTATAATAACAAATCTATACTAATATTATAAAGCTGAAGAGTTTGTTTGTTTGTTTGTTTGAACGCGCTAATCTCAGGAACGGCTTGTCCGATTTGAAAAATTCTTTCAGTATTGGATAGTAAATTTATCTAGGAATGCTATAGGCTATATAAATCCAAATGTTCACATCACGCTATGACTTATAGGAGGGAAGCAGTAGTGACATTTCTAGCAAATACGGTCCGAATGGTCGTTATTCTAATATCGTTATATACACGATCGTGTCTGTTTGTTCCGGCTAATCTCTGAAATAGTTGGACCGACTTTGACGGAACTTTTATTGTCAGGTAGCGAATATAATAAGGAATAACTTAGGCTACATTTATTTTCGAAAATTATTTTATGTTAGAAAAATAAAGTAATGTTGCAATGCGCAAGTACTATCCAGTAACGCGCGCAGCTCACGCGCATGCCACCACTGGGCCGTCACGTCGGGGGCCTCCCACGTCCCACCACTTCTCCCACCAACGAATCTGTATCACAAAGGCTGCCTTCAAATGTGTAGTGGAGTGAGGGAACATCTCCACCCAGGCGAAGCTGGGCCGGGCCGCTAGTATTATTATAAAATGTATTTATTTCGCCAAAAAAAATACATTTTGCACAAAACACATACAAGTTTCATGTCTAAAACAAAATAATGCTAATTAAGGGAAATTACGTATTAAATATATTCAAACTTTAATCTTGGTTCCCTGGCTCTCAAACTAGGTTATACCTGTATCTTGGGAGGACCAGTGTACCACACCTCATTCATGGATATAATATTCATATTATCCTATTCATAAATAACACAATATAGAACTATCGACATCTGTATGTATCAGCCCATATACATCCCACTGCAGGGTATGGACCTCCTCTGCAATTGACAAACGATTGAGAGTGGTTAGGCCATATAGCACTAAACAAATATGTAATATAGAACCTATATTGGATAAAACGTTGGCCAAATTGAAGACAGTGTGTAGAAACTCAACGGCGCAACTTGTGATTAGCATAATTAAGGTTAATCCTTTGGTTTGACGATGGACCAAATTTAAAGTTGGATTTAGTTGCAATAAGAACGGTGATGTCAGTTGTTTCACCTTCGCATAATCCGGCGTCTGTGGCTTACGATTATGTTTATATGAAGTTTTATTACTCTTGTGCGTGGAAATTTTCTTTTACGCTTTCGTTAGCAGCGGATTTACGGTAATAAATGTATGCCGGTTTATTTGGTTTATAAATATTGATAATAATCGTGAATATGAGTTTCCAGATTTGTGATAATGATTTAACGTTCTTTTGTTTCTTCTGGCAGTTGCTTTTTCCGAAAATCTGAATTGAGATCTGAAGATAGGCTGCTTTTTTGAAATTAAGTGCCTGTTCTAATGCCGAGTACATACGTACGCACATGCTCAAGAGCACGTTTCATCTGAGCATATCTATTTGCAAACATGCATGCAACTTGCTTGACGAACGTGTTTAGTGGCGTTGAAACTTTTCGAAAATCTTGTTGGAATTTAACATTTTGGTTGGCTTCGAGTGTTGATGCTTGCATAGTACATATGTTCGTACTTCCTCGAGATTGCGCAAGTTTATTAAGCACGTAAAAAATATATTGTATATGAAGTTTCGATGCAATGTAAAATCTACCAATCATATGATGCTAGATTGAAAAGAAGGGTGGACTTGACGCTGAGGGCATGAGGCTTGAACTGTAAAACTAAGTCTAATTATTTTGAAATATGCATTAAATGGCATGTTATGCAGTAAGATTACAGACAAAAGAACAAGGTTAAGAAGTGTTTTCTAAATTATGCCCCGATATTCAAGGCTGTTTTACCAAACAATTCATAACAAAGAAAACAACTTCCTTGTTCTGAACACTATTCTAAAACATCTCAAAACTCCACGACGCGAGTCTATAAAACTAATACATTCTGTGACAAGTTTTTTATTAGAAAAATTAAAATTGTCGTAAAATCAGTGAAGTTACGCAGTGCTTGTCATTTTATGACCGTGATAAAAAATAGTCTTTTATAACTTCATGACACAATTCCATGGCGTTCCGACGCTGAGATTGACGAAAAAATTAATGACATTTTTTCTTTGTTACTAAATAAAATTGTGAGGGATTTGCGTCATAGAATTGAGAAATACTTTTACCGTAGCTGCCTTTGTATTGCTGAAGAATATATTTTCTACGAATTTACCCTATTCCGTTCCTATACCTCTGACAAAATGTAGGCAACATAATGATCATTTTGATAGTTTTGATACGAAAGTGTATCAAACAAATTCACATTAATATATTCGCGAACTAACTTGTACGCGAAAATGATTTTCTAGGATATTAGTCCCGCTATATGATTTCCAAGGATAAAACGTATACGGTGCATTTTTCGATAAATAAGACTATAATTTTTTTTTTTAATTAAACCAACAATAGGGTATATGCATGTAATTTTTTATATTTTTAATCAATTCTGTATGTTCTTACATTATCGGAAAAAAACATAAGGCTTTGAAAATATCAATCAAAAAATTTAAAAAAAAATAATCAAAACTGCTATCAGTTTCGAAGCATTCAACACCATGTTGGCGCGAACTCGCTGTGACGTCAGAGGTCACGATATGAACAACGTAGTATTTGGATTAAGTTTCTGTCATGACTTGGTACAGAACTGTATTTCGTGATAAAATAATCCATTTTATTTAATAGTATATAGAAAGCACAAAATAACTCATAAACAAACGTAAAACAACAAGCTAAAACTTCATAAGAACGTGACCATTGTCGTCACTTTCCTTTTCAAGCAATAGATCGCGTTTCGGAAAAAATGCGCGGCAAATTTGAAATGTCATTTTTTAAGTATTTATTTTACCGATTTAGAGTTGTAAATTTAAAATATATCTTTGAGGTATATCCCTATATTAATAAAGAAAAAAATTTTAGTTATTTTAAAGTCTGGTGCATGTTCCCTATTAATGAGATTTACAGCCTATTATCATTACAGCCACAGGAAGTCACTGGGCTCCATCTGAAGATCGATCGGGCTGATGCCCATCATCTCCAACCGCTACTAGCCATCCTGCGAATATCGTTGCTCCATCTAGTTTTATAAACCTCGAAGTATATATTAATAATTATTTTCTTATGGCATGTTTATACAGTGCTCGAATAGAGGCCACGTAGCGGAAAGAACAGCGTAGGACGTCCACTCACAAGGTGGTCAGACGACCTGGTAAAGGTTGCAGGACGTCGCTGGATGCAGGCTGCCTTCAACAGGTTTCTGTGGAAATCATTGGGGGAGGCCTATGTTCAGCAGTGGACTTCCTTTGGTTGATGGATGGATGATGATGATGTTTATACAGGGTATATCAAGAGTGCTACCGAAAACGAAGCTGGGTGGTAGTTTTAGTGACTTCAGACATTGCTACTAAATTTTGTGCAAAAAATTTTAACAATTTTTATTTATATTTTTTTTTCTATCCTCGCATCAATGTGGTAAATACATATATTTTTCTACGCAAGGCTTTAACTTATTATTTTAACAAAAACTATGGACTTATCACCCAAATTCGACGATATTTTAAAAAAAAATATCGCCTTTCTTTGCGTCATTTTTAGTTACATTGTGTTTGTAGTCACTAAAGATACCACCCGGCTTTGTTTTCGGTAGCAGTCTTGTTATACCCTGTATGTATGCTTAAAGGACGAATTCTAGAAGCCATGCTTAGGTGAACAGGCAACTTAAGTTCTAATGACAATATTAATGTTGTTCTGAAGTTTGGATTAGACTCGTAACGAGGGTTATCCGAGTCTTTGGCTTATGAGAATAAGACAAGGCCGGTGGGAACAATCAGATGGATTGTCATGTGAAGGACATTGAATACATTATGATCTTTGGTTTTATATGTATCATTAATTGTTATAGCTGATTTAGTATCGAACTAAAAATTTACCTTTACATTTCTCCTTATAGGTTTCATAAAATTAAAAGAAGGAAAGAAAATATGGGAAAACGAATTTAAGACATGCGTATTTTTTTCCGATAATGTACCAAGTACCTATAAGAATTTGGGAAGATCTTCCGTTTTCAACTCTGCATCAAAATCATGCCGCCATCTATGAGAAGTATAGAAATGTTTCTTCCTTCTCCTTATGGTTTTCTCATCGTTCAGCATGATGATCTTACATCTTAGTTCCATTATGCATTGATAGATGTCTCTAAATAAATAAAGATAAGGCATGATGATGAACAATATTATGGGCTGATACAATACAATACAAAAATGATGATGAAGCAATTCTAACTCTGAGTTTAAAACAGCAGGATCACATGAGAGACCTACCAATAATTAGTACTATTTATTATAGAAAAAAAAACTAGAACGATATTTTTTAAATTTTATTACTTAATTGTAGAATCAGTCGAAGATCCTTGGTGAACAAATTTATATTACTTAGTCTCCCGCTGAAAATACATCTAATAAAAATTGACGATATTCTTCTGTTTTAACTGAATATATCATTCTGGCGTTCGCTTTATCCTTGCTTACAAATTCGTTGGTATTTATTGCCCTTTCTTCACCTGAAATATAAAAAAAAAACTGTTTTACTTAAATTTAAATAATTTCAGAAATATTGCATCATTGGCGATAGTACTATATTTTTTCTTGTTCGTGTGCCGTCATTGATTGGTCTATCTCCCTTTAAATATTTATAGACTGGTTCTGGGACACCCTGTACATATTTGATATATATAGAGACTCAAAAACACCTGAAGTCAAGAGTAGTCCCTAGAGAATATCCGCAGATGAGCATGATGATGACGCCGCACATTCGAATATTCCAAAATAGTGTAAGGGAATATTTTTAAGTTAAAGTTATGGTCAAAGTAAGATGTATTATTTTAGTTAGTTGCGTAATACATACCACACAAAACAATATCATTTTTGACGTATGTGTACTCCTCAACCAAGTCAGGGTTGACGGCCGTTGCGACTACAGAGGGGTCAAGTGACAACCAACGCTCGTTCTTATCAATCGACACTCTTTCGTGTTTGTTCTGTTCCTGAACTATTGTCGTGTTTATTGCGCCGAATACATTTTTTCTCCAAATCTAGAAAGCAAATATAAAATTTATTTGTCATGATCTTGGGGGTATTCTTGATGATAATTTTATTTGCTTTATTTAGAATATCGTAGGGCATTGCTGATATTTGGCTAGATTTAATCGTCCTGTTTCTAAGTCTTCCAACCCCGTGGTACTGAATAGTAGACTTTCCAGCATTCCTTCTAATATATTTGTATGAAACTTCTGATAAAAGTAAATCTTTTAGATCAGTCTAAAAATCTTTGGAGATATCATCATATGGATTCTAATTATAGAGGGGTCAAAGCTAAAGCACCAAAGTTATTGGACGTTGAATTCACAGTTTTTACTTCATTTTATATCTCTTTCATGAGTCACAGGGATTCAACGGCTGAACATAACTACTTACTACTGAGTCCTACCTACCGTGCTAAAATTACAAGAAGACCTTGTCTGAGAGTAGGGGAATAGAGTGACTTTATCAGGCGTAGCGTGCTGCATCACAACGTGATAACCCTCCACATCCACAAAGGCGTTGAACTCTGGTGCAGGGTCATTTGGACCTACAAAATTAAAGATATTGGAATCATTAACTGATATGAGACCTGGAAAGAAAAGTGGAAACATCTTTTAAATGTAGCTTACTGTGTACGTGTCCTGCTCCGACATACAAATGTTCTAACCGATCCAAGAAATTTGGGTCGTATTTTAGAACGATAGCAATATTAGTCAAAGTTCCTATGGTAACCACCGTTAGTTTTCCTGCAAATGAAAATGAATGAATTTACTTAACAAATATACATAGTATGTGTAAAATGTATCTCGTGGATATCACAAACTGAACTCATGTATTTCAATTCAACAACACTGAGGCACCACACAATATTTCTTGAATGAAGAAATATTATGAAGAACTGATGTCCCATGGGAACACAAGGTTCTGGAGTGGAGGCAACATACTTTCAAGCGAAGTATCAGAAGCCGGCCTACAAGTTGGGCGAAAGACTTGGTTAAGGTTGCAAGAAGTTTCTGGATGCAAAACTTAGCTAATTGTATTGCTACTTCTGTGCTATAACTTCAAAAAGTCTTCTATATAGCCAGATAATCGGGAATTCTGAATAGTTTCTTGCACCTGAGTATTTTTGAAATTTTCCTTATAATTCCTTACCTTCATGCTCCTTCGATAGTCTAACAAGAGCAGAAATGGCACTTTCGTCCTCAGGAGGCACAAGTCCAGTATATACCTCATTGTTGTCTCCCATGCCATCGAGACCATAGTACCGAACTGACTTAGGTGTAATTACTAAAGAAGTTTTACTTCCTCTGTATATTGGTATCTGCAAGTAATACGGAAACTTTATTATTGTTAGGGAATGTCTTCAATATCTGAGTCTTCAATGTATGGCATATCTGGGGGGACGGTAGAAGCCCCGCCTAGACGAGCCAAGCTAAGCGCAAGGATAGTACTACAAGAACTATACAGAAAAATAAGGAACAGTGAATAATTTTTTCCCAATCCGCCAACCCGCACTAGGCCAGCGTGGTGGACTATATGGCCTAACCACTCTCAATCGTACTCTCGATTGTAGAGTAGGCCCGTGCCCTGCAGTGGGACGTATATGGGCTGATCCAGAATATTTTTTTCACCTATAAACGTACTATATGAATGTAGCGTAACCGCCAAGCCATATATTTTGACTAGGTAAGACTACCTAAGATCGAGTCTTGTGTCGTGGATATCAGGAACTACGAGAGACTTTTCAGTCTACAAACACAAACATTTTTCTCGCTACGGGGTTCGAACCCGCTTAAGATATGATAACTTTTTGACAGTGCCAGTCATATCGTCTCGTCTTGTCAACATTTCACATGAAATGTTTATGGAGGGGTTGTTACTTTTAAATATGTTGAGATGTCATTTGTTATAACAATCTTCGATGCTTCGTAGATAACAATTATATCACAAAACACTTAATTTTGATTGACTTCACCTTTGCATTATAATTTTTGTTTGTAAAATCTCCGAGACAAATGAACTGAAACATATTTGGCACGCAATTACGTCAATATGATAATCATATTTTATAGTCGTAAAGTTATACAAACAAGCGGAAATAGGTATTATGACGATAATTTATATTCCATTTTCCCCATAACTCGACTAATAATATAAATATGATACCGGTTGTTGAAATATGACCGGTATGGCCTAAACACTCAATCATATACTCGATTGTAGAGAAGGCCCTTGCCATGCAATGGGACGTACATATATGGGCTTATAGACTACCGGTTGACCCAGCATTAATCTTAAGATTAATAAAGTTAAATTATTCTCTTATTATTCTTAATGTTAGTTAATCTTAAGAATACGAAAAAAAAACATTAATCAAAGTAAACACTATAATGTGTGGTCTCATTATGAAAACATTTCTGTGATATCAAATAGGTCGAGTCAAAGATCGTTCGTTTGATTATAAGATTTCATTTTCTATACAGATTGCTTCCATTGAGAACTATTTAAATTGATATTTCTAACAAACATTTTTATGGCATATGTCCAGCCTACAAGCGGGCAGGTCATCTGATAGTAAGTGATAACTGCCGCCCATGGGCACCCATAGCACTTGGATTTTGGAAGTGTTGCCAGCACATCGAATCGGAAGGAGAGCGGGAAGTAACAAGGATGGGAAGAGGGAAGGGGTATCAGGCATCCGGCAATCTCTCAAAACTGTCGCTTCATGTCGATTTATGAGACAGGGGTATCGGCGCATTCATGCATGCCCACTTATAAAAAAGATTGATGACCAATCGAAAGGCATTTCCCGATGCCGCGACGTCAATAGAACAATGTCGACGTCATTAAAACAATGAAATTTATGTCGTACTCCCACCAGATAAGTTTGAATATCCTTTGGTAAAAAAATTATAACCATACTATGCCGCCTCGTCCGACGTGCGCTGGCCTTAAAATGTTATATTACCGATGTCACATTTCTTACTTACGTCTTGTCTCTTTGCATTTTTAAGGATTTGTTGATTGTTCAAGCAAACCTGCTCTTCAACTGTGTTTCCGTTGCCTGTTGTCAAAGCTATTACCTCTGGTCTGGAAAGGAGGATATTGTCGTTTGATACCTACTTTGATACACCTAAGCAGTTTAACTACCAATGAATAATGATTTAAATGAATAACTAAATACATACACCTAACAGTCATATACATGGTCCTGACCCCACAATAACATCGAGTCTTGTGCCGTGCTGGAAGCTAAGAGAGACTTTTCGGTCTCACCCAGATCAGAAATAAATATCTGTGGAATACCCAACCTTTTGTTTCGGTGCAGTGAACGAACCCGTGGCCTCTCGTTTCACGGTCGGCGTCTGACTAACTGCGCCACGGAGGCTGTCTTAAATAAGAAATTTGTTTTCCCACATTTGCAATCTAGTCTATCAAATTTTAAAATGTATAACTTTTTTTTCATTATAGTATTACTGCTCTAATTAAGTTTCGCAATTTGATAAAAATATTAGAAAAAAATGATCTTTTCCTACTGAATTAATGTCATATTCCTAGCTCTCATGTAACTTTTTCCATAATTAACTATTCCTTGAGCATTTCGACCAATGTTGGATGAATGTCTATTGTCTATGCATCTGTCATTACTTACCCGTCAAAGTATTTTTCGTATAGTAAAGCTAAATATATGGCCAAAGCATCGTCCCCGCCAGCATCGTTATCTATTATCAATTTCTGTCTTGTGCCTTTACCACTGCAATCAATAAATTGGAAGCGAATTTAGTAATGCTAATAATATTAGGGCTAGAGCGATTAAACACGACAACTTTGGATTACACCTATTAATGAAATCGAAAACAATGAATACGGATTGTATAGTTAAAGTAAATAAAAAAGTTTGCCTATTATGTAAATTGATATTGATTTTGGAAAACATACATATATACATAAACTCACGCCTTTTTCCCAGAAGGGGTACGCAGAGGTGCAACCATGGCACCCAAGTTTTAAACAATTATTCAATATTATCTCTCATATCGTAAGAGGCTGTTTGCAATAAAACGCTTTAGAATTCTCTGGATTATTCCTATCTATTTTACGCATTTTGTATCATTATTTGTAACATTGAAATAAAACTGGTATATTAATTTATTCTAAAATATTAACTTATATTATTTAATATGAACGAATTTAGGTATTTTTGCAAGTTTCTGATAAAGAATAATCTAATGCTAAGTTTGTATCTAAACAACATCGTAATAATGCTCAAAACGACACGGGATATTTCTGGAACGCGGGACGCGCGTGTGAGCTAAAACAACAGATTCTAACCTTGATCACATAACACATTTGTTATTCTAAAATAAATATCCTATCAGTATACAAATGATTATTTTTAAATAACAAGCTCTAGCGTTAGATAAAGGCAGAAAAGACTTACCTATTTCCAAAGCACAATCCGGCACAAAAACATAATATTAAAAACTCCTTGTACATTGTCACTGTATGGCCACACGCACTGTATAGAACTGATTTGTCCCAAGAACAAATTGGTTGTTATTGAATCGGGCATTTGCATAAACGCCACGTACAAATTGCTTTGTAATTATTCAAAATACTTTATTTTTATACCGTAGTACAATTACATGTTATAATTCATTAGATTAAGGAATGTCTGATGTATGTAATTTTATCATGTTATATAATACTCGTATACTGACAAATTAAGAGAGCAATGTTAATTACTGACTTATTTATAAACATCTTTTATCTGGTCATTAATAGTTAAATTTAAAACACCGACCGATATTTCACTCGAATCAAACATATTTGTAATTAATTATTGTCAACTTCTCCAGTGCTCTTCTTTAGTATTTTTTTGTATTCTCTACTTTCTTTGACAACCTTATATATAATAGTAGACAAGACTTTGCCAACATTATTATCCTGTATTATTGGCGTAGTTGGGTAAATAAAGTCTAAATGAAGTAAAAAAAAGAAAAGTAAAAGAAAAAAAGGAAACAGTTTCTAAGGTTGCTCATTTCTTCTTGACAGCTTTAACACGTTCATCTCTGAGTAGGAAGTATAAAAATCAAAACAAAATTAATGTTTCTATATTACACTGAATAATTACAAATATTTTATTTCGATTGGCATTTACGTCTATGAATTACATTTTATAATTAACTTCCTTCTGTTTTATTATCCCTAGGTGCAAATAAATCCAGCAGGAATTGTCTATATTCTTCTGTTTTGACGGAATAAATTATTCTGACGTTCGCTTTCTCCTTGTCGACGAAATCGTTTGTGTTTATACCTCTTTGATCACCTGTGGAGAAGGAAAATGTATATAAAATACCTAATAAATATTGTACTTATAACTTCTATTATATGGTATGATAATCCAGCAGCGTAAATATAGCTTTCCGCCAAATGGACGGATGTGAAGATTTAAGAAAGGCCACTGGCAGACACTGTATGCGACAAATAAAATTTGGAGGAGGGCTATGTTCTGCAGTAGATAACTATAGGCTTATGTAGATGATGATGAGGAAATCAGCAAATGAAGGGATTCTATTAATATCCTACTTAATTTCTACTCTTATTTTAACATTTTTGGTTCTTTACGCCATTTTATAAATTCCTTCACCTCATCAAACTCATTGTAAGCCAATAGCCTATGCTTTGTAGTTTTTTGGTACAAATACTGTAATATTCATTAGCATTTCAATTAAGCCCCAAAGATTCTATCATTGAACATATTCATCCCTCCGTTCTCAGGTATTTCACCAGGGATCTGTTGGGGGCAGACTGCATGCAGTAACCAGAGTTTGTACAAGATAGAAATAAAACCACTTACCGCAAAGATTGATACTATTCTTGGAATATCTGTACTCCTCTACCAGGTCTGGCCTCAGGAACATCGCAACTGTAGCTGGGTCTAGTGCTTGCCATCTATCGCCTCTTTCTAGCGATACCTTTTCATATTTGTTTTGGTGCTTGACTATATCAGTGTCTATGGCTCCGAAGACATTTACCCTCCAATCCTAGTAATATTGACGCAAATATATTAGTAAATAATAATAATAAATACACCTTACAATTCACACAGTCGTAAAACCCCGCATAAAATAACAATTTTGGGCTTAGATTATATACTCGTCTAGATGACACATCACAACTCACCGCACGGCTCAATTAAAGTCTACCAAATTTGGTAGACTCGCTTCTCACGTACGTCAGTGTCATTTGAACTACCTACATATGGATAACGTGCTCCCGAAAAATAATTAATTATGCCGGTTTGTGCTGAGGAATTGTATCGCAATTATGTGGGAAAACTGTATAATAATACCAATATCACTATCTATCTGTAACGTTATTGTTAAACCACTATTATTTGAAGAATTCGTTATTTTGAAGATGAGTTTCATTGGCCAGTGTTGTCAATTTATTACTAGGAAGATATGTTGAAACTATGGGAGATAAAACACAAATATCATTACATCATATTTCGATCAGAAGAAAAACAAGAAGAATGGCATTATTTATTTAATGAGTAAATAATAACTTACCTACACAATATGAATGAAACCCGTCATGCCCTTTATAGAAATTTTGTTAATTCTTTCTATAATTTTTTAGACTTCCTACGGATTCCGTACTAGCAAATTGCTGGGGAGACATTACACAGCGGAAACGAAAAGAAGACCATTTGTAGCCTCACAAGACTTCAGTCATGTGTCCCGAACATTTTACTTATGATGATTTATATTTTACATTAATACAGAAATCAGATAACAGCCCAGGCAATCAATCCAAAGAGTTGATTATATTCGGAAACAAACACTAGGAGGAGATGGGTTTAGATCTTTATTGTTTTTACTAAAATGCGTTATAAATATAATTAATAGTATGATTACTTTAAATAAAGAAACAATATTTTATTTAACCTATTTTGTTTATCAAATAATGGGGAATAGTTAAGTTAATAATCTGGAGTAGGCATCCCTAAACACACACACACATTGACAGTTATATTACAATAATTACACAACCGGTACTCACACATATCAATGAAAGTGAGGACAGTTTTAGCGCATCGTTTGTTGGCATTGCTCAATCTAGACGAGTATATAATCTAAGAATTTTGGGCGTGTCTCACACAAGTCTGTGAAAGACTTTGATCTTATGAGATTCTAAATAAATATTAAAGGGTCAAAAAAAAAATTCGTGTCCCTCATTTCATAGTGGACCCAAAATCAAGTAAATTACGACAGCTCTGTATAAATGTACAAAGAAGTAATTCGCAAATGTGATATCGTGAGAGTCGTAGAAAAACAGTGGATTCGCTTAGCAAAAAATAGAAAATCGTGGCTTGCAAATGAGGAAGCCTATACCCAGCTGTGGGTTGACGTGAGCATATAGATGAATATATAGATGGATAGAATCAATGGTCGAATGGAGGTTTAATTTCTTTTGAAATACCTTAGAGCTACGAAAACAATAGACTACAAATTAAAGCACTTGCTGATAAGTAGCACAGAATAATTTACGAACGTTTTACAATTGAGTTAATAGGGCAAGTGGAAGCGAATTAATCAATTGACGTCAATTGGTTCTAAATGTCTTGCAATTGATAACCAATTATCTTATTTACAATTATTTATGACAATCCGATTAAAATTATACAATTATATAAATCGGACCGTTAGCAAATAAACTTATTCATGTACTTTTTGAAGACAAGACCAGCGTTTAAGCTGGTTCCAGGATTTTGAATGAAAGAAACATTTCTAAAAGTGGTATAACCATGTTTCTGTTAGTCTTTATTATGAATGAATGAGTAGGCTTATCAGTAGAGGTACCACTGTCTCACAGGTAAATGTACATGCAGCGACAATTTCGCTGCCGCGTTTCGTCCGGTGAGTGACATTGCCGGATGCCCAATACTCATTTCCTCTTTCCATCTTTTTTCTTTACCGCTCCCTTTAATTTTTCATGGACCGGCAACACACCTATAAGCTCAGCTTAGTGGATGTTTGTGAGCGGTACTGCTCACTTACCACCAAGTGATCTGCTTATTAAATGCACTGTTGTGTTTCGGTTTGAAGGAAATTTAGGCCGAGTAACTACTGGACCTATTGAGACTTGACATCTTATGTCTAAAGTCACAAGCGCGTAGAATGCCAAGCATTGTTTTGTGATTCAATAGTTGCTATTTGCGCAAATATAAATATTATTTTAACTCACTTTGCTGAAATTACAGAATTTTCGCGCCTGGGAGAACGGGAATAGGGTAACTTTGTCAGGGTTTGCGTTCTGCACTATTATCTGATACGCTTCTGCATCCATGAGTGCGTTGAATTCTGCTTTCGGGTTTTCTGCACCTGTAAATAGAGAAGTGTTAATATCTACTGTTATTTTTCAAAGACAGTAAATACACATTTTTCTTGAATTCAAGCGAATAATATTGAATAATGGAAAATATTCACATTGAATATTTCCATCCCAAAATATTCTAATCAATGTTCAAATTATATTCAATATCTACTACAAGCACGGTCGCCGGTCATTATCATACAAAGACAGGCCCGTGTTTGTATGTGTGTGTAGTTTATGAATGGGCTTACTATGGTCGTGAATATTTTCTAAGTATTCTGATTTGTGAGAATAAAAATTCTAATGGATATTGCATACTCTAATAAAACTAACCACAGCTTTACACATGGGTTCTGTTGAAATTTTGTAAGTTTTGTAATTGGTTTCCTTTTATAGATTTTGACGTTGTCTTTCTGAATTTTAACTCAGTAATTTTGTATGTTAGTAATACTTACAATAGTAGTAAACTTATTATACTAACCAAATTGGTTTAGAAGCTTTGTGTCTTAAGCCATATACTATTTTTTATTACAGTTTCGTTATTGAAATAAAACTATTATTAGGGATTTTATTGCGGATTTAGTTTAATTTTTACATTTTTTGAGTTCCCGACGTTTCGATTACTTAAAACTTTAAAGCTTTCGTGGTCACGGGGGGACTGATTAGTCACCCGCTCAGCGACTGTTACAACTACCCTTAATTTTGAATTATTAAATTAAAACGTTAATTTAAATAACTAATCTGTATTCGCGTTCCGATCCACGCAGAAGGAACTTACTGTGTCTTGAGGTCTGAGGTGTGGTTGTAGTGGTGTGGGTGTGGTCGTGGTGTGGTAAGGTGTGGTTGAGTAATCGAAACGTCGAGAACTCAATAAATGTAAAAAATAAACCAAATCCGCGATAAAATCCGTAAATAATAGTTTTATTTCAATGTGTAACATTCGCGTAAATCTAAGAAACCATTACAGTTTCGTTATAATATGCTATACCTTTCACTTACTATGTATATGTCCTGCTCCAATATACAAATGTGCCAATCTGTCCAAGAATGAGGGATCATTCTTTATAGCTACAGCGACATTGGTGACTGGTCCAATTGTTACCACAGTCAATTGACCTGTAACGTCAAGAAATATATATTTACATTCAGTGGCCTAACCCCTCTCAACCTTACTCTCAATTGTAGAGGAGGCTCGTGCTCTTCAGTGAGCTATACATATATGGATATAAGAAATAAAAAAAAAAATGTTTGCACGCAAACAAAATGGATTGATGACCTGGTTAAGGTTGCAGAAAATCGCTGGATGCAGGCCAATTTCAACAGGTCGATATGGAGATCCTTGAGGGAGGCCTTTGTTCAAGATGGAAGATCAGGGTTTAAATTATGAATGCAAAAACTTAAAAATTAGTTTATTGTCTAAAATTTATGTAACATAGTTTTCACCTTCATATTTCTTTGAAAGATCAATCAAAGTTTCAACAGCGCCGTTGGTTTGAGGTGGAACCAGATCTGTATACATTTCCCCGCTATCCCCCAGTCCGTCGACACCGTAATAATTTCCATTATCCGGAGTTGTTATTAGTGAAGATCTTGCTCCTCTAAATATTGGGACCTGGAATAGGAGATATGGATTCATGTCAAAAAACATTTTGAAAAAATTGGATGTTCGAGAGTTTCTGATTTTATAAAGCCTCCGTCGCGAAGTTGGTTTGTCACTGACTATAATGAGAGGCTGGAAGTTTGATCCCCGTACTAGGACAAATAAAGTTAGGTGCAAAAAATTTAGGTGAGTCTCAAGTATTTGTCGGGACTGGGTTTTTATGGGGTCTAAAAATCTCGAGTATTTTCAAGTAATATTTTAGTGTAGTGATTTGTGAGTTAGGATTATGCATGTGACTTTTGGGCGTATTTGTGTTTATTTCTTATTATGGCTACAGATACAGTTTTTGCATTGTGCATTTCTTTATTACATGTGCACACGACTCTTAATTCGAATTTATCGAAATTATCCGCGTTTGTTACTAAGAAAAGGAAATTAAATATAGATTTATGGATTTGATGAAATTGTTTTGTTTGACAATAAAATTTGGCATAAAAATTGTGTGTGAATCGATTGCATTAGGTTTCTCTATAAGTTAATTTCTTACATCTTGCCGCCCTGCAACCTTCAGTATCCTCTGATTGTTCAAGCACACGTTGGTTTCATTGGTGTTACCATTTGCGGTTGTTAGCCCAACGAGTTTAGGTCTGAAAATACATAAAATTTCTTACACACACATAAAAGGATGGAAGAGGAAGATCGACAAGCAATGGTTTTATTGCATGTTTATAGCTTGTTTAATTTAGTTGCCTGAATTACAATTGTATTATTGCCCATTAAGTGCTATATATTTCAGTACCTCTCAAAGCTATCTAGATTAGCCCCCTGCGCCAAGTTACAGGCGCTTCCAATCTATTTTTTTTCTACAATCGTTAACGCCTTGACATAAGCGATGACGTTTGTGCGTTGTTTAGCGCCATTGGCTAACTCCCAAACAAATGCTATCCAAGATGCAATTTGATTGGCGCAAACAATAAGATTGTAGAGAGATAATAGATTGCAAGCGCTTGTAAATTGGGTAAGAGGACACATCAATACACACAAATGATATTACTTCTAACGTCGAAAATGCTCGTTAATATAATACCAAATAATATATTAGAAAGTCTATAAATATATAATCACAATTTCGAAAACAATAACTTCATAAATCACGGCTGGTAGTGACTCTAAAGTTTATGGTAATGACTTACCCGTCGTGATATTTTTCGTACAACAATGTAAGGAAAATTGCCAACGCGTCATCACCTCCCGCGTCATTGTCTATCACGATCTTTGGGTTGCTGCTATCAACCATACTGTAATAAATAAGAAGTTTAAATTATTAAAAAGCCTCCATAGTTTATTGAGAGTTTTTAAAACAAGAGTCCGTGGGTCATACTCGCATTGAGATAAATGTTGGCCCGGTCCAGTAATATAGTAGTTTCGAGTATGATTTATGAATGACGTGAGATCAAAGGACAGATTCCGATACCCACGAATCGTGTTTCTAAAGTGAAATAATTATCGCTCATGGACAGTAGCAAAACCAAGGAAAAACCATGAATTACAAAGAATACTTGGCACTTCCTCGGTGGCTTAGGTGTAAAACGGTATAATTACAAAGTCTCGGGTTTAAATCCTGGGTCGAGCGAACTGATAATGGATTTTGGATGTTTAGTTTGTGCACGATATGGCAATAGGCTTGCCCCCTATCACATCGTGAGACAGAACACATAAGGCGAGACGTGGGTGTACAGCTTGCTACCCTTTGTGCGAAAAAAAGCGTGAGCTTATATATTTGTGCATGTATGTATGCATGCTTGGCATTCCAGTGTACTCGCCATCCTAAGACTTAAGATGTTATGTCCCACTATGTCCAGTGGTTTATCTGGCTACAATGTCCTTCAAACCGAAACACAACCAGTTTTCCGCAAAAATGTTATGTTTCCTTATTTCAATTTAAATTTAAAATATACGAAAAAATCTTTTAAATATAAAAATGTATTAATAGCAGCAGGATTTATTAACTGACATAAAACAGAGAAAGACACAATAAAATTCAAATGCGTGTCTTTGTGATACCTTTGCCAAAACGAGGATTCCTTTGTTAGACATTATTAATCATATTTAGATTTACGAAAATACGTAACAATTTCACTGTTGACAAAAACGTTCAATACTTCTCTTAGTCTTGGGGGGTCATTATATAAGCATAAAGTAATCAATCGAAATTAACAGAATTTCAACAAAGTTTGTCTTCGCTAGCCAATTGGTATTCCTTCTTTACAGCACTGTATTTGTCAAAACGAATTTATTCATTTAAATACGTCTTGTTGTAACTTTGCTGGTAATCGATTTTTATTCGTATTTGCCCCGATAATCAAATTCAAGTTTTAAATTACATATATACATACATAAACTCACGCCTTTTCCCAGAAGGGTTAGGCAGAGATGCCTGGACACCCACATTTCGCCATACCATTTCCATACCATGATGTGCTAGCCTATCGCCATATCGGACACAAATTCCTGACTCCAGGCTGATAATTAATATAAAATTCCACTATCACTTAGTCCGACCCAGAATTCGAATCGGAGACCTCAGCTTTGTAACTGTGCTTTGCTTCAATTGCTAAAAGTACATAAAATAAATAAAAAAACAGCACACTCACAGGAAACTAACAAAATATTTTCTATCTTACCACAATAATCATAAAGTCCAAAATTACCGAATTAAAATACAAGAAAAAATAAATTTTAGATGCACTAAACGTACCACAATAGATATGAGAAGCATATTGTTAGAAGCACAAATAATTTTGACATAGCGTGCGTCTACCCGCAGAGAATCCGAGAGACTGAGCTGGACTGAGCGTTCACAATTTAAATGTATCTTTGACCCGATAACCGATTGCAAATCGAGATATAGACTATAGTAAATCGTGAATGATGAGTGTTGAAACTTGATGTTGTCGAGATGTATTGATGATAATAACATTTTATCTGTATCAGAGATATATACTACGCCTGTTTACAGAAATAAAAAAAGCCCATATAAATTGCATACATTTTGATTTACATTGTATATTTTGATACTGTTACTAATTTAAATGCTTTTATGTAGCTAAATAACTGATAACACTATCGCTTTGTCACGAACAAACTTTAAAATAAAGAATTTGACTATTAAACGAGGGCAACCATTGGGGTCAACTTAAAATGGAAATGTAACAAATACATTGCTAATTTCTTTGTGTTTCATTTATTTTGTAGATATTATTTAATGTTTAAAATTATGGTTATTAGTTGTGTGTTAGGATTACTGGTAGCGAAATTAGGGTTCTATTCTGATATTAAGTATCATTCGTAAGTAAATTTAAGATATATTTTAAGGTTTACTGGATTTTGAGGTTTCTTGCGTTGATTCAGGATTTGGAAAAATTTATAGATTCTCGATTCTTAGATACTACTAAAACAGTATATTAAACAAAACATTGAAATTATCACTTAAAGAATTGCCATAATTAGATATCAACGTCACCAATACTATAAAATTGATGCATTAAAATTGGCACAAAATTAAACAAAACAACATATTGACAGTCAATAAAATAAAAACTGACCTTGAGTTACCCCAAGAACCAAACTCAAACAACACTTTTGAGTCCTAATGTCGAATATAACCGGTCACATATTTTTAGAAACTAATCAAACAACAATTGAATCAAAACAACCCAATTATAAAAAAATAACAGTATTAATACTTTATCACTTTTATACATGATACTCTACACAAAATCTATTATAACCATTTGAAACAAAGCTGTAACCACAGAGTACATTTTACATACTAACGGCCGATGCCAATAATCAACCGAAAAAAATAGATTGAAGTTAATCTGGATTGTTTTCTACATTTCGATTTGTCATTTACCATGTTGTCATAGATTTTTCACTACTGAGATTGATTATTGGCAATATAGTATCATAAAAAAGATTGAGCTGTCAATCTCAAACGGCAAATTTTGGATTGGGATTGTTTATTGGCAGCGGCTGTAAGAGTTGTAACAAAGTACAGAAATATATTTTACTTTATTTAACACTTATGTGATTTAACACCTTTACAATACTGAATTGCACAAAAAAACATATTGAACATTTTTAAACAAAGAATTGAAATATGTGACTTAATAATATTACTGCACTTTAGGGACTGAATACAAAATCGACATTAACGGATATGACGACAATTCCTTTGAACTGAATTTGACTGTCTGGTACCACGATCGCTCGATACAGTATTTTCATACTTTAGGTTGTGCTTTAGGTCAATGACATCGTCCTTAAACCATTGACTGGTGGTAAGCGATCCTAAACGCTATCTAAGGATCGATTTCCAAAATA
Source organism: Hyles euphorbiae (assembly GCA_023078785.2). NCBI lineage: Eukaryota > Metazoa > Arthropoda > Insecta > Lepidoptera > Sphingidae > Hyles > Hyles euphorbiae. The sequence goes on along the minus strand of CM041043.1, from coordinate 4,639,315 downwards.
AACCATTTAAATTAAGGCGTGGCTTTGTATCTATGACCTGATTGGTAGCATCAATATTTAGATAGGACGATAGACTGTTTATTATTATCGATAGTTTTAAAATATTCGTGATTACAGATAGACATTGATGTAGGTTATTTCAGAGAAGTCAGTCGTTACAAAATGCATAAACGTAAAAATCATAGGTTATTTAATATTCCCCGAAAATAGTATACTATTAGATGAAACTTAAACACGCTATGTCTTTATTTTAAAACCTTGGTAACGGGGATGCAATATTTCAAAACAATCGGTTCAGAATTAAATCGACACAGGTTTAAATTCCCTTTCGGATTTATAATAAAGGATTAACGAGTTCAAACAAAACCGAAAGCGATTAACATACAACGGATATCTACTTATATATTCAGCCATTATAAGATGCAGTTGACTAAATTTTGCGTTGTGACCTCAATTGTGTAGTAAATTCCCTCAAATTAGTTGTTACTTATTTAATTGATTTTATTTGTGACTAAATTTAATTTAATAGTGCATCCAACCCAGATTGAGTATCCAGTCATGTGAGATGGTCACCTGATTATATTAAAATATACCCAGGGTGGACCCATAATGTGAAACACTTACGCCGACCATTTGGAACCGTTAATTATAATATTTTTTCTTTTCAATAATAATTACGCACTGATTACAGCCCTATGGATATTATTGAAACTATTTTTGCTAAAGAATCCAACAATTATTGGAATGATTGACAAATATAAGAAATACCTACCTTTATTATCAACACAAAGCACAAACTGATCTAAATTAAACAAAATATTAATGTTTCAAAATAGTTTTGTCGCTTTGAGTGATTACAGATAAATGTAGTTCTGATAAAAGAGTGACTTCGTTAGTTTAGTATGCACAGGACACCATAAGTCCTATAGTTTTATTCTCGTAAAAACAAACAAACACAAACACTTGTTTTTTTTTTCGTTGCCACTCCAATGAATCTTCTTTCGAATGTCAGTACGTAATAAAAAGTTTATTGGTTACCCTCATTAAGTTAATATTACTACGATATGGACTCATTGTTTACCATAATATTTAATTTTTGATTGAAATCGGAATGTCACTGTAATTATAATAAAAAAATATAGATTTTTTTTAAATTACTTAAACCAATATTATTTTTAAACCAACTAAGCAAACGACAGGGAAAGGGAACATCCAATAACACACTAATTTTGGAATAGTAGTATAATATAATGCACCACAGTAAAAAACATATTTTTACAAAATAATTTTTATTTAAAAATTCATTTCAAACCATGAGTTGTCCAGTTGATCAAAACATACTTCCTCAATACTGAGTTAGGTACTATAATTACTAGAGCCGACATTCGTAACAAAACCAGGGAGAAACTACAGCGAGAAGGAACATAATGACTGTGTAAGAGTGACAAGGACAGAAACAGGCTGGTGGACACACAATATGTACTAAGTACCCCGGAAGCCGAATGGAGAAAGAAGGAAGACACTGTTGGTAACGGATCAGACACGGCCGCCAACATGTTCACGGCGGTCGTGAGTTGAAATCCTAGCGTATATCTTTGACTTTTCGGTAGTCATGTGTGTATTGATAGTCTATCATCACGCCCTACAACGGTGAAGGGAAAAGGCTAATAAACTATCCTAATCCCTATAGAGCGCATACTCAATATAGAGGAGGCCCGTGCCCTGCAGTGGGACATATATGGGCTGATACAGAATAAAAATCCAGATAAAGACACAGGTACAAAAACAGACAAAGCGGTTCGAGTGTCGTCTTTTGCAGTAAATTTTGTTCGGAGTGTCCCCTCTAGTATACTAAATGGTTCTTCCGTCGGTCTTACAGGTCTTATTTCAGCAATTCAGTTCTGCGGAGAATATTTTAATAAGCAAATTCTTATAATAATCTTCTTTAAGTGTGTAAATAAATTGTACATTCGGCCCTGTGGAGTTAAAATCATTCGTGTTCACACCTCTCGCTGGGTCTGAAAAGGAAAATAAATAGAATCTAATGACAGTCATACTAATGTGACTACTACAATCTACTACAGTCATGATAATGTTACAGATGCAAATATACATTTAATGATAAACAAAAATTATAAGAACGATATAGTTTTGACAGTCACAGAAATAAAACTACAAAGAACATTAAAACAACCTCAACCAATGTAAAAGTAAATGGTAAAATGAAAATAGTCATAAAACTAGCATGTCGTGTCTGTGACAGGTGGACGACTGCCAATCGTTAAAATATCGCAGTAGCACAAACCACGACACAGACATATATAGTGACGAAATGGCAAGGAATGTAACTTTTTAGCAAAGCAAAAATTCAAAATTATCCACTGGGAATACGTCATATAAATTTTCATCAATTATTTCCGTGACATCAAAAGGCATTTCTCGATGCTGTAACATCAATTTAAAACAATTGAATTGATATCGTATTCGCTTCTTGTATCTAATAATATTCTGAAATAATTTCTAAAATCTGCAAAGTCAACGGTAGAAAGTAGTCAATCCATAAACCATCAATAAACCTCAATTATATTTTTTTTGTAGAAAACTATTTTGTGGTACCTACTTCAAAATATAATATTCATCCTCGAAATGCTTTTGCTATAATTTTTCCATAAGTTAAACTTTACATCGCGAGGATTTCGAGACGTGACATTGGTGCCACCTACTCTGTAGCAAGGTTATTTCCGTTCGAAATATATTTGGAAACGAGTCTATCGCATCAACGGGCGTCTATTTCAGTTTCAGGGAACATCTCATTAAATATTGTAATCCCATTTCAGGTCCGAACAACATAACAATATGTGAGATTTTCTTATCCAAATAAATCACTTAAAGTTCATTATATGAATTGGGATTTAAACATAGAACCTCATTTCTCATTTATGTATATACCTTTCTACTTAACTTGTTGTCTGCGGCTATCACATAACTGGCGTGGTAACTCTTTATAATGTTATAGTCTGATTGGCAGTCAACATGCTATAACTATTTGTAATAAATATTAAACCTAACGCAGAAAGAACCGCTAGAATTCTACTCAATTATGCGGTTGGAGCCCTCTCCAGGTTGGAGGCTATTCATCAGATTTTCACCGTATTTTTATGGGACCAAATACAAACACCAGCTTTTAATCAAAATCACCCACTATAGAGCTATGAAGTAAAAAAACACATACATTCGAATTGAGAACCTCCTATTTTTGAAGTTGATTGAAAACAAGCAGGGTATAGCAATAACTCTTACCGCATAAAATAATATCGTTCTTTGTAAACTTCACTTCTCCAACGACTTCTTTGTTGAGTACCACAGCAGCTACGGCCGGGTCAAGCATCGCCCAGCTGTCTATCTTAGTTAATGCCACTCGTTCGAAAACATTGAGAGCACTAATTATTTTTGTCGGTATTGATCCTAGTATGTTTTCTCGCCACTCCTAGAAATAATCATATTATTTTCTGGATCATAAATGCAGTATTTCTTCTTCCATAATATCATTTTTAATTTAATTATTAAAGTGTCGTTTAAGCATGTGCTTTTTTATCATAAAGAGACATCAATTAATACTTTAAGTCAAAGGCTGGCTATATCTATTAATTTCAGGCTAGTCAATGCAGGCTAGTCTTCAACATATTACGTTAAAAATATATAATCCAGATGGGTGCAACAGTCATATTTTTTTAAGAAATGCGACGCATACTCTTCTCATACGAGTTATTTCCACATGTCACTAAATAGACCGTAATAAAACCAAACTATCGTATAGCTTTAGTAATTAAGAAAGTAAACACGAAAATAGTTATGCGGCATAGTAAAATTTATGGTACTATAAAAAGGCTCTCCTTACGTTATAGCTTTAGGGTTAATATGTAACAGTCAATAATAATGACGCTTAGCCGCTGCTACCTGCGTGCTCACTGAGCACTGCTCATTGATCTATTTATTTAAAACGTAAAGAATTTTTAATATTGATAATAACTTACGTAATAACTTTATACAGAACGTCCCTTAAGCAAGGACTAAATAAATTAATCCACTTGGTATTATATGGATCTCCCAACTTTTTCCGGTAAAAAAACTGAGCTGCGGACTTGCAATTTTTTTACAGGATATTTTTGATGGGATTGAGACTTAACATCTTATGTCTCAGGATGGCGAGCGCAGTGGAAAGCCAAGCATTGCTTTGGAATTCAAGGTGTTTTTTAGTTTTTCTACTGTTTATGAGCGGTCGTATCGCTTACTTTACGTACATCAGGCGAACGGCATGCTCGTCTAGAGTAAATCGTAGATATAGAATAAATAAATCGTCAGGAAATGCTTTGGCGAGTGACAGGTCAGGATAGTCCTGCAAAAGGTGTTCAAATATCCTTGGATTTAACATACCTTGCTTACATTAAGGTATGATTCCACTACGCTAAACGCAATCATAGTTACTTTATCAGGAATTGAACTTTCTGCTACTATACGGTACGCTTCTACGTCCATTGCAGCGTTGAATTCTGGGTCTTGATCGGTTTCATCTGAAATATGAAGAACATTTGTCCATAACTAGTTGGAAGAATTTTGTCAAGAATTATTCCCATTGTTTAAGGTGTCCAAAATTCCCATGACTGACTTAATTCGCAATAACAGTGTATTATATGAGGTAAAGGTACACTATCCCTTTACACCCGAGAGATGAAGTTCTTCTATGTCGTATTTAAATGTTATTCCGTAACTTCCATAGTGTCCAAAAATTATGAGAAAAATATTGAAAAAAATCCTGATGCACCTGGTTTGCAGCAATCAGACCCTCACGATCGTGACTTTCAGGAAATAATTGTAAGTGGCACGATCGTGAGTCTGTGTTATTATATGGCAATATAACAAGGAAAATAATAAAATAATCATTGATAGTTATAAACATTATATTTATTTTAATAAAATACTATAAGATCAACGCTTTTTCATTACTTTAATCAGTCTTTTAGACGTAACTTAAACAAAATAATCATTTTTTGAAGACCTCAGTCGTATTTTTGGTAAGTGATTATAGAAACTGTACTTATTTAAATAATCAGCCTTATTTAAGTTTAATAGAAAAATAAACTACATACTCATATTTTTGACGTGATAAGATTTAAAACAATTTTTATCTCGTGACAAACATAAATATACATCACATTTCTCGCATCGAATTTTTGAACGACTGCCAAAATTTTCCATTCGACAGGATCTAGGCGTTTTTATATCATCACTGATAGGATAGTGTTCATATCCATCATATCTTCTTGCTAACGATGGCGCAATTGCTGGTCTATAAATTAAATAATCTCGGAGCGGTACTTCAGAATCTTGTTCGCTTGTTCGAAATCTAGCATCAATCCATCACTTGTGGTAAGGACAAAATATTTCAGGCCTACAGGTCGTGTTTTATTTTTCACGACCTGCCGTAGCTTACAGCGTCCTGTGAAGGGGATCATCTGCTCGTCAACCGAGTAAAATCCTGGAACTCTTACCAACTTATTACAGGTTTCTTTTACCTTGTCAATCATGGGTTGTACCTTCCATAGCGGGTTATCCACTTCGTTTGGAGCTGGTGAATCGGACTCAATAACATGGAGTGCATTACGAAGAGTAATAAACCTGTCTCTTGTCATCAGGTCACTGATCAAGCCTTACTTCATACCAACTCTCCAATACATTAGTACTCGAGGGTAAGGAATACAGGCCATAATAAGATGAATAGCAAATAATTTAGCTATTTCCGCACTTGAAGATTTAAGTTCATGACCCGTAGTGAGTAGGTAATATAAGTTGGAGCAATGAGAGATCTTTTCTAAAAACTGTGTTTCAAAATAATCTTGAAAATATTCAATTGGTCGTCTTACCGGGTTTATTGGTAAAGCAGAATAGTTGTGAGACTTTTCTGTAAAAGCAGTTTGTTTCCATATTCGCTTTCTTGTAACTCTAGGTACTGATGCTGCCCCTCGCCCACTTGAAGGCCTTCTTCCACGGCTACTTACTGGCGATCTCGATCTGTCACTTGTAGATGGCGAACATCTTGATTCTCGCATAGTAGGTCGCGATTCTCGCGTAGTCGTTCTTAAATTTGGCAGGACTGGCAATTCACATGGTGGTGACGGTGGTGGTACTGTTGCCACAGAGGCAGATGGTATTTCTTCATCATCCTGTTCTTCTGATACGTCATCTGCAGTGTGCTAGAACAAGACGTCTGGATCGAATTCTGTGTCATCTTCGTCCAGATCCTCAAAATATTGCCGTTCGCCAAAAGGTCACAAATTGTTTGTTCCGTGAGTATACGCTCTAAAAGTAAAAAAAAAAACATACATTTAAAAGCATTATATTACATAAATAAAGGTAAAAGACAGAGTAACATTTGTTATTAAGTTTTCGTAGTACAACCGAGGTACCACGATCGTGCGAGTTTAAATTTCGGGGAATAGTATCAACCGATAAATAAAGTAATGTACAATAAATATATGTAGTGTTCTTTAACAACTAATAAATTAGCAACTTACATAAAAAAATGTTAGTAAACCATTAGCATTACGAAAATATCAAATACTTACTTGTTCGAGCGGCGTGGTCAAAAAACGCAGCCATCTCTCTCGTGTCTTCCGGACAACTGACAATTTCGAAACTGTACCTATAGTAATAAAGTGCGTTTGCGCGGGTTCTCAGATAGTCACAGGATCGATCGACGACGGTTGCGTCCGCAAAAGTTGTTTCGTGTGCAGTGTAGAATTTTTCAAAACTCACGATCGCTTAAGCTCGGGTGTAAAGGGCTATAGTAATTTTCGAGTTCTATAGGAAGGGAATTGGCCGGTGTGACCCGGCTGATCTTTCAGAAAGTCGACATGAAGCAATGGCTTCGCTGTCGTGTTTTGGTCGATTGATAATACCAGCGCCTGTATACTTAAGTCCTGTCTTTTCTTCTTTCTTGCTTCTTTACACCAAAAAAACTAATAAACCAGAAATCGCGTACGAAATATACTTACTATTAGGCGTTTCTGTATCATAATAAATTTAAATAAATAAACCAAACTAAAATAAAGCAGTATTATTAGTAGACTGCAATGGGCTGCTACTGAATATGAATAAGATGATAAATATTATAATAATGTGGTAAAATTACCGGGTATTCGACCAGCACCGACATAGAGATGTGATATTCTGCTAAGGAACCCAGGATCCAATCGAATGGCCAATGCAATGTTCGTCAGTGGACCGATACTCATTATTATGAGTTTGTCTGGAAAAATAAAGTTTTACTTGTATGGCTTGTTTAAAGTAGGATATAAAAATTGAAATCCTTTTTAAGGTCACACAATATTAAATATTTTCGACATTCATAGTAGTTTTTTAGTTTCCTTATCATCCGTGTTTATTTACTAACATGTGACGTTATTATGGTGTAAGATATTCAAGATATCTACTCAATAAATTATCTGACATTGTTGAAAGAAACATTCAAAGATGTTGACGTCATTATTCTATAAGACGCCATATTGAAATTATTAATAATTCACGACACATATTGGTGAAAGTGATAAAATAAATAAAAACTCAATGTTTTTTGACCAGCAGGTATTTATTTATAATATTAAACACAGTCTTACAATTATATTAATTAGAGATCACACAAACAAGGTTACTTGTGGCAGTTTAGGGCAGAGAGATGTAAAGCGAATCAAAATCAAAACAATAATGAGCCGAAGTGGTAGAATATAGAATAGGGCAGCACGAGGGGGTGGGTTGGGAGGAGTGGAAGGAGAGGGGAAGTGGCGCACCTCCCGTGGTACCACTCCCATGAAAAGGTAACGCACCATTCCTGAGAAATATCTATTATAACAACCTAACCCTTAAAACACTTGTTGTCAATACAAATTTGCTTCTGCATCGTCTCCGGCGCTACGGGAAGTTCAGCCCCTTCGCCCTTGCGTAACAAAAGATAGGCACCCATGCTCACCTCCGCAGCTTCGGCTTGCTGGTCACCTCCGGCGACCAGCCTCAGCCGCTGCGGCTCGCACGGTTGCCTATCCTTCGTTACAGCGGGCGGGGGCTGCTCTCCCTCCGCGCCTCCGGCTTTTTATATACACTCTAGGGTCGGTAGCCAAAAGACTACTTGAAGTCGGGGTGTTCCGAGTCGGTTTTGGGGCACAGTCGACCTAACTGATCCATAAAGCCATTGAAAATTATTAATAATTTTACAAAATTATTAATAATTACCAAAACATGTGGTTATTATTAATAATTTTGTAAAATTATTAATAATTTTCAATTAATCACATTTACCGTAACATATATACTAAATTATAATCTGATATGGTTGAAAGAAACATTCAAAGATGTGTAATTTAACAATAAAGATTTTCTCACCTTGATATTTTTTCGATAAGTCAATAAGAGCCTGAACTGCGTGCATTCTCTCCTCTGACATTGGTTTAAAAATTACAGTGTCATTGTCCCCCAACCCATCGTGTCCAAAGAAGTCATCAGTCTCATATTTGATCACTAATGATCTATTGCTACCTCTGTATATTTTTACCTGAAAAATGAAAAAAAAAAAAAAAAAAAACAAAAATCCCTTTGTAAACGTAGATACGGTAGGTTTATCGGTTAATTTGCGTCGTCGTTCACACAGAATGATAAGACATTTTAAAATACATGTATTCGAGAGCTAATGGACTGCATTGTTATGCTGAAAATTACAATGTGGAGGGTAGAAAAAATATTATAATTTTCAAGCATACAAATATCAAGAGTCGAATGATACTTCTTGTATGTATAACCAAATACTTTGTGAATTATACTAAGCATCTTGGATTCAAGTTCTTCTTTGAAGAATTTATTAAGAATTTCATTGATCTCATAATTTACATAGCTAGAAATACGTTGGAATATTATCGTAAGAGAAAATGTGATTAAAAAAATGGCAGTAATCATTGTGATAAAAAGATTAATATTATACATAAATTGCCGCTTATCGAAATATTATGATAAAGCTTTATCTGATAAAATCTTAGATGTTTATTACTATTTCATATATTGTACAAATGATGAACGGAGCTGTATCAAGTTGCAATGGCAAACTATTGAGCACGCGACTACTCTGTCACCGAAAATTCGATTTAGAGGAGTTAGGCCACAATCTCAAAAAGATTTCACATACCATAAAAAATCTAGTATAACGTCTATGGAATGCGGATTTCCATAGAAAGTTTTTATTCGATTATGGCATTAAATCATTGGCTATGTTCTTATTACAGCCTCAATTGGACACAAATAATGCATAAGCCTCATATATTTATTCAATATTTCACTTACATCTCTTCTTTCAGCAATATCAAGTATCCTCTGAGTGTTGTTAAAAACTTGATGCTCACCCACATTACCAAAAGTCGTTGTTAATGCTACTATTTCTGGTCTAGAAAAAAACAGAAATTATATTTTTTTATACCGTAACTATGTGTAGGCCTCTTCATGTTAATCTAATAATTCTAACAGATAAAATATTTTATCTCAAAATTATAATGCCAGCGAATGCACCAAGTATTTTCATGGTACGGAAAACCTCGTAGCTATCATATTTTTCTTCATTATCTCCATCTGCACACGAAACTCGCGATTCCACACTGTCTGTATTGCAAAATATTCCGCAGGATGGCCTATACCTCCTTCGCTCCGTTTGTGTGTTTGCCTTCACTTTTTGAGATATATGATTTACATACATACATAAACTCACGCCTTTTTCCCAGACGGGTAGGCAGAGGTGCCAGGGCACCCACATTTCGCCTTGTATGTTCCGTCCCACAATGTGATAGGTGGCGAGCCTATCGCCATCTGTATCTGTATCTGTATCAGCCCATATACGTCCCACTGCAGGGCACGGGCCTACTCTACAATCGTAAGTACGATTGAAAGTGGTTAGGCCATATAGTCCACCACGCTGGCCTAGTGCGGGTTGGCAGACTTACATACCATAGAAATTTATATAAATCGCTATGGTATGCAGGTTTCCTCACGATGTTTTCCTTCACTGTTTTAGTGCGTGGTGATTGACTATCAATACACACATGACTCCGAAAAGTCAGAGGTGTGCCCTGGGATTCGAACCCGCGACCACCGTGAACATGTTGGCAGCCGCGTTTAGTCCATTTACCAACAGGCCACCACGCACTATCGCCATATCCGGCACAAATTCCTGACTCTGGGCTGATAATGAATAGAAAAATCCATTATCACTTTACCCAACCCGGGATTCGAACCCGAGACCTCAGCTTTGTAACCGTACCGTAGTACAGCTACGCCACCGAGGCATTCGATATATAATTTAAGTTTAATCTCATCCATGGATGCCATCGCTTACCACCAGATTTGTTTGACCGTCTCATGCTATGAAGATGTACATATTTATTAGTAATTCTACTTACCCATCGAAATATTTTTCGTATAACAAAGCCATGAATATTGCCATAGCATCGTCAGCGCCCCCGTCTTGGTCAATCACTAGTTTCTTTTTCTCAATAGTCCCGCATCTTTTGTACGCTTCATAACTAAAATAATTTTATTATTAAAATATAACGAAGTGAATAGTATCAGATGATCAGTGAAAACGTTAATTATTCCTTAACTAAAAGTTACTCTCGCAATCCCTCCTTATAATAGCTACGAGGTGATTTCGACATATAGATTAACGGCCTTATTCATAAAAAATTTTTAAACCTGAATTAGCTATGGTATATTTCGTCTTCTACGGTCTATTTGAATTCAAAAGAAGTCCTAAAGGGTTAAAACAATGAATAGCTACAACAAGTTTGAAAGCTAAGAATAAGACCGTAATAATGTTAATCACCCACTTTTTTATTTTAAAATATTAACGACTCAATGTCGCTTTATAAAAAAAATCTTTGGACATTTTTTACTAAGTCAATAAAACCTTACCTTTGAAACGACTGCAGCAGGAGCAAAATAAATGCAAACTTGTTCAGCATTATCAATATCAATATTTGTTCACCTCTATCGTACAACGAACCTCGATGCTATGGAATCCGTGATTTTACTAAATAAAGTTAATTAATGCATTTATTTGGCAGACTCGCGTATTCGGCGTGGCGAATTTAAAATCGATTGGCTAAAATTAAAACTGAAAAACAAGAGAAAAAATTATTAATATCGTTACGAGTATCTATGAGATCAATCGCAACTTATATTGCTTAAGCGTATCTGTTAGATTAATCTGATGATAATAATTAAGATAAAATTTGATATAAATTGGTTATCGATTATCACTATATCTTATAGGGGACATAATGATTGGTCTCTTACTAGGGGCCCTACTATATTCATCCGAAACGAAGTTCGCAACTTCGAACGATCGAAGTTTTTTATACGATACGAATGTATCTAATCTGTAAAAGTTCGAATTTGTATAACGTACAGCGTAACCATAAGTCTATGGTTGCGACCATAAGTCAATAACGACCATAAGTATATATAGGTACATTCGTATCGTATATAAACTTCGATCATCCGAAGTTTCGAACTTCGTTTCGGATCACTATAGTAGGGCCCTAGGTTAGAATGCGTGCTGGCTTGTTGGTACAAACAACAGTCGCGGCTGCCAACATTTTCACAGCCGCGTGTTCAATTCTAAGCACACCAAAAAATTATAAATTTTCAAAGTAATGACTACGTGACATAGTAATGTATGCATTGATATTCAATCAACACGCACCATAACGCTGAAGGAAAACATCGTGAGGAAAGCTGCATATCATAGCGATTTGCAAGAATTATATGATATCCGTCAATTTTATTTAAGACATTTGATAGGTAATTTACAAACAACAATTAAGTAAGAATAGTAATAGTATTCAATCGAGATGAAAATAAATAACGTAATCAATAAATTGTGAATAAAAATAACTAATTCAAATCGTGTTTTTAATTGCGTAGAGCCACGTTGTTACCTTGAACTAACGTAGGAACTATTAAAGGACCGGTTCGGCCTAGATGATTCTACTCTCACAAATAAATAACAGACGTGAAGCAACGGCTATGCGGCCTAGTCTCGTTCTGTGAACTGATATTACTGAACTCGATAATGGTTTCCACCACTCATCCTTCCTTCCCCTACCATTTTACAGGCAGGTTACATACCTTAAGTACTGCAAATATTAATTTACCCGTCACTAATATTACTGATAAGCAAGCTATTTGTCGGACTTCAATGAAATAATGTAGGACTCCTCAACAGTGAAGGAAAATATCGTGAGTGAATTTACACAAACTAGAGATTTTTCAAGAATTCCTATGGAATATTGTGGTTGGGGCCTAAGCCCTCTCAATTTAATCCTCGATTTAAGAGGAGATCCGTGCCTTGTAGTGAGTCGTATGTATGTATATGGACTGTTTTACTAGGCTTTATTACTGTTTTTATTATATAGATTTTCTTTAATGAAAAATACATCGATGCTATTATTTTCTTGGTTATATTGCAATATATAGTAATTTTGTATGTAATTTGTAGAATGTAAGATTAATTGATGATTCCTTCTAAAATGATATCTTAATTAATGATTCGGTATGTTAATTCACATTTAAAATAAGTATTAATTACAATATTTTCTCGCCTGTTTCTCCAAAGAGGTACGCAGAAGTACTATCTAGTGCCACTTACAATGCTTCAAATTTATTTAAGGCCGATATATTAAAAAGGACACGCCTATCGCCATGAAGGGCATTTAATTCTGCCCGGATAGATTTATAGCAAGTATATTAAACTGAAATACTAATACTATAAAGAGGAATACTCACCCTTGAACTCAGGACCTCCATGAGACCAAACACAGGATATATCAAGACTGCTACCGATAACGAGGCCGGGTGATAGTTTAAGTGACTTCAGACACAATACAACCAAACATTTTTGTTATGTTTTCCTATCGTTTTTTTGGGTTGCTAAAATATATTTATTTTATAAAATAATAGTTTACATCTTTTAATTGTTAAAGACTTTATAATACGAAAGGTTTAAATTATTATTTTAGCAAAAGCTATGGATTTTCCATCCAAACAAACTGATATTTAAAAATCACAAAAAAATTGTCGCGTTTCTTGCGAAATTTTAGGTTCGTTTTTTGTACTTACTAAAACTACTCCCTGGCTTCGTTTTTGGGTCTTAATATACTCTGTATTTATTTATTAGAACAGTCAGTGGTCTTCGCAATTTTATAATTTATCACATAAGAGTGTAGCATTTATTTAAAGCGATCACTGCAATATTGTACATATCGACGCAGGAAAGCGATTTTGTCGTATCTCGAAACAAGCAATTTTACACCAGAATCAAAAAAAAAAAATATTTAAAAAATGAATAACCTCTAACTTAGAAAACTTAAGAATGCCATTTCTTTAATAATAACATTTTAAAGTAAAACCTTACATTTTCACGAGGAAATTCAATGCAGTATTTTTTTATGAATTAAATAATATACAAGACGCATATACGCATTTTTTGAGATACGACAAAATCGCTTTCCTGCGTCGATATATTGTACACAAAATATTATTCATATACAACGTTTGTAAATCAAAAAGCTGAAACATCTTAATGATATTTTATTATAGAAGATCAAATAAAAACACGAAAGGAGAATAATACTGACAACGCGGCGACCGTCTACCACAAAAAATATTTTCTGATTCTGTAATTCTACTTGATGGCTGGCTTTAGCGTTAAATATTGTATATGTTTATTAGTTTATATTTATTATATACATTTGTGAGCGACCGATACGTGCCGAATTTTTATTAATCAACAATTTAACCAACTTCACGAAATTTTAATTTTTGGGTTAAAATATAAGTTAACCAAATTAGTGCAATTGATTGTGCCACTGACTCTTAACAAACTACTTTCCGCTTTGTAGTGTACTAAAAATAAAGTAGTATGAATATGTAAATGTTACAATTACATGCTAATAGGATAATTATAATCATCAATAAAAATGTAATTAAAATGCGGGCTTAGAGAATGTACTAATTATATTCAACTAGCGGTCCAGCATGGCTCCGTCCGGGTGCAATTTTCAAAATAGTGGCCATTTTTTTTAATTCCGACCATCAATTTAGAATAACGGAGGAAAGGATCCCTCATACATCGATTTTGAGACCAATCGGACCACGAAAACAAATAAAATTTCCTCGTATTTGCTAGAATTTTTACTACATATTATATGTATATAGCATATATTATAGCTTTCCTCGATATGTGACTTATACAACACAAATTATTTTTTCAATTCAAACCTGTAGTTTCTGAGATAAGAGGTAACAAACAAACAAACTCTTTAGCTTTACATATTATGTAGTATAAATTAGCAGTAAGTAGAGCTAAATTTAACCCAATATTGATTGCAGTATTAATTCGCCGACCGGCATTATTTTTGTCTTGGGCACGCAAAATAAAAATAAAACATACATACATAAACGTTCTCTTTTTTTACAGAAGGGGTACAAGATGGCTATCAGAATACCCACATTTCGCTCTGTGTGTTACGAGGTGATAGGGAACGAGCCTATCGCAATATCGGGTACAAATTATTGATTCCAGGCAGATAATAATAGAATATCAGATATTTCCAACCCGAGTTTAGTGTGATATTTAGAAGCATTTATGATCAAAATTTAAATAGAAAAAGTTATCATTTTAATTATTAAATTAACATTGAAAACTGAAATAAAAATATAAAGCACTTACTCGAAATTATAGTTGCGGCTTTTAATTTTATCAACATTTTTAGCTCATGAACCGTAGCCTTCGCCACTGCTGGGCAGGGAACTTATCTTCAAACGAATAGGTTGAAACCACAGTCCAACTCGTGAGACTATTGCCAGTTGGTAGACTTGAAAATACTCCACAATACAAATGACCAAAGGTATACAACTACTCAACTAAGATTTATAATTATCACAAAAAACAAGTTTTACATATTTTTATTGTTTTTTTATTAAGGGTGCGTTGTTTTTATGTCTTCTTCTAATTAAACCTGTTCTTATCCTACTCTAGCACAACTTGAATTATATCATTGCACCATTTGGTTGAATAATCAGGCTATTATTTTACCAAATGTGAGTGCCATGCTTGCATCTCTGCCTACCCCATTTGGGAAAGAGGCGTGAGTTTACGTATGTATATATTTTACGATGATCTACTTGTGTCTGTAGCACTAAAATAATATTTTATTTTCAATGGTCACAAAACCTTTAGATAAAAATATGTGATTTTTGTACGCATTTTTGTAATGCAAAAAGTCAATACAAAAAGTACAACTTCGCAGTCGGTAGGATTCGAACCTACGCTCCCAGAGGGAATCTGATTTCTAGTCAGACGCCTTAACCGCTCGGCCACGACTGCTTCCATCGAGGTTGTTGAAACTACTCATTACAAGGCCATATTACTAAGATATTTAACTTTTAACCCATCACAATAAAAAAATCTATGGTTGAGTAACATACATTAAGTATCTAAAAATATCATAACGTTTAGAGGTTGATGACCTCTTCTCCATTTATTCGAACAACAGAAAAAACACCCACGAGCTTTTAGATTGTTATAATTAGTAACAAAATACATACTTTAATTTTTTTTACCAATATTTTAAGCTTTAATCGAATAAAGATTAAAATGACTATACAGCTGAGTACAAATCCTTTTTCTTTTTGTTCTATTATACGAATGCAATAGAATGCACATAATTTTACTCCAAATCGCTATGTATATTTTTCCTATTTACTTATTTTCTCTTTATGGGTAATAAAAATGGATTAAAAAATTTAATATATAATAAACAAATTAACGCTACGCCACGCTGGCCTAGTGCGGCCAACCCGCACAAGGCCAGCGTGGTGGACTATATGGCCTAACCACTCTCAATGGTACTCTCAATTGTAGAGGAGGCCCGTGCCCTGCAGTGGGACGTATATGGGCTGATACAGATACAGATACAGAATAAACAAATTATACAAATTAACACGTACTAATAACAGTGAAATCGTTATAAGGAACCTTTGTAAGGCATCAAGGAATACATTTAAATGTAATTTAGTATCTCTCTACATGGCTTTACTATTTAAAACCCGTTATAATTGAAATAATATTTTCAAAATGAAAATGTTGAATCAAATTGAGAAAATATTTTTTTATATCTATGATAACATTATTGAGTGTGTTTTAAATATTGCTCGTATATGTTATGATAATGATGTCTTAAATATTTATTGTTTTTACTTCTTTGGTGGAATAATGAATTAAACAAATTAATAATCGTACCAAATCAGATTATAATAGCCGACTATTGAGCACGCGGCTGATCTGTAACCAAGAGATCGATTGAAAATACTTCTGTTCAACATGAGACTACCAGAAAAATTCGGACCTCATATACTAGTGTAGGAATAAATAGCAATCAATATCAGTCACAAATAGCAATTGAAGTCGATAATAACATTTCACAGTATAAATAAATAAGCTATATATATATTTTTTTATTGCAGTGAATGGCGAGACGAGCATGCCGTTCGCCTGATGGTAAGCGTTGCGACCGCTCATGAACAGAAGCAAAACCAAACAACACCTTGATTTACAAAGCAATGCTTGGCATTCCACTGCGCTCGCCATCCTGAGACATAAGATGTTAAGTCTCAATATGTCCAGTAGTTACTCTGGCTACAATGTCCTTCAATCCGAAACACAACAGTGCATTTAAACTACTGTTTGACGGGAGAAATAGACATTGCGGTGGTACCCACCCAGGCAGCCTCTCACATATGAGAGACCTACCACCAGTATTATATTTTGCGATTTGCAATTGTGATTCACAAAGCCGTTCGGCTAATTATTTTATATGATTTTCGAGTGAAATATGAAGGAGTGTATTTTAATACGAAATTTAAAGAAGAATCTGAACAGTCAATTGTTGTGTGTAATTTTATATGTGAAAAATGGGGCAATTAGCAATAGTAGAAATATAAAGCTTCAAAAATAACAAGTTGGTGATGTTAATTTGAAATAGCAATAACTCCCCTTACTATCACATACTATAAATCATCTTATGAAGAACTCTGTCGGTATTTTTGTATGAGTATGTTTCCTCGCGATTCTGTACCGTTAATGTGCATGGTAGCTAACTTTCAATACACACAATTCTGAAAAGTCTTGAGTGTGACCTGCGATTAGAACCTGCGACTAGCATTTAGGCAAGTGCATCTTGTCCAACAAGCCAACACGCACTGAACATACATATAAGAATATCAAGATGTTTCCCATTTTCTTCGCAATATTCGTCATAACTTCACTATTTATATTGATACCGACAGCATGTAAGTAAACACCCTTTTTTAATATCTACGACTATGTATACACAGTTTTAATTTTTTTTAGATATCCTTCTAGAACCTGACGTATAAGTCAATATTATTAACACAAAAGGGCAATTTGTTGAAAAATTATAATAAAGTTGTAACTACTTACCCGCAAAATGCGACATTCATTGAAAACACACAAATCATTGAAGGGTTGTCGCTATACTTTTCTCTCACATGTTTGTTATATCTTTTGTTACATTGTTTTTAATTAATGAAAAAGGAAAAAAAAACTATTTTAGAACTGTTTTTTTTTTTACTATAAAAATTGATAGTAAAAGTAGCTTTTATTATATTTTCGAGTGGTGTGTGAGTGAGACCTGTATTTAGCTCAATGTGTATTCGGTTACGAGAGTCGAGCTGAGCCGGCATAATTATGCTAACCAGTAGGGGATAACCGGGAACAACAATGTCTTATCGGTGGACACTCATTTGTATTATTCTTGATCTATTTTCCAAAGTTGTATATATCGGGAATCTACGAGAAAATATCTAAATACAAATATGTAAATACTGTCATAATTATCATTCACATTGACTTCACTCACACATATATAGTTCCGACTTCGCATTAATAAAAATTAAGTTTTGTGTCGTGGGTATCAGAAACTACTAGGCTTTGCGGTCCCAAACGAATTCTTGTGTGCCTCGCTAGCATTTATGCGGGAATCGAACCCGCTGCCTCTCGTTTCACACCGGTGTCTAACCGACTGCGCCACGGAGGCTGTCAAAAGTAAAGGCCTCTCTTAAAGATTTTCATAGTGGCTTGTCGCTTTCTTACAATCTTTATTGTCATACGTTAGAACCATCTTATTTTTATTATAATGGCCTTTAGAAGTGACCTTCCTCTAAGATAATTATATTACAAATATTTTATTTACTCACCTGTTTTTAAAAGCAAACCAAATAATGAAACCACTTAACACGAGCACTATTAACAAAATCGTTATAAGCGTATAAATTTTCACTGTTTTCATTTTGAGAAAACTTTTTTGTGCACTTATTGATGTAACACAAAAAATATAAAACTTAAACCGTAGCTAAAACGTTATTTTAACGTAAAATTTGCTTTTTTTTAAGACGTAATAGGACTCTATAATTATTATATTAAAATAACTAGTTCACGGCACGAAGAGAACTAATTATGTAAATGTATGTATTGTGTTATCAATAATACAACAAAGGCATTATGTGTTAGCTGACACCCAACAGTCACATACATAGTCCTGACCTTGCGTTAAAATAAACGTAACGTGCGCTTGGTATTGAAATTTAATTTTTTCAGTCTCACGACATTCAGTCCCGAAAATTATATTTAGGGATCTCATCACTCGCGAAAATGACACTTAAAATAATTTATTGAATTAATTAAAATGTTCACGACTTCATTAGATTCAGACATTTTTTCATCTTGATCTACCACACGCACGGTTCGGAAAGCGGTTTTCACAAGCGAAGAACGAGTAAAAAATACTAGAATAGCTCTTTTTAAAACCAGTTTACTATATAGTGGTTATAATAAATGTTGGTTTAAATCAGAGCAGTTCCTTAATCATTTTTTACTTTATAAATTTCAAGTAGTAACATGATTTTTAATACAGGTTATAGATAAATAAAGTGAAGTCGCCCAGAACGAAGGATCGGTGTACTCTGTTTCGTCAACGCAGTGAATAATTGAAAAGCCAAGTAGATTACTTAGTCAGTTAAGCAGTTACAATGTAAGCAAATCAGATAGAGCAGTCCACATACAGACAGTGTCACATAATTTTATCTCGTTACGAGGCTCGACCACCGATCTCTCATTTCATAAAGATTATTTAACCCGTGTTACGAGAGAAGTTCTATTTTAATATGTGATTCAATCATGAGAATCAAGTGAGTTGCCTGTCCTGAAATTAGAGCCAAAGGCTTCACAGCTTATTACCAAATACCAATACACACGACCATTGAATGTCGCTTTGAAGAAGTTTTGCAGAAACATTTAATTCGGTCTATAAGATTTTGTATCCTTGCTTGCCTCTCTCTCATGTCTTTCTTAATGAGATAAGACTAGTAAATCAGTAACAATATACAAGATGGTTCATTGTTCAACAATGTGATAAACATGGGTCCAACACAACAAAGTCACTGCCTTTCTAAGGAGAGTAGAGTGACTACTGAATCAACAGGTTGGTTCGACCTGGGTAGTAATTGTATAATGATTCACAGAAGAGCGATGTAAATTCTACTAATAATCTAATACTGGTGGTAGGTCTCTCATATGTGAAAGGCTATCTGGGTAGGTACCACCGCAATGTCTATTTCTCTCGTGAAACAACACTGCGTAAATGCACTGTTGTGTTTCGGATTGAAGGACATTGTAGCCAGAGTAACTACTGGACATATTGAGAGTTAACATCTTATGTCTCAGGATGGCGAGCGCAATGCAATATTGCTACTGGTCATGAGCGGTCGTATCGCTTACCATCAGGCGAACGGCTTGCTCGTCTCGTCATCAATTGCAATAAAAAAAAATAGTTTTGTTATTGTTTCGTTTGATTTGTTGTATTTGATAATCATCCGAAATGCTATTTGAATTTTTTACCATCATTATAATCGTCTCTTTAGAATAAAAAATGTGTCTCGTTTAGGCCATTAAAGTAATCTACATATTTAACTACTTAGTTCTTGATTATTACAATATTATGTGCTTAAAGATAATTTGATAAGATAGCGAGAGTGTTTATTTGATTTTAATTTATTTGACTGATTAATAATGTCTATATAGAATGAGAAAAAATTTTTTTTTAATAACAGCAAGTGTAATATATTAGCATGGATTCTGTATACGATAAACTTCCTTAATTTAGTGGCAACTTATAAAAGCTGGGAACCAGGATCCAGGATTAATGTTGGATTAGACAAATATGATTATGATCATAGTATTATATTATCTTAATTATTATGATGATATCGTGAGTCAAGTTTTTTTTTAAATTTCAGCATACCGCCATCTATCGTAATTCTATCGAACTTAATTATCACACTCATACAATATTCTAAAACCTTGCTCTGTTTACGCCACGTAAAATGGTTTTTTGCTGAATACATAGATGTCGCTACTATACAGTAAAATGATACAAAAGGTAAAAGTTTGTAATAATTTAATTATTCACCAAAATCATATATAATATATTTAGCTACTCCTTGAATGGCTCGAAATCTTCCTGGAAAAAAATCAAAATCATTGTATTGTAAAACTCACGGATCTATAAATTTTAAAGCAGATCTAGAATGAATATTTTCCGCTTATTTCTATATATTGATCTTTATAAATTGATTTTTAAAAGTATTTTTCATAAATTACTTGTATTAGGGGTTTTTAAATTAAAAAAACTAAATGTTTATAACAGCACTAGCCATGACGGTACCTGATGGTAGAACCACCACTGTCGAAATTCATCTTTCTGGTCTTGCGGTATTAGATCTGACAATTCAGGCGCTTCCTGGTTTATCTTTATGTTGTTGTATATATCCTAAAATAGTAGAACAAAAGTTTAGAAGTATTCACTTCCTTCCTAATTGTTTAGCTACAGTAAGTCCACTTCCGAACATAGACCTCCACTAAGCGATTCTACAGCCACGTTTTTAAATTGTAAATGACTGGCTTACTTTATTTCGATTTTTTCTTACCTAGCTTCAGTAAGAATGAAACAAGTTACCAATTTTCTTTCATTATTAAACTTGGGAGAATTATCATTACTATCCATTTAATAGTCAAAGTAGTATCTCTGAGTTATGCCGATCTTCTGTGGTTTGTGCCTGGTTATTACATGCCAGTGTCTATGCTAGCTTACGAGAGTTGCAATATTATACAATACATCACTCAACAGTCCTGACCCCACACTAAGATCAAATCATGAAAGCGGCATTATTTATAAACCATCACAGCCATCTGGATTAAGGAGGGACAGTCCACTAGTTACACAACCCAAAAAAAAAAACAGGAGTATACCTTTGTCTTCCAAAACCACTCTAACTTTCCCTTTACTTCTTTAGTTTCTTCTTTCTTTTTTTCTACGCTTTCTGCATCATGATATTCCTTGCTGGAAGACTCAGCTCCGGGCAAAAGCAAAATGTTGCTGTTTACTATATTTGTTTTTTTTTCTTCGTTTTTACGGTCACGTCGCAGTGAGTCCATGTCTAGTAGGGTTTTCAGAATAGTTTGTTTCTGTAAGTAAGCATTATTTGGCGGTAAAAGTGAGGTGATAAGGTTTTGTTTGCTGTATCAGCTAACACGTCCCACCGCAGGGCACGGCCCTCCTCTACAATCAAAAGTACGATAGGGAGTGGTTAGGCCATATAGTCCACCACGCTAGAATTCGTTGGTATGGTTTTGTTTAGGTCGGAATAACTGTTGGGGCCGTGCTATGGGAGTCTCTATTTGCTTAAATGAAAAGGCAAAGATTATGACCGTCATTACTACTCAGTATACTTCCTAAACCAAAAAGAAATCATCTCGTGGAGATTTACCGCGAAAAGAAAAAAAGGAATGGTATGTGTTCGAATCCTTTATATGGATATCAGTACTGTAGAATGGACAGATTTGAATGCCTTTTGTCTGGAATTTGTAGTGTTTTTGCGAAGAATGCTATTTCAGTTATCATAGATATATTTCTGATAAACGAGATTAGTATTGTAGTACATCCTAATTTGTGAGGGACCATGCCCCCTTTCTCCTCCCACGCTTTTGCCTTTCCGCTGTCAACACATCCATTATCCATGAGTTGTGGATTTTCATGGACGGCAGTGATCGCTTACCATCAGGACCTGTTCACTCGTTTGCCAGCCTATGCAATAACAAAAGTATCCAGCACAATGAATGATTATAGCCTATAGGCTGTGGATATATTTATATATTACAATTTAACTTACAGGAGACCTGGGTCCTGGTGGTCCAAATCTGTTAAATATTAGATTGGTGTTAAACAGCTAATTTGAGCTACGTAAAGACCCAATTTAAGAAAGGTGAACGATATATTTTAATGTATTTGCTTCTATTTAACACGTTTTTGAATAAGTTTTTAACAGCTTCTGGAAATTATAATTGTAAGGGAAGGGCTTTAACTATTGTCTGCCCAAAAAAGACTTGGTAGAAAGATATCGTATGGATACTACATATTTTTAATGAAGTATTATTATTATTTATTACCTTTTCTTCTTTGTTTGTTGATTATTGATTTTCTTAAACATATCTGGATGACTGAAAATTGAATGTAATAATTTTATAAGCTGGATTGCCGTAAATCACAACGAGAATGAACTAAGATACATTTAAATATGATCTGGGTTTTATTGGTAAAACTTAGTGTCCCATGGCTTAAACATTTTAAGACCGGTTTGTCGGTAATTTTTCCCAACAGCAAACATTGTGTTACGGACGCCGGCAATCGATTATTGAAAAAAACATTCTTAGTAGTGTTGTCAAGGTACTAAAATACATATATACGTATATACTTACTATGACGCTGATAAAACCTTAAGGAGGGAATTTTGTTTCTTCTGGTGTTTCTTTTCCTAAAACAATAATTGCTACTTTTAATATGTAATAGCTGATATGTAATCAAAGTGGTACCACCGTCTCGCAGAAACAAACGTACAGCTTTGATGTTGCATTTGATATGTGACATTTTGTAGCGGATGGCTATAATATGTGTCATCTCAAATAGCGATGTACGTCATGATGGTGAAAACTCGTCTCAATGTCCCATGCAAGTGTCGCGTTTCGAATGTTTTACAGCCGCTGCCAATAAACAATCCCAATCCAAAATTTGCCGTTGGAGATTGACAGCTCAATCTTTTGTCTGATACTATATTGCCAATAATCAATCTCAGTAGTGGAAAACCTATGGCAACATGGTAAATGACAAATCGAAAAGTAGAAAACAATCCAGACTTCAATCTAATTTTTTTCGATTGATTATTGGCATCGGCCGTTATTTAGTAACCAAACGAAACGCAGAAGATTGATTTGTGTCAGTTTCTGTGAACCTGCTGTGCTAGCTGCAGCGTGGCTTTGCCACTTTAGAAGTAAATTACATATGTACATACAAAACTATACGTTTTCGTCTTTCCATGTATCCCATAAGTTTAGGCAGAGTCTTATAGATAATCGCTTTTGTCTATCCTAAAATTTTACTTTCGCTTCATCTACTTTTATCAACCTTTCAAGCATTATCTTCGTTTAAGGGTGCTGCTTTGAATAATGTAGGTTCCAACTTTTGCATCCATACTTGCTTTACATATTTAATTCGTTAGTCTTCTTCCATTCATCTTATTTATATGACTTGATAATGGTTTGACCTAGCTTATATTCGACGAGTGCCTCAAACGGATAATCCATTTTGATAGCAAATGCATTATCGAGTGCAATTTGGTCACTTTACAAAACCAGTTAAAGATACTGTTTATAAAATTAAAATACTTACGTTTTCCGTTCTTATTTTTTTCTTTTTGTGTATTCTAGGCGGTTTCGTAGTTCTGACTTTAATTATTATGCTGGAAATAGTATTTTAGTCCTTATTACCTATATTTTAGTTTGTTTCACTAAAATCAAAAAATAATATAAATTATTGTATCACTAAAATCAACGGTTTGTTGCCTTCTTGATTTTTCAAAACGGAATGCCAACGCCATTACTAGGTATTCGACAGGATCTATACTACATAGTGACTGGAGTTGTCGGGGACTTCGTCAAAAAAGTCAGAAGCATTTCAACGGTCTGCGAGCTAGCAGTACGGTTTGTTGTGATCAAGAGAGTAAATATTATCTGAAAATAGTGCAGTAAGAGCATGGCGACAATATCGCATAGAGGGAGTAAGATTGTGATTTCCTACGATTTGATCTGACACGTTCGCCCACGATGCTAAATTCGCCAGCATGATACCGAACTTTCAATCTAGTATTTTGTTATAAACGTGACTAAAGTCGGAAGTAAAATCTAGTATCGAAGCTTATAAGTAATTCTCACCCTTGAAAACGTTTTACTCGTTGTGGTCTTATATGCCTCAGAGGATCAAGTTGGTACTCTTCACTTTTGTCCTGAATTAAATTAAATTAATTAATATCTCAATATAATATGCATTTATTTGCTTGCAACTAATGTAGTCAGTAAAATTTCATGTAAAGAATTCAAATATTTATGAAATTCATTGTTAGTGAATGAGGTCATTAAATCGTTATAAATATAATTTGTAAAATAAAATACAACACGAACAAATTAAAAATTACAACAGTATTCATATGAAGGTCCAAAAGTATATCTTTGGATTAAATAATGTTGTAATAATTAATTTATTAATGAATAAATCAGCTTTATATGAAAATTATTAAGATACATACATACATACATAAACTCACGCCTATATCCCAGAAGGGGTAGGCAGAGGTGCCAGGACACCCACATTTCGCCTTGTATGTTCCGTCCCACGACGTGATAGGTGGCGAGACTATCGCCATATCCGGCACAAATTCCTGACTCTGGGCTGATAATGAATAGAAAAATCCAATATCACTTTGCCCAACCCGGGATTCGAACCCGAGACCTCAGCTTTGTAACCGTACCTTAGCACAACTACGCCACCGAGGCAGTCATTCAAATAATTATTAAGATACTTACAGATAAATCCATAAATGAAGATAAGCGATATCTGTAATAAGGGATAAAATATATTTTAAGGTAGTTTATTAATTAAGAAGTAAATTTATGTCAGGTACTTACTTCGATTTGGCATTTTCGTTGTCCAATGACTTCGGTACAGCCTGAAAGTGCAACTAAAGCTATAACATTTTTTTTTTTTTTTTTTATTGTAATGAATGGCGAGACGAGCAAGCCGTTCGCCTGATGGTAAGCGATACGACCGCTCATAAACAGTAGCAACATTCCACTGCGCTCGCCATCCTGAGACATAAGATGTTAACTCTCAATATGTCCAGTAGTTACTCTAGCTACAATGTCGTTCAATCCGAAACACAACAGTGCATTTACGCAGTGTTGTTTAACGGGAGAAATAGACATTGCGGTGGTACCTACCCAGATGGCCTCTCACATATGAGAGACCTACCACCAGTATTTTGTGTTTATCTATAATAATAATAATGATTATAATATCAAAACTAAATGAATGGGCTTCTTTATAATATGATTCTGATAAAACTAATTATGTTATGTGCTAAAAGTAGAGGTTAACAAAAAGAGCGTCAAAATATTGACTCAGAGTATAAAATATTTTAAGAACAATGTATAGTATTTACGGACAAATAAAAAGGTACGGAAATGTCTATAATTAATAGACAAATGTATTACCACAAATAAGTCGTTAGGCATTCTACGAAAACCAGAGTACGCCACTCTCTCATTTCTGCCATCATATCTAAAAAGAAAATGGTGTTTATTAATAACATTATTCGAAAAATAAGATTAGGTACAATATAAATGCTTATAATAAAGAAATACTGTGTTAAAGGGACAAAATATTCTATATGAGTGCATTATTTAAACGGAAATCAGAACAACGTCCATAGAACCTACTCTCATTATTTTTTGAAGCTCCAGATTTTTCTGTAAATACTATACAAAGCGAAGTTATATACTACGAGGATACAGTAAAATAATAGATAAAAGGAGACGATTTAAATACTTTTTATTTAAGAACTAGGGATATAAATATTTCAGTAAAAAATACAAACTTTATCCCAAGATTTTTTATATTCCCATACACTCCCGCCCCACTCCCCGGGTCTCTGTGAGGGAACTTGATGGCTGACTTCAGCATGTCCCGGGCTGGCCTGAGTAGCGTGTGTCCTGGGAGTATAGCGTCTGCCTCGGGAAGATGGCTGGCCATAGACGGTGCTCCCAGGATCACCGATCTATGCCCAAAACTTTGCCGTCTCTATAAAAATGTGAAAATATTTTGATAGTGTTGTGTTTCCCACTCCCATACCCACAAATGCAACTCCTGTCAGATTGAATCAACAGATGCACGCAAACCAAGCACCGAGTTCAGGATTATTAGGAGACTAGGATTATAAAAATGAGCTCTGTATGTTCAATATGTTTCATGTGTAAATGAACTGTTGAGTTTCTATTCGAAGGTCATTGTAGCTAGAGTAACTACTGGATATATTGAAACTTAACATCTTATGTCTCAGGATGGCGAGCGCAGTAGAATGTCAAGCATTGCTGTAATTAAAGATGTTTGGTTTTGCTACTGTCTATGAACTGTCATATCGCTTAGCATCAGGCGAATGGCTCGTCTCACTGTACAATGAAATAAAAAAAATATTATTTCACCTATAACCTTCCGATATTTGACCTTAAATGGCGTGACGATATTGGAATTGACATTTATTCTTCGAAACAAATTACGATACATAAAAAACACATACCGAGAGTACAGGCTCGTATAAGCCGCTGCTTTCTTGCCGTCTTTTCTGAAATAAAACGTATTCATTTTGATACAATATATTTTTACACCGGCTTCGTCTTTATTGGCTTTCTATGAAACAAGACACCTATGTTTTCCAGTCATTGTATACAAAAGTATAAAAGTATCCACATTATGTAGGTCGACAATGAAACATCATTTACATACATAAACTCACGCCTTTTCTCCCAGAAGTGGTAGGCAGAGGTGCCAGTACCCCCATTTCGCCTTGTATATTCCATCCCACGATGTGACAGGTGGCGAGTCTATCGCCAATGATTTTGTCTCAATTTCTTTTACATGACTATGGTTTCCATTCATTGTAGTTTTGAAGATTAAGTAAAATATACCTTATGGTGTACAATTTAGGTTTTTAACTCATTAAATTATCTATAATAATTTAGGAGGTATATCTAATAAACTGACTTAGTAGATATATTAATATAGGAAGTGAAGATAAATTATTAATTAGCGATGAAATATTATTTTTCGCCCTTGAAATATTTAACATAATTATTTACTTTTACGTGTTTAACTTAAATATAGTAATATACAATGTTATAGTTAGTAGGGAGCATAATAAGTGTAGTTTCCACAGAATGGTATTGTAGTAGAATAATATGAACTGCTATTTTCAAGCTTAGATATAAGAAATTATTAAACTCTGGTTCTGTAAGACGTTGTAAGAGGTTTTCGTGGAGTTATTACTTAGTATACAATTATTATAACACATATTTAATAGACATTTATTGTACACAAATTTAAACTAAAATACTATATACTAATAGAAACAATATTTTAAAAAAAGTACAAATTGCGGCCTTATTACTCTACTCTCTACAGCCATGTCATACAGATAAATGGGATGGATTTAAAATAAGAAGAGACAGAGTGAAGTGTAAAAAATATATAGATTTTTATTAAAAATGTGGGAAGAAAAAAAAACTGTATATAAACAGTTTTGCTAGTGAATTTAAATTTCAATATACTCACAATAATATGGCTCAATTGATCTTCAAACGAGACTGCATCGCAATAAAATATCTGCAATGGCGATAATGACTGAGCTACATTTGGGAATTAATAATTGGGAACGGAACGGACAATCGATTGTGAGTTTGGGGTGTCAAACCCAGGAGACTGACTCTTTGAATATTGTGTATGTGTATTTTATCCTTGGCTTCACTCGTATTCATGTGGGTTTTGTTCATTAATTTAGATTTTCGGTCGACACAAGAAGCAAATAATCGGAAAATATTTTCATTTGGGTTCTCTCGGATACAATACTGTTTTCTGTCCTTTAAAGCCCCGAAAACTTTTATGTATCACCATTTGAGCAGTAATTGACAGCCATGGCGCAGTTTGTTTGGCGACGGCTGGTAAACGAGGGGCTCCGGGTTCGATACCCGCTAAACAAATATTTGTGTGATTCACAGGTATTTTTTTTCGAGTCTGGGTGTTTCTGAGCCCGAAAAGTGTTTCGTGGTTTCTGATACCCACTACATAAGACTCGCATTTATGGTCTTAATGTGTGGTGTATATGTGTATTTATTTATTAAAAAAAATAAGACTGAATTGAAGCAAAATCAATAGGGAATGAAAGAACAAACAAAGGACCATACAATAACTTACATATACAACTAAAATATAACACGTCACAAAATCCATATTGTTCAGTCCATAGTCTACGCAACAACTATAAAATTAATAATAGTTTCTTAAAATTAATTTGTACAGTTCAATCAACATTTATTATTACAAGATTACTACCATGAAATTGATCTTTTAAAATGATGAGCGAATTATTCACTGAATTACTTTTTTCTGATATTTTTAATCCAAAGGAATCATTGCTATTTAGTTGAGAGTGTTTGTAATTATTCTTTGCCTGTGGTATAGTGTGTGTTATTATTGACCATACTACTCTTTTGTAACGCAATGCGAATCTCATACAATAATAATTCCAAAAGTAATCGCTTTTCGTCTCTTCCCTTCATTATTTTCCTTTACTTTACATTTTGAGAAATCGGTAATACAAAACAAACCAACCTTGTTGTTGAAGTTCGTGAATGGGTGTCATCATTTACACGAGTTAACTCACTTATGCCCGAATACTGGAACGCCATTCAAATAATAAGTTGCTCTTAACAGCGCACGGCCCGCTTAGCCAGTACATTTAATCGGAATTAACGTAGTTAAGCGCAAGTTACATTTAAGTTGCGTTCCAGTATTCGGGCGTTATTCGTTCCCCAGACTAAACAAAATAAAAAATCCAATAACCCTCATTTCGTAAATAATATCACACGGCATTTGAATGAAATTAAAATGTTCCCAGAATTTTATTACATCTAACTTTTTACGCCTTAATACCGGTGACAAAGAAGCGATTCAAAGTTATCTGAGTTGTAAAACGCAGATGAAACTTTTAAGCGAGCGGGGTTAGATCGGATCGCGTTAATAGCTAAGATTGTGTCATAAAGGTAAATAATATTTTAATGACGTTTTGGGGTAGGTGTGTTTTGTACTGTAGGTTGTGGAAAAATATCTTGGGAGATCTGAAAGAATCTGTGTATTGCTTGTTCCCTCTCTTCAGCGCTGACTTTCCCACTGCTTAAAATAGGTTTCTTTCAAATATTTTTATTGCAATCTGCGGAAAAAGTCATTTATTTACGGGTTGCTTCTCTGTCACCATCATCATCAACACTTACCCTGTAAAAGACTCTGTTCTCTTCTGTTTCAAGAATTTCTTTCGTGTGCTTTTAGAAATGGCTTGCATCCATTGTTGGGCAACTTTTATAAGATAGTTTGACAGTCGTGTTCTTGGACGACCAAAATTGCGCCTTTCATTCAAAAATCTTTGATCTACACCGATCATCTAATCCTAAACAAAAAAAAAACGAAAGTCTTCGATAGTTGTGTGTTACCAGTGATGACATATGGCACCGAGACGTGGCCTCTCACTGTGGGCTGAGTCCCATTCTAATGAGTTAGAAGGTTAAAAGTCACTTAACGAGCGAAGTAGGGATGGGCAAATGGAAAAAATATATCGATATTTATCGTATCGATATTTTTCAAATATATCGATATATATCACCCAAAAAATATCGATATTTCGATATATCGATATTTTTTGCCCAATTTGCAAGCATTTATAAAAATTGCCAAAATTTTCGGAATTTTAAAGCAAATACACATCTGGCCTGTTCCAACATAAGTTTTATTATTTAAAAAAAATCGAATTGCTCGACATAAAAAAAGAAACAAAATAAAAAAACATTATCCAAACCAGCATTTGTCTGATATTGACATCAGGAGCACTCTTTGATCTGTTCCCTTGTTAATCTGCTCCTATAATTTGGCACAGCCAAATTTATCACTGAAGCTACTCTTTCAGATTACACTGAAGATGCTTGACAAATCAAATATTTTTGAGCTATATCCGAGGGAACCGGCGTGTAATGTTGACAATTTACCCAGCTATATTGGATCAGATTTTCTTTCTAAAAGTGATACTGCTTCAGTTCATTGGGGACACAGCTACTGTTTGGAACCTATGCTCAGATTTAATAATTTCTCGTGTCCGGACCAGATGGAGGACCCACCCATATTTTCTAAATTTAAGAAATCGGATTGGTCAAAAACATGATGTGACGCATGAGCAGACAGCAGAGCTTAAAAAATATATCGATTTTGATATCTGAAAATAAATATCGAAAATTGATATATCGCGGGAAAAAATATCGCTAATTTATATCGATATTTTTCTGAAAAAATATCGATATTTTGATATATCGATATTTTTTGCCCAAGCCTAGAGCGAAGGAGCGGGCTATGCTGGGTATTTCCTTACGAGATCGACTCAGAAATGAGGAGATCCGTAGGAGAACCAAGGTTACCGACATAGCCCATAGGATTGGCAAGTTGAAGTGGCAGTGGGCCGGGCACATAGCTCGTAGAACCGATGACCGTTGGGGCCGAAAGGTTCTCGAGTAGAGGCCACGTACAGGTAAGCGAAATGTCGGACGCCCGCCTACAAGGTGGACGGACGACCTGGCTAAGTTTGCAGGAAGTCGGTGGAAGCAGGCCGCTTCCAACAAGTCGATGTGGAGATCATTGGGGGAGGCCTATGTTCAGCAGTGGACTTCCTATGGCTGAGATGATGATGATGATGATGGTCATCCTATACCACAAAAACTTGGAACACTTACATAATTATACCATAATATCTCAAAGTGATTAGGTACGTATTTTTATTATACGAAAAAGACTAAACATCTGCAATGCTTTTTTTCCCCACAGGACCGGCCAACAATGATAATATGTTATCACTGACGCCCACGTGATGGAAAGTAAAGTTCAATTTTAATAGTTTTCGTATCTTGTATAGTTTAGTTCCAAATAGGAGTAATACCTACCCGACCATTTTAGGCGTATTATAGTTTTTTTTTCTTTTTTTTATTGCAATGAATGGCGAGACGAGCATGCCGTTCGCCTGATGGTAAGCGATGCGACCGCTCATGAACAGTAGCAAAGCCAAACAGCACCTTGAATTACTAAGCAATGCTTGGCATTCCACTGCGCTCGCCATCCTGAGACATAAGATGTTAAGTCCCAACATGTCCAGTAGTTACTCTGGCTACAACGCCCTTCAGTCCGAAACACAACAGTGCATCCAAACTGCTGCTTGACGGGAGAAATAGACATTGCGGTGGTACCCACCCAGGCAGCCTCTCACATATAAGAGACCTACCACCAGTGATAAAAAGTTGCCTCTTTGTATTTGTTATTTGACTACTGATTGCACACGCCCTTAATAAATTCAATTGTTTCAACAACGAGTTTACTAATTAATTGTTCAGCCGTTTCTAATGTTATACATAATCCCACAGTATTCGGTTTACCTAATTGTAAGCGTTAATTAAATTGATGGATTGGACTGTTGCGGTATCCTTTGATCTTTGTACAGGAATAATTTGAGTTGAAATTAGGAGTAGTTGGTAATTTGCTGTAGATTTTAAATCTGTTTATAATGTGGTTACAAAATTTACGCTTTGATAAAGTTTTATCGCTCAAATGGTGTATTTGTAGCATATATGGATTATTACCCCTTTGCTTGCCAAAGTCAATAAATAGTTTACAGTTTCCAAATCTTACCTCTTAATCTTATCTTAAACGGTGAAGGAAAACATCGTGAGGAAACCTGCATACCATAGCGATTTATAAGAATTTCTATGGTATGTAAGTCCGCCAACCCGCACTAGGCCAGCGTGGTGGACTATATGGCCTAAACCACTCTCAATCGTATTCTTGATTGTAGAGTAGGCCCGTGCCCTGCAGTGGGACGTATATGGGCTGATACAGAAATCTTACCTTGAACTTGGCATGTTTTTGTTGACATGACTTTGCACATTTTTTTGCCCTTGTCAACAATTTGATTACACGCGTTTCGTACCATAAATTGAATGTGTCAACAAACAGTTGAAAAGGCATTCGCTTTCGAATTACTAGAAATATAGCCGTTTCGTGTGCTGTAAGAACAAAACGTATTGTCTGTCTCGCTTCTTAGTTAATTTATACTTCGAAATATATCAACAATCGTACCCGAAACGATACGGATCATAAAAAAAAACGTTTGACAGTTCATTGTGTTCGCGTCGTAAAGTTTCGTGGAATATTTTTAAGTTGAAAATAATTGAATAGTGAGTATTTACTGCCTATTATTTGTGATTTTCAATATATTTAAATAACTATCAAGTGCACGTAAAAATTCCAGCATGAAAAACAACTTAATTTGGTTATTTAGAAACCCACAATACAGTGTAGTACATTTTGGCGCATAATATCGAAGTGATTGCCTTTAATTTTGGCGTTTTGGGCTTTATTTTCCTAGTAAATGCTATTTTAAAAGTTAAATTAGTTCATCATCTGCCGGAATCACAAAAAGTGGCAAAATACGTGTAAACAAGTAAGTATTTCGATTTTCAAATAACCTCTCACGTAACGGTCGCGATTTGAGCGACTAAGGACGGGTACACACCCGGCGTAACCGTAATTATCAAAGAACATCGGTCACGTCCATACATATTGCGACCTGACTAAAAAATATATTGTACACAGCTGGGATATAGTTTATTGTGTTGTGTAGTGCATTCGGAATAATGTGCAGTGAGAAAAAGATTTTTGTAAAGCCGGAGATTTTAGAATATTTCATATATTTGTAACTTTTTAGGATATGATTATACGAATAAAAAATTGCACATTAAAATGTCACTGTCATTGTCAAATATATCTAAAGTAGGGTGGTCTTATCGTTACCTAGGAAGGTACCTAGGAAGAAAAGTGTACTAAATCATAATGACGGCTTAGTAATTACTATGCTCTATAATTTCCCTTGTCATAAAACTAATTAGCCGTTGATTATGGTGTACACCATACCTATGTTACCTTAAGGTAATGAGAGAAAATGTATTTTGCTGTCAATAATAAGCAGAATTTTATTAGAATTTATTAGAGACTGTTTTGGAGTATTTTTCGTTATTCTTCATAGTTTCGTATGTGGCCATCCACCCACACTTAAAAAATTACCCCTATATGTTAGAATAGGAATATACTTAGCAGTGGTCACTAAAATAAAACACAGAAAAAACAATGAATATATTATTTATCATCTTCTCTTATTACAATAGAATCTAAGAACTCTGCAGGGCAGCATCATTGCTTTGTCGTGCCCGTGCAAGGTACCACACTAAAGTCATGATGTGGGCACAGCAAAATTACTGTGCGACGCGACGCCCTACTACACAGTTGCAACAATACTTAGTTATTCCGTCTCTGCCCGATTTGGAAGTCTTGCATCATTGTTTTTCATCAAAAACCACACCCTTCTTCTGTGGGAATTCCAGGATACTAAACAATATTGACTAAATGGTAAATAGGAAACCTGGTGGATTAATGGCTAAATAAAAAATAATCTATTAATGGATAGCCCCACTCACTGCTTACAGAAATGAGTATAATACACACACATGAAATATGACACACACATAGAAATGAGTATAATACACATAATACTCGGGTATTGCATTGAACACAATGCAAAAATTGTTGAGGATCACACTATTGCTCCGAGCTGTTCATGTTGGAAATATGATAATACTTCGCACTTTAAACTAAATCACAAAGCGTTATTGTTATCCAATGGTCAATTTAACAAAGTGGTCAGAAATACAAGGGTATATCAGAGTCCCTGGTTAAAGCCAAGTCACAAATATAAACAGAGAATTAATATTAGTCGTAAATCGAAAATCAAAAGAAAGCAAAATGACAGCGCATAGAAAAGTCATGTGTCATATAAAATACCTACACTTTATTTTTTATTTAGTACTACCTTCAACGTTGTAGTTAAAACCTCATTTTAAAACAAAGTATGACTGATGGAACGCACTCATATGCGTTCAATATTATTAAAAACACATTAAGTTTTTCTTTTTTATCCGGGTTTTATAAAATAAATTGAAATACGCATTTTGACTCTAATAAATTATGAAAATTTTTGATGTACCATTCATAACTGGTCCCGTTCATGGTCCATTTTCGCCGATGTTCTTTATTAATTTTAATATTTTGCATGGAGGAATTTTTACTTATTTTGTTGTGAACCGATTTTTGTATATTTGATATTGTTGTGTTATGGATTATTTTCGATATAAATATTGGAATTTGGAATTTCAAGTTTTTAACCTATGAAAATAATTTTGCATGTTTTCTTGTATGTTTTGGTGGTGATGCATGGGTTTAACATTGATGCATGTTGTCCTATTTTAGCTTGCTTGTGAATATGCTAGCTCCAAGGAAACCCCGATGTGCAAGAAAAATTACGTTTCCTGCTGAGTACGTACTTTTAAAATTCTATTATTTTTGTGTCTCGATTTCCGAAAATTACGCGTATGTGGCAACTTTAAAACAAGGAGTGTTTGTTATGTGTTTGACCTGAATGTGTGTTTTTATTTTTTCACTGACCAGAATTGCAGACGCTCCGACTCCAGGCCCGTCGGAGACTCAACTGCGGTATAGTCCTCGTCAATTATGAAAAAAGTTATCATATTAATTTGTTCATGCAGCATTCATTTATTTTATTATATTTTTTTAGCGCGACGTCCTTAGCTGACGATCTAAAATTAGTAAGGGCGTTCAAGGCCCAGGATGTAAAAAATCGGGCCAAAATGAACCCGGAACAGCGGAAGGTCCTCGCCCAATTGAAAGAGAATAAACAAGTTGGCAATTTTTTACTGCCGGATGCTCCAGAGGTGTAAGTGCATGGTAGTAGTCAATCATTATCATCCATATTTTACATTTTAATTAAATATTTATTTTTAACAACAGAAAGGGAAAGGGAAAGGGTCAGGGAAAAAGAGAAAACCAAGACTCCCGCATTTGGCTACCCTGCCCACTTTTGCCCGATGTACCAGCTGTCCCTCCCCCAAGAAAACCTCAGCCATGGAAGATGCTGGGTTTTCAAGGTATGTGCAGAATTTTATCATTAACCTACCTGTTGTGTCATTCTAACCATACTAATACACAAACATTGTTCTCCTAAATCCAGGAACGACAGCTGTACAGACAGATGTATTAAAGGAAGAGGTGGACAAGTCCGTCCCAAACCCTGTCATAGGTAAGACTAAGGGTTCCTATAGCTGAAATCAGTTTTGCGTTTATTCGTGCTATACTTAATATTATACTTTTTTTATTCCAGAAGACCCTGATGTGATAGAAAATACACCGCCGAGAGAGATCTGCCCTAAAAGGCGCAAAGTCAATTTGTCGCCACTAGGTATTCCTAAAGTCACGAATACTCCTGAGAACCCAGTGTGGGCTCACATTGAATTTATTGGTTTTACACCTCGTTAGTACCATGTTTCAAAATATATTTAATACAATTTTCTCGATTTTAGACTAAATATTGTTAAAATCTTTTCAGAGTCCAGTACTTCCACAACGGCGCCTGGGTCCGGCACAAGCGTGGGATCGTACCAGATCGGTGAGTTCTACAAATTTATTATAGTACCTTGTTCAATTTATTTAAACGGGATCAGCAATAAATTAAATGTATACCTACTGCAGATGCCGAAATAGAGCACCATTTTGCCGAATTGGAAACCAGCGACAGCGAGGAAGATGTGGAGGACACTTTGACAGAAAGAACTGTCATCGAGTTCCACGCAGATGGCGGCGACGACCAACGAACGGACGAAAATGATGCAGAGCTTCGGACCTTAGCGTATAATGAAGAATTACTTTATTTTGATTGGCGTGGCGATCCCAACAATTTTGAGGGGGTACCAGCTATATTTAATGGCCCGTCTGGCCCGACATTCAATTTCACGGGATTAACTCCCTTAGACATATTCAAAAAAATTTTGATACCGATATGATCGGCCTCATTGTCCTCGAGACAAACAGATCCCATCAAAAACATCCTGTAAAAAAATTCCAAGTCTCGCAGCTCAGGTTTTCTACCGCAAAAAGTTGTGAGATGCATGTCGATTAATTTATTTAGTCCTTAAGGGACCTTCTATATAAAGTTATTACGTTCATTATTACCATATCAATATTAAAAATTCTTTACGTTTTAATAAATAAATTAATCGACTTGGTATTACATGCATTTCACAACTTTTTGCGGTAGAAAACCTGAGCTGCGAGACTTGGAATTTTTTTACAGGATGTTTTTGATGGGATCTCACGTCTTTTTGTAGAGTCCTACTTTTTTTCCTTTTCGGTACTTCTTACTTCTAGAATATCACTAACGATTTTTCTTAAAGCCTCTGTCTTATGAATTTTTCTTATTTTTGTAGGTATCAATTTATCACAAATATAGCGGATTTGATTATTAATGTTCTTTCTTTCATTGTAATTGATATTTTCGAGCTATTTAGTCTATTTATTTGCAAGTTTTTCATCGTCATGTTTTTCTAGAGGAATGTTATACAGTTTCATGGGCTGAATACACCATTTCCCTCTCTATATCCCCTCCTGTTATGCCTCATATATATAGATATCTATCTACAACTATTATTCCATTATATACGGGTACAATGATTCATTAACTGCAAATGTAACTTTGGAATCCTATACATTTATATGGGATTACAAAGTTATTCACGCAGTTGGTCTATCTAGAAAACTAGACACAAATTATGAAATGTTTGAATTTTTCCATACTTTAGACACTAAACACTAATTATATTCTAAATTTGAAGGTTCTATGTCTGCTAGAAGTGCCTTAGACTTTTGATGATCGGTCAGTCAGTGAGTGACAAAATTAAGAAAGTTTGACTAGTTACAATTATTAAACTACTGGTTCAAATTGAATGAAATTTTAAATATACCGTGTTTACACAATGCCTGCTTAGTAACTGAAAATTCAGGCTTCATGCTTTAGCCACAACGAAGTTATAGGGGGTTGAAAATGGTCTGAATTGCTTCGAGAAAAGGATGTTACGGCCTATAGCTCGACTTGGAGGGGGCTCGGCCGCGCCCCCAGATATGCTCGAGAAATGTTGATAAAAAATAAATTTACATCCGCTTCCAGGCTATGTCGGTGGGGAGATATTTATTTATTTTATTTTATTTATATATACTTTATTGTACACCATAAAATAGGAAAAAATAACAGATTAAATACTTAAAACTAAAGACATGGTAACAATTGGCG
Source organism: Hyles euphorbiae (assembly GCA_023078785.2). Lineage (NCBI taxonomy): Eukaryota > Metazoa > Arthropoda > Insecta > Lepidoptera > Sphingidae > Hyles > Hyles euphorbiae. The sequence continues at coordinate 4,601,656 of CM041043.1, read as the reverse complement.
GCCTTATCGCTAGCTGCGATCTCTTCCAGGCAACCTTTGGATGGACTGGATTAATATAATAAAGATCTAATGGGGCAGTACAGAGGACGAGATAAAAGAAAATTATACTAGATGTACAGGTTATATATTATGTTTTAAATATAACATACTTATATACCTAAATTATAATACATACATATATATATATTAATATACTATATATTAAGTAAACATAGAAGATAACAATACACATACATATATACGTATATATACACATATACATACATATATACAATTATGACAGGAATAAAGATTACTGTAGTGATAAGTAATGTTCCTTAACAAGTCTTTTAAAACTTGGCAGCGTCTTCGCTTGTCTAATTGACAGTGGTAATGCGTTCCACAAGCGAGCAGCATGGATGGTAAAGGACTTGTCAAGAAATGATGTGCTGTGCTTGGGAATCTCTAGCGTTAAATTCTCTGTTGATCTAAGAGATCGCGCATGAGTGTGACTAAGAAAATTAAAGCGGTTCTTAAGGTAATGGGGGGTGTAGGGATGGAACAAGATACCATATAAGAGTGAGAGAATTCGAGTATTTCGGCGAAAACGTATTGATAGCCACTTGAGTTTGACTCGAAATTCGGAGACATGGTCATATTTGCGAAGACCAAATATGAACCTAATGCAGAAATTCTGAAGTCTCTCAAGCTTTTCAATCTGGGCTTCGGTGAGGTCAAGATAGCTAGCATCAGCATAATCAAGGAGAGGAAAAAGAAGAGATTGGACTAGTGCAATCTTCGTGGGAATCGGTAGAAAATTCCGCAATCTCCGCAAGGACCCCGCTGCAGCAAACAATTTGCAACTAACTTGTTGCAGTTGGGGACCCCAGGATAAGTTTTTGTCAATGAGAATTCCCAAATTCTTGACAGTGTCACTAAATGGAATAGTGCAACCATCAAACAGAATCTGAGGTAATTGATCCATATCTAATTTTGATATCATCCTGGGGCTGCCAACAACAATGACTTGAGTCTTAGTAGGGTTGACTAATAGCCCGTGAGACTTACTCCAACTGCTGATACCCACAAGATCCTTGTTGATGGTGTTAATAGCCTCCATCACTCTGTCCACAGGAGCATGATAATATATTTGTAAATCATCTGCATACAAGTGGTAGGAAGAAATTAGATTTTTTGATATAGAATTAATAAAAACAGCGAAGAGTAAGGGAGATAAAACGCCGCCCTGAGGGACGCCAGTAAGTGTGTCACACCAAGAAGACACTGAGTCTTCAACACGTATGCGCTGGCGACGACCCGTCAGGTAACTACGAAACCAATCAATTACTGTTGGAGATATGTTAATAGAGCATAGTGTAGTTAGCAAGACATCAAAGTCAACAGTGTTGAAAGCATTGCTAAAGTCTAGCAAAGCTAGAACTGTTAGCTTGCCATTCTCCATCGCAGCTCTGATGTCATCCGTGATGTGAACAAGCGCAGTAGTGGTACCATATCCATGACGAAATCCCGACTGGAAAGGATTAAGGAGATTGTTACGAGTGAGAAAGGAGCATAATTGTTGGTGGACGAGATTCTCAAGGACCTTAGAAAGGAAAGGGAGAATGGATATTGGCCGGTATTCAGTGTAAGATGCGGGATTAGGTTTTTTTGGGAGAGGAATTATTTCGGCCTCCTTCCATAAAGATGGAAAGATGGAGTTGGATAAGGAAAAGTTAAGAATATGACAGAGGATGTGGAGAATTTCGTCAAGGACAGGCAAAATCATACTGCGACTAACGCAGTCATTCCCAGATGCATTGGAAGATATCGATAATATGCTCTTTTTAACATCACAATCAGAGAATTGACTAAAGACAAATTGAGGATATGTAGGAGTTGGAATAGAGGAAAGATCATGGATTGTTTTATTTTTAGTAGCCCTATCAAATGTAGGCAAAGCAGCGAAATGTGCATTCAATGAATCTAAATTTAAAGTATGAGGAATAGAATCTGAACGAGATTTTCCAACTCCCATAGAACGAAGAAACTTCCAAACCTTAGCTGGATCCTTATTTTCGACAGATTTGTGAACATGTCGGCGATGAGCATTCCTACACATCTTGTTGCAGTGATTTCGGAGAGCCACATATTGATCCCAATTTTGAGACGTAGGTCGACGCTTGAACTTAGCTTTTGCTGCGACCTTTTTCTTCATAAAGACTTTGATATCATCAGTGAGCCAGGGTGATGGAAGATGCTTTATTTTTATAGCACGAATGGGAGCATGTACATCATACAGCTTGATAATATTGTCAGTGAAAAGATTAACTTTTTCATCGACCGAACTCGAACTAAGTAATGGGACCCAGTCAATGTTGCTAGCATCCCTACGAAGACTTACAGAATCGATTCCACGAAAATTACGCTGCATGACCACTGTGTGTCTGAGTTTGGAGAGGCGAACTTTATAGGATAGATAGACGAGGTCATGGCATGAAAAAGCATCAGCAGAGCATTGTCCATGTTTTTCAACGTGATTAGGAGAGGATACAATAATAAGATCAAGAAGAGAAGGAATAGAGTTAGGGAAATGATGAGTAGGATTTAGAGGTAGGGCGGATAAGTTGGTGGAATTTAGAATAGTATGAAGAGAAGAAGAGCGATGGTCTTTCTTAATAAGACATGTATTAAAATCTCCCATGATTATGGTGTGACTGTACGAAGGAGTGAGGTTAATTAGGATAGATTCTAAAGAAGAGAAGTAATCGATACGTAAGGACGGACAATAATATACACCGAGAAGTATTTTTGAATGATGGAGTTCAACTTCCAGGAACAAATGCTCACCACCATTACAAGGTGGTGGCTGGGGCGACGCATGCACTATAGTAAATGGAATGCCAGTTCTCAAGTAAGGGCCGAAACTGCGTTAAGCGGGCGCGTGCGCGGTTTCATACAAAAGTGCTCCGTCGCGGGGATCCGCGCGGGCGTCCCGCACGGGGAGACGCGTCACGCACCCGCGCCGCGGGGCCCGCCTCCGTGCGTCGGAAACCGTCGCGGGGGCATGCGCGGTAAAGCGCGCGGTGTCCGCCAGCGGTAACATGACGGTGATGGCATAGGGCACCGAGACGTGGCCTCTCACTTTGGACTTCATTAGAAGGGTCAAAGTCACTCAACGAGCAATCGAGAGGGCTATGCTCGGTATTACCCTACGAGATCGACTTAGAAATCAGGAGATCCATAGGAGAATAAAGGTCACCGACATAGCGCAAAGGATTCTATAGATGATTTATAGCGAAAGGTTCTAGAGTGGAGGCCACGTACAGGCAAGCAAAATGTCGGACGCCCGCTTACAAGGTGGATGGATGACCTGGCTACATTTGCAGGAAGTCGCTGGATGCAGGCTGCTTTCAACAGGTCGATGCGGAGACCGTTGGGGGAGGCCGATGTTCAGCAGTGGACTTCCTGTGTCTGAGATGATGATGGTGATGAATATACTTGAGCAAAAATAAATATTTTTTACTTAGCGCAATGTTATTGCCAGCCTTTCCGTTGGTGATATGATTGATACAGATTTTACCCTTAAGTTGTTGACCATCAAATATGGTTCCAGTTTCGAAGATAATTCGCCATAGACATTTAAAATATTTGTACAATGAGTTTTCATTTTCTCTTAATTTACTGAACTTTACAACAAATTCTCCGCCTAGCAACCTAAATTCAATAAACAGCCTTCCTGGCTGTCGTTTTTTTTTGCTAGTCGTCGTTTTGCTATGTAATAATATATTAAGCTCTCCATCGACACGACTGTACATGCACACCTTTAAAATTGAACCAGCGACACTGCGTAAATCCGGTCTCCGCGACGCAACGGGTACCCGCGACGGGGACCGTCGCGTTCTCACGGAGCCCGCCCGCGTGTCCACGCGAGGAGACGCGCGACGGTTGCCCGTCGCGGGCGCCCGCTTAACGCAGTTTCGGCCCTAAATGGCAACGCCACCACCACGACCGACCGAGCGATCGTTCCTGACAAGTTGAAAACCTGGTAGGGAGTAAGAATTGGATGGAAGACACGGCTTAAGCCAAGATTCAGAAACAAGAACAGCGTGGAGATTCGTACAGTCGAAGCTAGCTAGCATATCAGGGAAATGTGCCGGAATACTCTGAGCATTAATATGCACAACATTAAAATTCTTAGGAACAACAGAGAATTGAAAAGAAAGTGTGTCTGCAAGCGAAGGAACACTGACGTAACTACTATTATCACTATCTGCTGAGAAAAAATCATCTGAGTCACTCAAAACTACAGACATTAAAAATATATACTTAAAATAAAAATGTTATAAATAAAATATGAAAATAATAATATGTACTAATAACAACAAATAATGCCTAAATAGGCGCATGTAATTTCCACCTGCCGGTTGCGTAGAAGTTTAGACGAGTATTGTAACAGTAAAAATAACAAAATGTAAACTAATTGGAAACACAAAAAACAACAAGAAACAAATTAATTGACAACACAAAAAGAAACACAAGAGATAAAATTAATTGAAAACACAAAGTTAAAAATGAAAAAACAAATCATAACCGAGTAATATTTACCACAAAATCCATAAAATAAAATAAATTAAGACATTGATAAATGTTAAAAGTTAAAAAAAAAATACAATTTACAACTCCACTACATTGCTAAATAATCTAACATGTTAGTATATGGAACAAAAGGATAAATAAACAAGCTGACAGTACAGTACAAAATAAAAATAAAGCAAGGGTAGAAAGAAAAAAATAATCAATAAGGTTATGACAGAATTACTCGGCTATTGCGCAATAACAAAAACAATCCACAGTCACATTTTACTTTTTGCCGGTGACTGTGCGTTTCGATCGCGTATTCTTTGTTCTGACAGTAGCCTTGTCGTGATCGGTAAAGTCAATGTTGTTAACGTCTTGCAGAGTAACAACACGAATTCGCGCACCATCTGCACCAACAACGTAAATGGAGCCTTCCTGGGTCCAGCATTTGTTGACACCGAATTTCTCCCGCGCCGCCATAAACACGTCGTGGCGCGTTTTGGTCAAAAACTCGGACATCGTGATACCAGAACCCTTGAGCTTGGTCTTGTTGTACCAGAGCTTATCTCGCAGAGCTGTATCGTGCAGTTTGAAAAGAATGGGACGTGATTTTGGAGGATCACAGGCGCGTCCCATTCTATGACACCTTTTGATGGAATCCGGCGTGAAGTCAGAGATATTTAGACGCTCACTGATGACTTTAGCCACCGCAAGCGCCGTGTCTTCCTTATTCGCCTCCTTTACACCGTGCAGCAGCAATATCTTCCTGCGGCTACGCATCTCGAGATTGTCCACGCTGCAGGCCAGGAACTCGACCTGCCGTTGGAGATTGCTCAGAGCCCCTGTGATGAATCCGCGGAACGAAGCGAACTCGGCTGCCAGCTTGGATGTAGTGGATGAGGTGTTCGGCGATTTCTGCAGCTCAGCTTCAAACTCGGACATCTTTTTGTGGAACATCTCCATCATATCAGCGAGCGTGTCCTTGATGGAGTCCATAGTGTTTCGTGTTGTGATAATTGTCGAGATATGGAATGCGTACAGGAGAAAACACTACACCGGCAAGTGTTGACTGTTAATATGTAATTAACACCATTAAATGTTACTTAAAATAAATATTATGATTTTTAATCAAAAATTAAATTTCGGAGCCCAAAATAACCGACTTGACTAGATGACTACCCGCGAAAAAAAACTTTTTATTTATTTATTTATTTTTATTTAATCTTTATTGTACACATATAAAAGATACCACGGAAGAGGAAATTTGGAGGTTTTTTACAATAATCATGCTCCAATCGTTGGTGGTAAATAACGTGGAGCGAGATTATTGGTATCCCCGATGTGAGCAATTAAGGACTGGAGATTTTAGTAAGATCATGCGCTACAACCGCTTTATACTATTGAAAAAGTGTCTACACTTTGTAGACAACGCTTCTTTGCCCAAAAATCCCGCCAAACTCGACAAGATCATGCCCGTCATCAAATATTTGAATAAAAAATTTTGCACGTTATACCCACCGGAGCGAAATATTGCAATCGACGTGTCGCTTCTTCTATGGAAGGGACGACTTTCGTTTGCTCAGTTGATTACTTCAAAACGAGCGAAGGTAGGTATAAAAACCTATGAAATATGCGAGTCAAGGACGGGCTATCTTTGGAAGATGGACGTATATTCGGGCAAAGGGCATGATTATGTGCCGCTGGAAGCGCCGCAAGAAGCGGTTGTAGATTATGATCTGGGCAATGAGCCGGAGAGTGCCACGGGTAAAATCGTATTTAATTTGTTGAAACCGTTATTTGGTAAAGGTCATAACGTTGTTATGGACAACTTTTATAATGCGCCGCTTCTGTCTAGGCTATTAAAAATAAGGCACAACACAGATTCCATGGGCACTCTTAGACTCAACAGGGAGTTCGTCCCGGAGTCTCTTAGAGCCAAAAAAAAAATGAGATCGGGGGAAGTCGCATTGAGTACGACAAAAGATTTATGTGTGTGTGGAAGGACAAAAACGTTGTGCCCATGATCTCAACGTTCCACCGCCCAGAAGTCGGCGGAAAGGAAAAACATGGCTACTATAAATATAAGCCAAAAGTTGTGCTGGACTACAACCTCTGTATGGGCGGCGTTGATCACAAGGATCAAATGCTCCAAGCCTACCCTATAGAAAGAGCCCGAAATACATGCTGGTACAAAAAACTTTTCCGCCGGCTTCTAAACGTGTCGGTACATAACGCACTGGTTATATTCAACCACGACCGCACCAAAGCAACTGAAGTCGATAATAGAGATTTCAGACTCCAGTTGGCTATAGAGATGCTGCAAACGTACAGCCCTTCAGCACTTATAAAACCACCGGAACCACCCTTATCGGCCCAGTTCCACCTGCCGGTCAAAAATGTAAAAATGCAGCGCTGTAAATTGTGCTACAGGGACAAAATTCGGCGTACAACGCCATGGAGGTGCAGCACGTGTGATATAAATTTGTGCATGCCGGGGTGGTTCGCAGAATTCTACGTAAAACATATCTTTCAGAAATAGCTTTCCCGGTCCATCCCCCATCCCCCCCCCCACACACACACACACACGCACACACACATTTTTTGAGTTAATTATTGTTGATTTTTATTATTATTAATTGTTTCAATATATACATACGATGTACTTGTTTATTTATTATTATTATTTTTGTTATTATTCAAATAATTTAAAAATCATTAAATATTCATTTCAAATTTCTTAATTATGTAAGTAAGAATCAATATTTAGTTGATTCAAATTATTACTGTTAAATACTACTACCTACCAATTTTATTCCACATTCCGTTAATTTAGGGTGTTAGCTACATTCATACAAAATTTATCCGAAATCCGTATAGACTTCACTCGCATGTCTCTCGAATAGGATTTACTCGGTGTGTCCTCAACCACAAATTGCTGGATCGCCGCCGATTTTTTTGCAAGTTTTTATTTTAGCTTTGAAACTATTTCGTTAAAATGTTGCAATGTAGAAGTGTGATAGCTTTTTAGAAAGAGCGATAAATATACTACATGGTATGCTAATTGTTATTTTTGTTATTTATAGTATGTATAACAAAAAAAAAAACAGAAAAACTGAAGTAATATGATTGTTGCAATGGGAACTATTGCACTGATTGTCATATTTCATAATGGTGATAAATGATATCACTTTGATTTTTTAAATATTAAAAGAATATTAGATTGCTTATGTTGTAATACTTTTATTTTAATCCTCAAATTGATATTTTTGTACCTTGGCCTTGTTAAACCTAACTTAAATTACGACGCACGGCGCCAGATTATTGATTGAAATCAAAGAGCTATAAATAAATATTTTTGTATGGACATGTGTATATTTTTATTCCTCATCTTATTGTTTATTATATATGTAACGTTATTTAAAAATAAAAACCCTATGTCATAGCTTTTATTTTTGAGGTATAATGCTTTAAATGCACGACGCGCAAAAATCGCGCTCACTCAAAGTTCAACGCAACATAACTCTATACCAGTGTCATTATCTGACAAACAAAAAATACCATTGTATAGCTTAACTTGCATTCAACATAAAAAATATTACACTTGATAGTCATACAAAGCACTTTAGTTCTCAGAAACGATTTTTTGAAATAAGACGCGCGCAGCGACACGCGGTCGCGGAGAATAAAACGGCGGCGCAATGTAGGGGTATTTACATTATTGCCAGCGATTATATGAGTAGTAAACGCGAGGGGCCAGTCATTTTGCGGGGTCGTAAAAAATCGCGCGGGCGCGCGAGCGGATGGTATTGTTTGGTTTTGCTACTGTTCATGAGCGGTCGCATCGCTTACCATCAGGCGAACTGCATGTTCGTCTCGCCATTCACTGTAATAAAAAAAAAAAACATATTTTCGTCGTTATTACTTCGCATAGCCCAGGCGGCCTCTCATATACAGCGTGATTTTGACACCCCCTACAATAAATGAAACCATGTGCATCGCGTAGTAAGTTATATTATTTGCACGCATAGGAGTTGTCGTTGAAGAAGAAACAAAAAAGTTGATTTTTCAAACAAATTATAAGTCAAAATAATGGCATTTAATTTGAACGTCCTATAATTACACTTACCTGATTTACAGCGTCCGCACGGAGCGGAGCGGCAACATCGCAATATTCCCGCGTTTATGAAAACAGCCGACCTGCTAGTACATGCAGCGCGGCGCTGCGATCGCGAGAACTATCTTCCCATGTCACAATTAATTGTTCATAGTAATCACAGAACAAATTAAATTGTTTTTAATATCCCGTGCACAGCAAAATAACTCACACGGAATTGCCGTGCAGCCTGCCTTATGCTCATGTTTGGGTTGTCCCGGAAGCAATTCAAAATCCGCTCCTCTAAGTTAATTCGAATACGACGGGGAGGAACATCTTCGTGCGTCTGGGGCAACAACTGAGTACTGACCACTGTACCTTAATCTTTGTACAGCTACACCAAATCTCTCACAATATGTTCTGAGGGCCAGGGCGGCGCGGCGCGGCGTTTTGATTACACTCGCCATACAATAACACCATATCTGTGTATTCCACAGTACTAGAAGTATTCGTCATTGTATTAAGAATACGCGTAAAGTAAATTAATAATAAAAAAAAAAACAAAATAATACTAACTAAAACGTACTTATAAACACTAATACTAAAACTTTAATAATAAAAAGAACACTTAAAACACTAAAACTAACACCTAATGATAACGTACTTAATTCCAATATGTGTCTCTATCAGGGTTGATGCGAATATTCGCATCCGCATCCGCAAATGCGGAACTTCCGCATAGATTTTGACATCTGCATCCGCATCCGCATCCGCAATAATTGATGCGGATATTTATGCGGATGCGGATGTAATACAAGATGAGACCAGATAGAAATTTGGTGGTGCCGGCGAATGGTGTGTGCCGTTCGCACATGACATTGACCAGTGGAAGCGAAAGATGTGGATGAAAATCCTCTTAAGTGGTGTTCATCGAGAGGAATTTAAGATAAACTCATTTGCAAAAAAAACGGGCACCTAAGCAATGAACCATTTCAAATGTTACTATTGGTTTGTTTGATAATTATAGGTAGTTTTACTTTCACAATTTTGTAAATTAATAAGCAAATAATCGTTTTCGTCAGTATTATCATAAAATTTTGATAAAATTTATGGGTTTTAATGCTAAAGTTCACTAGTAGTGTATGCTCGCTAGTAGTGCATATGCTCATGAAGTAAAAGTTAACAAAGATTTTTGTTTGTTTTTTTCTTTAATAAAGTAAAAGCAGATAAATGTTTAGTATCGAGTGTGACCCCCTCTATCTGAAATCACAGCTTGAATTCGTCTGGGTATGCTAGCGAGGATATCTCGGATACTTGCTTGCGGAATAAGTTCCCACTCCGCGGTAATCACATTCTTCAGCTCTCTGATGGTCTGCGGAGTCGGTTGTACTGATCTCACGCGTCGTTTCAGAACGTCCCAGACATGCTCTATAGGATTGAGGTCGGGACTTCGAGCTGGCCAATCCAAACGACGAATGCCGACTTCTTGCACATACGCTTCCACATCGCCAGACCGGTGGGCGCGAGCGTTGTCGTCCATAAAAATTGAGTCTTCGCTTCAAGCGGCCAATGCGGGTTGTGCATGAGAAATTAGAACTTCCGTTATGTATCGATGTCCAGTCAGTGAGCCTTTTTCAATGAAGACTAACTCTGTACGATCCATTGAATTTATTCCTGCCCAAAACATAACAGAGCCCCCACCATAAGGTGTGATTTCTTCAAAACAAGCCTCTGCAAAGCGTTCTCCTCGTCTTCGTAGCACTCGCCGACGTCGACCTTCACCGAACAGAGATATCCTGGCTTCATCGTAGAACAATACCCTATTCCAGTCTTCTTGAGTCCATGACTTACAATTTCGAGCAAACCTAAGCCTGGTAACTCTGTGCTCACGGAGTAACTTAGGGCCGCGGACCGGGCGATGACTGCGTATATTGGCCACGAGAAGCCTGCTCCTGACCGTCCATAGACTAATATGCACATTTCTTACTTCTTCGAGGTTGTTCTTAAGGTCCATATACGAAGACTTGCGATTTCTCAATGCGCGACTCACAAGAAAACGATCATCCTGTGATTGGATTCATGGTTTTCTTCCAGAACTAGGCCTTCTCTCGACGGAACCGGTGTCTTGATACCGCTGCCAGGTCCTTTGAACCGTCGAGCGACTCACACTTAGCCTCTGAGCCACGAAGCATTGGCTGCAACCCTCTTCGAGCAGCGCAATAATTTTGGTAGCTTTTACCACTTTCTCTAACATTATTGAGACAGCTAAACAGCAATAAATAAAGCTTTGACAATTAAGAATATGAAATAAATTCATAAAAATTGACCAAAAGTTATGAAACCCGATATTATCGTTTGGGACTTCGCACCAAAAATGTAGGATAAAAAGTGGTTTTCTGTAAAAACGAGCATCAAATGAAAATTTGAATTTAGAACGTACTGTTTTAAACACCACGGCATTTGTAAAACCGGCCAGTAACATGTACACATGATTGAAATCATTTTGGTACCGTATTTTTTTAAAGAAGAATTAAAATCAAAACCGACCGTTTTTTTTGCAAATGAGTGTATTATTGTCGATAGCACGAAGATTTTTATCCACCCCACTAATTAGTGATCCTAGCGAACAATTATTTGCAGGTTTAATTTACGAACCTCTTCCTTACCGCCTTGTATTAGAAAAGGCGACGTTATACTTAATAAATAAAATGGTGTTCTTTTGCGAGCACTTGGGGCTACTCAAAACGAAGGTAATGAATTTAGTTATCAATAGAAAAGATGGCTAGAACCTTGCACAAGGATGGGATCGAATTCTACACATAAATAAATCGGAACCCAAAAGACCAACTGCCAGACATCAAGACAGTGAGCTTCTTCTGCGTAGATTGAAACGCAAAAACAGACTAACGTTTTAAATTATCTTTTTAATTTAATAATTGTAAATTATGGGTAGTTAAATTATAATAGTCACTGAGCGGATGAGCTTATACTCAGTCCGCCCCTTGACCATGAATAGTGGAAAGTAATAGAAATGCCGGGAAGTTAAAATATATAAAAATTAATATAGATAAATCGATAAATAATAGTAAGCGATAAAATCCGTAAATAATAGGTTAATTTTAATATTCATTCATATACTATATTTATAGAGGATCTTAAACATCCGCATCCGCATCCGCATCCGCGGATGTGAGCCTTTAAAAATCCGCATCCGCATCCGCATCCGCGGATGTGAAAAAATCGACATCCGCAACATCCCTAGTCTCTATCACTTAAACACTCATAACTATTCACTTCCATAACACTAAATACTAATAACAACAGAATTTAAAAACTATCAAAATGGCGAGTTCTGCGCGCGCGCGTCTTTGTTTACATTACCAATTGTACCGCAGTACCTACACCGAACACTTGTTGATTGGTTGATGCAGTAATTACGTAACTGGATTGGATAATAGTATTTAAATGAGATACTCTGATTGGCGTAAAAAATCTTTATGTGTTTGGTAATTTAAAATAAGAGCCGTGATTAAGATATCTCGAAATCGATATCGATTATTTGTAGTTTAGTCGAATGTGTCAACTTTACTTTTCTAAGCAATTTTACCCGTAAGTAGTTAATTAATAAAACAATCTACAGCTGCGAATACATAGGTGTATTTTGTATAAAATTAAGATTTCACAAAGTTTACTTTCGAAACATTAAATATTGTCAAGTTATTGTAATTTTTTGGGATTAGTCAGATAACATTGTGCACTTTTTTTTTGTTCAAGAGAAAAAGCTTTAAGCTCCCCTTTCGATACCTCGGGGGGGTATCGGGGGGTCGAAAGGGGTATATCAGTGTCTCTGGCCTTCCAGCCCGGTATAAAAGCGAATATTGTGGCCGAGATCGGTCCCTAACAATATCTACTCCAGAATATCCGTATGCTAAAAACCCCTCAATTAACGTCACACGCGTTGTGGACGGCACCGGATATCCCAGAGCGAAGGGCACCCCGATACTCAGCATGAATGGACAGGCTCGTCCGGGGAGGTACCGCTGTCTCACAGGCGAATGATTTGAAGCGACAGCTTCGCTGTCGCGTTTCGATCGGTGAGTAAGATTGCCGGCTTTTTCCTTCCCGCTCTCTTCGCAATGTCATGGTCCGGTAACACATTCATGATACATGAGTCGAGGCTGTTCATGGGCGGCAGTGACAATTTACCATAAAATGATCTGCTTGCTCATTTGCTGGATTACTTAAATTCTTATTTTTAATAATTTCGTCAATGGCAATATTACTTGACGTTAGGTGCACTTTCTACCACCCTTTACGTCAGGGATTCTTAAAAAAGAATAGAATACGGTATGATTTTTTTTCCTTACGTTGGGTTTTAATTATTGAAGATGTTCCAAATTATTAAAATCGAACGTAAGCGACAAAAACGAATTACCATGATATATCTGACATAATATTAAGTTTCCAGTCAACTCACACTATAGTAAAGCTTGATTTAGATCCATATTTATAATATTAAATAATATTGAGATAAAAAAATGTCGATTAAGTGTCCTCGAATAATTTCACAACACTACTTCAACAATGTTTCGTATGCTGTCACTTTCTTATAATTATACTCAATCCAAGGGCGAAAAAGGGACAGTTGCATATTATGACATAATAATAACAAGATGTATGATCTGGCAACAAGTGATTATAGTAAATGCAAAGTACAGAAGGAACATGGCGCGTTAGGATACGTTTACGTAAAATTGTTTTGGAAATGTTAAATCGAAATATTGCGTGTTGGATTTGCAGTTTGCAGTCAATTTTAAGTATTGTTTGACTTAAAATTGACTGCAAACTGTGTAAAAATAAAGCTGAAAGAAATTTTATTCTTGATGCATAGTTTTATTCATGTATACTTATTTGGATCGATTGTCACGTGACCGATTTTTTTTTTTGGTGGCCTGTGATTATGATTACAATTAAAGTTTATGTATTGTGCAATTAAAATGCCGTGTATGTATTTCCAATATCCAAGAAACCTTTTAATGTGTATATTGGATTTTGAGAGTGCCTAGTAATTAGTGTATGTATTTGAGTAAATGCTTACTAAAAAATACACCAGTTAATCATTATTACTTACTTATAAAATAACGATCATGTTCTAGGCTACATTAATAATAATTATTGTAGTCTAGAACATACTGAGGGATCTCTATTTCGCCAAGTTTTATGTTTGCGGGGTCAAAGTCCTTTGTCAGCTGAGCGGCAAAACTACTCGTGCATGTACAGAGTGATCGAAAATTACGAAATACAAAATCGTGATTTTTGACAAAACTATCAGGTGGATTTTTATCTAACTTGATACAATGTTTACTGGGGTGGTTACGAACATGTGGACGAAGTTATTTACAATATGTCAATATCACGCGGTATACCATCAGTGTATTCTAACCCCACTATTGATGCATATCGAGTTCATTGAAACCCAGGTGAATTAAATATGTCTAATAATGGATGGCGCGTTGATATTCATGAAGTTCATAATTGAATCAAATAATCAATGTTAACAGCCTCCTTATCAGTCCCTTACGCTTGGTGGGTTTTGGACGAGGGAGAAGGGTTTGCAAGAATCGCTGGTGGAAATAAGGATAGAAATGCGTGTATATTTTTTTATGAATTTTATTCCATATTGTCGTAAAAACCACATCATACTATAAAATATTAAAAAACTTGTATGCTTGTGGATTTTAAGACATATTTGCAAGATTACTTTCTAGTGCCTTCGGGAAATAGGAATAAAATTTAGTTCATTTTCAGCCACATATTGGTTAACATGGGCCAAGGATCATTATGGAGGAGTGTTGCCAATGCTAAACGTTTGGCAAACCTCATAGTTGCCTGTCATTTTACTACGAAATCTCTGCGATTATCGGTTGGCTGCCAAAGCTACGTTCATTGGCGCACATGATACACTGCGAGCAGGTTAAGTGGGTTTTGGCCCTAGATTGTGTTTGCTAGACTCCCCTATTTTGTCTTATATCTCAGTTAGCCCTAAAAAGTCCAATCTTCGGTATAGGCCTTCGATAATTTTCAAGCGACCTCAAAATTTCATACCACGGATTATTCATACATTATAGTGATTATATTACTGTTTGTTCGTATTCCTCATATTAATAAGAGTTAACTGGTAGGTCTCTAATATGTGAGAGGCCGCCTGGGTAGGTACCACCGCAATATCTATTCCTCCAAAACAACAGTGTAAATACAATGTTGATTTTCAGTTTTAAGGACATTGTAGTCACAGTAACTACTGGACATATTGAGATTACAATTCTATATTAGGTTTAAAAATATCACATTCTATATTCTGAATTTTTCGTATTTTCCTATTTCAATACAAACACGACTTTTGCAGTCTAAGCAGGGTTCGGAAAGTTACACTTCTGTGGTGCAGCTCAAATGGAATTCCGCGAGATTACTTTCCAAAGAAAACGCGTTATATTTAGCACATGTTTCGAACGAGTTTTATTGAATAACAGATCTGCTTGCACTGAAAGTTTTGAACCAACTTTTGTAATGGATATCAGTTTAAACTGAATGTATTTAAGCGTTTCAAAACTAGTATTGGTTTTGTGTATTTGATACAGTTTTTAATTTGTTTTCAATTTAGTAAAATTTTGTGTGCGTTTGTAGAGCTAGATCTTATAACATGTATTAATTTGAGTGAAATTTGCTCAAGACCACAGGTTGTAAATACACATAGCGCAATTTAATTACTCGTCCCTTTTTGTTACTGTGAATCCATAGACTAGGAAAAAATTCTAAACCATAGCGACTAAGAAATGTCTTCCACAGAGGTCAAGGACGATCTAGTTACGGTTGCAGAAAGTCCGTGGATGCAAGCCGTTTCCAACCGGTTGATATGATCAGCATATGCTCAGAGGCATTAAGAGCGTTTATACCCTTTGCGCGCTTTTTGGCTAAAAAACAGGACTTTTCAAACGAGTTAATAGCCACCAATAAACAATTTAAAGGAAAAAATATTAGTACTAATTTTAGAAAAGGTTGTCATCTAGGGATTTTGGTGGAAAACATTATAGATTTATGGATAATTTGTGAGTACTATAAGGATTACTGAACACAAGTTTCGTTATTTAGGCTTTAAGTGGCAATTTAGAAGCTTAAGATATCCGAAATCACTAAATATAAGATGAAAATAAAAATATTATCCGACTAATAAATAAAAATTATCCTCCCTTATGGAGGGATTTTGCTGAGAAAAATAATCTTTTTATGTTTAGTTCCTGAAAAATAAAAATTTAAACAATGCGAAATTATTCAGAAATTAGTTTTCATGTTTTCTACAATTATTTTAAAAACCACTATAAAACACGCTGTCCGCCGTCCATCAAATCAGACCGCCGCAAGGCCTTCTAGGGGAGGACGTATCCCTCGTCGCTCCGGCCTGGCTGCAGTCGATTTTTGCCGTGCGTCGTAAAAATAGCCACGCGCGGACTGAGATTGCCACATCTTAGTACTTTGATAGTAAGACATATTTTTTCTTTTTATTACCTGCAATGATTTTGTAGTGAGTATAAATGATGTTTCAGGTAATATAATGGGATGTAATTCCGATGCTAAATTATGTTATGTATTGTAATATAAAATTAAATATATTTCGTAATTGTAAGGGGTTGTAAGGCCCCTAACTCTTTTCATGTGTTCGAACACGAAATTTTTATTAAACTTCCGTAGTGTCTACTGATTGAACACTGATTTGAATGCAACTTAACAATGTAATAATAACGAAAATATGATTAGTATCTAAATTTGTATTGTTCATTGCTTGCACAGTAATATTTATCTCCTTATAATGCATATAAAATATTCTTATGATATAATATTACCAATATATAAATCATAAGTTACATTTCAATTGAATGTTAGACCTTTGAAACGCACGGATCAAAGTTGGTTGCGCTGACTGTATAGCGAGGCGACGCGGCAGCTCTACGCACACAGCTTTGGTCGCTTATGTGTGCGTGAAATTAACGAAGAAATACCTATAGTTGACTTTGCGCGCAAAGTGTATACGCTCTTAATACTGGAATAAATAAAACTAGGTACTCAGAAATAATCTCCAAATAAAAAATGAAGAAAGCTTGTAAATTCATACTCAATAAGATTAACCAGCTGTTATAAATTGCCAAATGTGAATGCTATTTCTGTCTGCTCACATAAGAATTCTGTTTTATCGAAACGTTTATTATGTGTGGGCGGTACAGCGGGTTTTGTGACAGATAAAACTCTTAATTCTGGCGGTATGGAGGCGTCAGCGTGGGAGACACTTGGATATTGCCCCGAAATCTATACGTGCACGTAAACGAAATGAAAAGCTTACTGATTGTTTTACATAATTTTAATCATCCCATTGGTTTATAATCGTCCTGAAAAATAAGAAAATTATTTGTTATTGATGTAGTAGTGAAGCAACAATTTTTAGCAAATTATTTGAGAATATTTTTCTGTGATTATTTCTGGATTGTAGGTTAATAATCATTAAGGAAAGTAATCAGAAGTTACGTTGGAAAACTTAATAAATCATTTATTCACTTGATGTCGTTTAAGTAGCAGGATCTATAACTCAACTTTTTACTCAAGAAATGTAAAATATCGTGTTAATAATTCACACTTTTAAAAAGCTCCATAATTTCATGTTAGTACATTTTCTATCATAAATTCAAAAAGGCATTAAAAATAAAGAAGGTAAAAAATAAATAAATAATATTAATTACCTGATTGAAGTACCACCATTTTCTGCCGAAGAATATTTGAGCCCCGGAAGGGCCACCTTCATGTAGCGTCGGAGCAAATGGGTTAACATTCATGTGATCGCCATCCATCTGGAAGGAAAAAATGAAAGCAGCTGTTACACTTGTAACATTTTATTGAACAGAAATTGAATGGAATAAAACAGAATGTTCGAGATCAAATATTTTTATAGGTGCTCCCTTGACTGGCTTAACAATCACAATGGAAATTCTTGGCAGAGGCCTATGTTTAGCAGTTTACTATTTGTAGTCAGAGATGATGACTGGTATGACAAACGAGACACCCGTTATTGGTGTAGATTCTATTTTACACGTCAAATCTTAGGTAAATTAATTAGTAAATTGAAAGATGCGATAGCCCCAAATACCTCACTCTCCTTTAATAATTATTTTGAAACCATTAATATTTTTTTAATAATTATTTTGAAATTGAAACTTTAATAATTATTTTCTTTTAAACGAATTTGGTAGTGCACTGTTGAACCACTGTTGAACGTTAAACGGCTAGAATAATGCCAGCTCAAAGGTAGGAACGAACAAATAGGCGAAGTTTGCTGATAGCAAGGTATTAGAAACCTCTCTTGGTTTACCTTATCATTACAACCCATGAAGTATGTCCCTTTTTAGTTTAATTCATAATATAGGTATCCTGATGCCACCAGACAATTATATCAATAGAGAGCCATCAAACATGGATACTCAGGTCTATATTCTTATCATCAGGTGCATTCTCATCTAATCGTGCCAGTGTAAAAAGATCTTAAAATCCTTACCTTATGGTTCCACATCCAGTTCTGAATGTATTTATTTTTGTGCAGTGTATAAGGGTTGCCAGGATTCTTCTCGTAATCTGAAGACTCCGAGGAATCTGAGTCGGAACTGCTGCTGCTATATAGCTTCGTTCGGTCCCTGAACTTGCTTTTGGACTCGGATATTTTTCTTCTGTAGTCCGATTCCTTTGAAAGAATGGAGAAAATTATATACTCCGTTATCATTTGTGAGAATTAAACAAGTACCAGTGATAATACTACGTATGACTTAATTTATTTTTCAATGAAAAGCGAGACGAGCGTTCCATTAGCCTGATGGTAAGCGTATAAATTTTTCAGATATTCCGACAGCTCATGAAAAGTAGCGAAACCAAAAACATCATGAATTGCAAAGAACTGCACTCGCCATCCTGAGACATAAGATGTTAAGTCTATGTCCAGAATTTACTCTGGCTACAATGTCTTTCTATCTGAAACATAGCATTATAATTTAGCATTCCAAGATTCTCTGAGATTACCATACCCCAGCCATTAGGTAGGTAACGTCTTAATGCCTAGTAATTACTGGCTTCAATTATTCAAAATAATATTCCTCTGTGATTTCAGTGGTTCGTTAGGAGTAATTATCATTAAATTTATCATAACATATTGCGGGTCATTATAGTAAAAGTAGTTTAGATATTTTTCATGTTAATATTTACATGATTCGGGTCATCAAAAAGAGAGTCCTCGCTGAAAAATAAGAACAATTTATTGAAATTTCGTTATAAATATTTTTGAAATACAATTTATTTATTAAGTAGGTATTTCAATACTAAAAAATATCATGTCTTTGACCAATAATATAATCAGTGTTGTTGTTTTGATGTATCTGTATTGTTTTTGATAGTAACGATTTAATAATATATAAGTAAAAATTCGATATCCATGCATAATTTCACTTTATTCCTGGTTTCAGGCTCACTCAAAGATTTTAAAACAACCTTTCAAATATTTTAAGCCATTTTGATGAAAGTGGCTTGCATCCAGCGTCTTCCTACAGCCTTTGTTAATTTATCAATCTTGTGAGTGGATGTCCAATTTGACCCTACCTGTATAAAAACTTTATAGAACTTTCGTCTAAATCCTACTAATATTAAAAAGGTTTGTGTGTTTCTTACCTCTGCACGCAAAAACAATTGGACCAATTTAATCAAATTTTATACGGAGGTAACTCATACCATGGATTTACATGATATAGTCTACGTTTTAACTCGTAAAAAAAATTTGCTCTCGAGGAATGACGTCAAAAAGTATCTGCACCCGGAAAAGCCAGGGCGAAGCGCTAGTTGTCCAAAAATTTTGGGTTAAACAGTCTATTTTACACTTATATTATGTAACATACTTACTCATCAAGAATTTCACTTGCATCGTTTTCTTCTTCGAATTCCTGTGGTTAATATTAAATTTAATTATTGAACTTAATCATAAATATCCCCCTATTAGTACAGTCAGCAACATAAGTCGCTACACAGTCACGAGATTTGGAATTATCGTACCATCCAAAATAATAATTATTTTCAATATCGCATGGAACTTCTTGGTATAGATTACTTTACTTGGTTATATTTTACGACTACAAAGTAGTACGTACAAATTTTAATTCATAAAAAGGTTATCAAAAAATGTGAAGTGTTCAGCGACTAATGTTGCTGACTGTACAATGAAGTATCCTATCCTGATGAACACAGTTGTGCAAGGTACTGAAATCATTTTTTACCTCTAATCAACTACAACGTCAGTAAATATTCAAGAATATTAATACTAATTATTATTTCAGTAAAATATTATTCTATAGTAGTATATATATTGTAATTTTCTCCTAATAGGAACTAGTTTTTCTTCTAAAATTGGGTCAACTGCTTTCATACGATCTATTTATTTATTGATTATTTATTCTTATATCAAAAAATCTAGTTAAAAATTATGAAGCCATTTCAAATTATTCATTTAATTTTTAACATAGCACCATGATTACCTAAATAATACCTGATGCCTTATGCCATTCAAACCACGAAATCTTGTTGCCATACACTGTCTGTTACCGCCACATATTATTTAGAATAATATCATGAAATAACAATAACAGAACTATAAAATTGACGAACGCTTCGGAGCAAGAATAATAATAGTACCATACTAACTTGATCGGGATTTACGAGATAGCTTTCTGTGAGTTTATCTGAGAGTCTGCAATAGAAATATATTTAATAAAGTAAAACCATAATCCGATTGATATGATTCGTATTTCTGGGTCAGTGCTTCACGCAAAGGAATTTGTGACTTTTAGTTTTATTTAGTTAAACCAAACAATTTTTGTCCAGATATAAAATACGATAATAGATATACGGCGAGATCCTTGAAGGAGGTCTTTGTTCAGTGGTGGGCTTCCTGTCGCTGAAATAATGATTATAATAAAAAAAGGCTGTTATTCCATAGCCGCAAGTCCGAATATATACCGAATGATTTGAAAGCAATTTTTATAAGTATTCTATCAGGAATACTTTGTAGAAAACATAAAAATATATATCATAGTAAAATATCCATAAAATGTACCTTCGTGCATACAGCGTTTCGAAAGAACACGCGCAGAAGTTATTGGTTCACTTTTAGTAATGATACAAGTATACTTACGGACTTGGCTTTTCGTTGTCAATTTCAATAATAACCTATAAGAAAATAAGTGTTTAATAACTGAATATTTTTCAAGCTTTGTTTCATAATTTTCATAAGCTGGAAACTATTTTTGATATTTATACTTACTAATGAAGGTGTACTGAAAAAGTAACGTGAAAGTTAATAATTATAAACCGGAGAAAGTCACTATCCTCTTTGTTGAAACCAATTTTATACCTTTTTCTTTGTTTGATAGCCTTCAACAAATTTTCCTGAAAAAATGTTCAGACGTTTTAATTTGATTCAATTTATATGACAAACTGTAACTTATTGTTATTCTATTTATAACATTACATCTGATTAATATTAGGTTAAAGACCGCTGCTTTATTTGATACTGCTACTATATTTATTGTTGATCGACTTCAAGAACAAGAGATAATAAATCCATCAGAACTGAATTGAAGAAGAAGACATACAAAAAGTTGGCATAATATTTAGGTATTTTAAATATATAAATACCATGGAGTTGTTATGTACTAACTCTATGATAAATACACAGTCAGGTCATAAGTATTGTCACACAGTAAAAACTTTTCTTTTAGAATGCTGGCCACAAAAAAGTTTATTGAATTCGAATTTCGAATTGTTCATGAAAATAAAAATGTATACTTTTTAGAATTTTACTCATTTTTAAATATGGAGTGGACGCGTTAAAGAAGACCGTGTTGCAGTTATTGCGTTGCATCGTTGCGGTTACGCGCCAATTCAAATTTTTAACATACTGAAAAATTTGAATATAACCAAAAGATTCGTTTATCGTACCATCAAACGATACAATGAAGACTCTAGTGTAGATGACAGGTCAAGAAGTGGTCGCCCTCGGTCTGTTAGGACTCCAGCAGTGATAAAAACTGTGAAGGCGCGAATTCAAAGAAATCCCAAACGTAAGCAGAAACTGTTGGCCCTTCAGATGGGGTTAAGCAGAACCACGGTGAAAAGGGTGTTAAAAGAAGACTTAAGGCTTCGAGAATATCGAAGAAAAACAGGACATCGTTTGAATGCTCGTCTAATGGACCTGAGACTGAAGAGATGCCGCGCTTTGTTGAAGCGGTACGCGGGAAAAAAATATCGGGAAATTCTTTTTTCAGATGAAAAAATTTTTACCGTAGAAGAGAGCTACAACAAACAAAATGATAAGGTGTACGCACGCAGTAGTGAAGAAGCGAGCAACCGTATTCCGCGTGTCCAACGAGGTCATTTTCCATCCTCGCTCATGGTATGGTTGGGAGTTTCTTATTGTAACAGGCACTGGGTATTCCAACAAGATTCGGCGCCAGCTCATAGAGCGAAGAGCACGCAAGACTGGCTGGCGGCGCGTGAAATCGACTTCATCCGGCACGAAGACTGGCCCTCCTCCAGTCCAGATTTGAATCCGTTAGATTACAAGATATGGCAACACTTGGAGGAAAAGGCGTGCTCAAAGCTTCATCCCAATTTGGAGTCACTCAAGACATCCTTGATTAAGGCAGCCGCCGATATTGACATGGACTTCGTTCGTGCTGCGATAGACAACTGGCCGCGCAGATTGAAGGCCTGTATTGAAAATCACGGAGGTCATTTTGAATAAACTTTAGTGTCATAAGAATCTATGTTTTGTTAAGTTCATTTTGGTATATAAATGGTTACATAATGAATAAACTTGTTTCAATTATTTTATATTAAACATGTGACAGAATTTATGACCTGACTAGGTTTAATCGTTCTATTTAGCTATTCTTGTTCCAATTTTGAATCAATTTTTTTTTCTCATTATTGTTTATTAAGTTTGATCCTTTTTTATTAAACCAGTCATAAATGAATAGATATAAAAGTAATTATCGATTTGATGGTAGAAACATTTTTAACACTGCATTTGGGAAGCAACGGGTAAAAGTGAAATATAATTTTAAAAATCGTTTACTTATCATACCAAGAGATCATTGGTTTTACGGAAACCCGTATTTAGAATCCTGTAACCAGTGTTGCCGTATCTGTAAAATAAAATAAAAACTTTAAACAACAAATTACAACAATTAAGGTTATCCTCAAGCACCCTGGCTTTTTAACTATAAAAGGATTGTTTTAAACTCCATTTTCTAATCATAAACTCAATATAAAAAATAATTATTATAACGTATTATTTGGATCTTTTATTAAAGCATGTTTTTCAGTTTTATTATTTATTTTTCAATGATTTACATTAACAAAATATCAAGTAGTATATCAATGTTCTTAATTTAGAAAGTCAGTCATAATTTCTAATAAATTTTGCATAAAATTAAATACGTATTTTTTACAAAAGTCCAACTTATGATAAACATCTGATGCGCTTACGTAATACCCAGATTATCAGAGTTCCCATAGACAGAATTGGCCAGGTCTCTCTGCGGGAACTTGACTGCGGACTTGAGCATCCCCTGTGCTGGCCGCAACAGCGTGTGACCTGGCAATATCGGCTCTGCTTCTGGCAAGTCTTCTGGGGCTTCTGGCATGCTTAGAATAGTACTCCCACGGTCAAGGAGGTTCTTTCTCTGTTGAAAAAAATATATACATACACAGGCTACATTATAATCTCAGGCAGCCCCTAGACGATTAATAATTATATTGCAAAATATTACTAACATATCTTTGTTAAAAATACATTTTTAAACCTTTTTCTGGTTTTATTTTACGCTCGCGTGTATTCCTCGTCATCGTTTGGATACTTCAAATATTTCAATTACACTAAATGTTGTGTGTATTGTACAGTGTTATTGTAAATCTAGAGGACGTCTTAAACTGCAATATTATTTATACCTTACTAACTTTTTTGATTCCAGTGAAAAGCATTTAAGGCTTAAAATGTCTTATGAAAATGTACGCCGACGCTTGGTTTATAAATCATAAGTTAAAATTCTGAAATAATACACATTAGAAAACACACCCTTGGACCGTCGGGAACCGCTATATGGTTCGTTCGGATGTCAAGCAATAATCAACCCTATCGTCATTGAAATAGGGTCTATTATTAATCGGCTCTTCGGATTACAAGCAAAAAAGCAACCTAATGTCACTGAAATAGGGGCTATTTTTAAATCAAGGTCACTTACGACGGTCTAAGGGTTCCCGCAATGGTGGGATAATACATTAAAAAAAAACGCAAAATTCAGCATTTCATATAACCTTACCGCTGCACGAACGAAAAATAACACCGATAATACTGTCGGCTGAATATATTTAAAATTTATACATAAGTATGAACACATAACGCAGTCGGTAGGATTCGAACCTACGCTCCCAGAGGGAATCTGATTTCTAGTCAGACGCCTTAACCGCTCGGCCACGACTGCTTGCACGTTCTTGTTTGAATAACACGCTTGCAATACGAGTTCACTTTCTCTGAGAGTGGCTCGGTACAAGATATGAAATAAAATTAATGAATGACCTTGGTCTCGTGGCGAGAAGCCAGCTAACGAAAGGTAGAGAATTCAAATTACATTCTATTTTTTGTATGTATGTAGAATATAAAATAGTTGGATTACATTGAATACCGGATTGCATTAATTTTTCTAAATTATTTTTAAAATATCAAATTAAATAGCATTTTCCTAAAATCATATCAATTCTTTGTTATGGTGCTGCTTAAGGTTAAAAAATATTGGTTCGTTCACCCCTGAAATAGAGTTTTATTGTATACGATCAAAAGTGTACTACTTAGAAGGCAAAGTCAGGATTACTAGTTATAGGCTAGTATATAATATTTAAAAATAAAATCAACCACAGAACCGATTTAATTACATTAAAATCGAATAGGTTATAAAGTAAAATAAGAGGTGCTCTTTAATCATTTACTTTATCGGAATCATAAATATACAAAAAACAAAGCAGAAAAAATAACCAAACGTATCATACCTATAATTGAAAATTCATCCTCAACTTTTGATCTTATAATAACAGTATTGTTATGAAAGCAAACCTCTTGCAAGCATTAATAAGTAATTAATTTATGTTCCAAATTTCTGTCTGTTTGACTAAATGTTGGATGAAACTTCGACACATTTCGACAAAGAAACACAATGTTCTAACACAATTCTTGAGTTCGGAACATTTCATAAGTTTTATAGACAAACCAGTGTTGGAGCAACATAATAAAACAAAGGGGAACTCGCTTTAAGTTTCACACTGCGAGTTAGCACGAAATAATAATTATGCAATGCTGGCTGGAAAAACGACTAATAAAAAGTATGTATAAAGTTAAGTAACAAAAGAGGTTTACAAAGAAAATATCTTTAATTTTGATTGATTATAAAAAAAAAAAAAATTTCAAAAATGGAATCATATTATGCTTATTGGACCAAATAATTATTCAAAATTGGAGTTTTTTTTATTAATCTCATACATATTTTTATATACTAAGCTGTTTTGAAATACGCGGTAGATTTTAATGATAAATTTTATTGATTACGTTGCTTGATTGCGTTTGATTTACTAACGAAGTTTTAAACAATAACAAAGAATTTGAAATAACCCTATTAGTTCGAGTTATAACTACGAATTCTGAGAAACAATATATTTCATCGAATTGGTATTGAGAAGTTCAATATTTATGTTAACGTGAAATTTGGTTGAACTCCATGCGTTATAATATGGTTGGAAAGTTCAAGAAAATATTTTCAGATACTAGTATAAGTTGTACGATAATAGTATAATAGTTCTCCAAACTGATCTAAATTATGTGCCAAACCCGGTATTAATAAAATATGGTTGTGAAAATGTTCGTTCGTTTCTACCAGACCCTTAGTGGCCTTCACTTTCATCTTTCATACTCCTCTCTTTGCCCATACATTTTTATAATACCTTACTGAAACTCAGAAGTTTGTGTGCACTCTTGTGCTACTATAAAGACCTCTAAACTAAGAACTGAAAACTTCGTATAAACTACAACTTCAACATTTCTAATCTACTGCTCAAGTGCAGCCACAAATTTTCGCAAGTAGTTCTGTATAGCCACTTTAATATCTACAATGAAAAGAGCAAAACTTTGACCATAACTTTAATTTCAACTATGTCAAAAGCACCACTTTGAGATGAGAAATGTGTTGCGTTGATGTCATCAAAGTTAATACTAAGGAACAAAATACTTGATGTAACTGAAACCAACTGTAGAAGGTTATATTGTGTTAGAAATTATAAAGATCAAATTTTCAAAGATTTTTTAATTTCTGATTTTTTAATTTTCTGCATTACCCTAGGTTTGACTGGTAGAGAATGCCTGAGGGGTTAAGTCTATAGGTATACACAATTTGTATAAGGAGTCGAATAAATAAATAAATATCCATTGTTTTAGTTTGCCTTGCTATGCGGATACCATTGAATCACTGCATCGAATATACAACATTTTCTTTTTTGGTTGTCAATAGTTAATTTTTGTAGATAGGAAACATTGCAATATTAGCTGTTATAATACTATCTCTAATACCGGCAACTAAAACATTTTTCCCTCCTTCATAAATGACTTCTAACTCAATTAACTAACTTCATGAAGTCTCGCCATTTGACATTTCACAAAATGACAAATGGACGCGCTATAGATGTATAGCTTGGCCACCACTTTACGCCCCAGTCACTGGTAATTTGCTTGCCAGATAAAAGGATTTAGCTCTCTACAGAAACATTTCTGTAGGAAATTCACAATGCAGTTGAAACTATTGTGCTGTATATAAATAGAGACAATGGATGTTTATTCCAAGTGTTGATAAGTCTTGCGTTCAGTTGCGGCAGAAACTAGAAACTTCGTGTGGTTTTGACGATTTTGGAGATTTTTAAGTAATTGAGTTGTTTGGTTACGTAGGCAGATATTGATTGGTTCGGAGGGAATAATGCCGATATGAAAGCAATGTTTCAGCCCAAGATATATGGATTCTGGAGTTATGTGTGTTTATACTTAAATATTATGCTTACATTCAGGTCTATGGATATGTCTATAGTGGAAACTTCTTTACAAGAATTTTGAATGTGAAATTCTTTTTACCCGTATTTGATCAGTTTGGTACACAAAAGAACACAGCTGTTTGTTTTAAGTCTGGCAAGCGCTTCTCGTAAAATAATGTTTAAATAATGTGATGCATACTAAACATAAATTATGTATGTATGTATATATTTTTGTTTAATGAATTAAATGACTGCCTCGGTGGCGTAGTTGTACTAAGGTATGGTTACAAAGCTGAGGTCTCGGGTTCGAATCCCGGGTTGGGCAAAGTGATATTGGATTTTTCTATTCATTATCAGCCCAGAGTCAGGAATTTGTGCCCGATATGGCGATAGGCTCGCCACCTATCACATAGTGGGACGGAACTTAAAAGGCGAAATGTGGGTGCCCTGGCACCTCTGCCTACCCCTTCTGGGATATAGGCGTGAGTTTATGTATGTATGTATGTATGTGAATTAAATGATATTATTAATATTTAAATAAGTTACATGTAAGTAACATCCTCTTAAAAATAATCGAATTTGAGCTACTGAAGGTAATGTCAAACAAAATATTATACCAAATGTCATTAAAACCTCTTTGCTACAATATTTCCAGAAGGGACAGAATATATTGATATTTTACTGACCAATATTGACTCACTGGTACATACTTTATATCATAAACTGTATATTTCCACAGACTAACGATAAATAAACATGAAGTGTTCAGTGTCTTTGATCGCTGCACGTTCAAAAGGATACTCGATACAGTATATCATACATTAGCAACTGCTAAAGACGTCGGGGTATAATTTATCTACTCAATGTTTTTTAATCGTATCTTATTGACTTGTTTGTAGAAATCTCCCAGAAAATAAGAACGTAAATATTGTTAAAATAGAGGACAACCTCAGTGGCTTAGTTGGTTAGACGCCAGTTGTGAAACGTGACGCTGCGGGTTCGATCCCCGCTCCAAGACATATATTTGTAGGATCCATAAATATTTGAGTGCTCTGGATGTTTGTGAGACTAAAAAGTGTCTCGTTCCTGATACTCATGACACAAGACTCGATCTTAGTGTGGGATCAGGACTATGTATGTGACTGTTGGGTGTTATTTATTTATTTATTTATAAGAAACAAGTGTTGCTAGCAGGCTATATTGTCTGTCGTCCTCGACAGTCGATGGGATTTCCGTGCGTATTTCGAGGAGTTATCGCCGAAGCTGGTGAGGGTTGCGGGAGCACTGGGGCGCCTGCTGCCCAACACTGATGGTCCTGGCATCCCTTGCCGAAGCTTTTACGCTGGAGTCGTGCGGTCCATGGCCCTCTACGGGTGTCCCTAAGCGATCACAGCGTTCGCCTGCTGCTTTGTCCGCAGCGCATGGTGGCGCAGTGAATTATCAGGGGCTACCGCACGGTCTCACACGAGACGGGATCCCGCCGAGCGGATCGGGAGTAGACCGATCTCGCTCGTCGTCACTGCAGAAGATGTACGAGACACCGGGACGCCAACTAATCCGGCGCCACAGAGGCCACACGGGGCCTCATTCCCTATGCTGGCGGCTCCCTAGACGTGACGCTACACGCGCCTGAAGCCACGTCGCTGTGTGGCGGTGCACGAGGAGGTGGTCTTGGCGCGTTGTGTATACGATATCCCGGGCCCGTCTCTGAGATGCACAGATGGTGGCCAACGTGGGGTTTTAGTCTGTATTTCGGTGCGCAGATTACGGTGAGGTCCCAAAACCCAGCATTCACTCCGGGCCGGAAGGCGCACCGGTGAGTCCGCCACCCCTCCGCCCATACGAGGGTGGGATGGTCCGTAAAGGCATGTTCCTCGATGGAAAAAAACTGTGATCATCTGAATTATAATCATCGTATAGGTAGTAAAGTGTCAAATAGCCACAGTGAAACCAGTCCATCTTTATATCCAGTTGTCACCGCGCCGGCATAATAGCATCGAATGACAACAGGTAACTGTTACCGTTGAAATATATTCTTTCCGTAATTCATTTAATATTAAGTGCATAGTCCGCCAACCCGCACTAGGCCAGCGTGGTGGACTATATGGCCTAACCACTCTCAATCGTACTCTCGATTGTAGAGGAGGCCCGTGCCCTGCAGTGGGACGTATATGGGCTGATACAGATTAAGTGCATACCAGTCAGTTTGTCGTAGAAGACCAAAATAAAATAAATAATAATAAAATTTCTAGCGATATTTTATAAAACTAGTTGTGAAGATGCAATCAAATACAAAAATTGCTATCATCGACGAAGAAATGTAACTCTCGTTAACCAGCCTTGCAACGCCATCTGGAGATATATTACAAGTAATTTGTCTCAGAAAGCGTATAAGAACGTCACTCACTCTTGCTGCAATTCGAGAAACATTAGGCGAAATCTAAAATATATTTTACGCTTTGTAGAAGGAAAAATTGGTAGAAAGCGATTTGATGCTCCAGCTTAAGGTGCGCTTTGAAATGCCGTGGATTTTGAGTGCCACGCTAAACCGTTTGAGGCTGTTGATAATACATTAATATATTATTACCTACAAGCGTTTCAAAACGAACAAAACAGGGCACCACGCTCTTTTGAATATATATTCTATAGAACCTCTATTTGGATTGCTTTGCACTTACAGTCTGATGTACTGCAGCCAATTTGTCATGTGTGTATAGAATCATAATATAGTAAAAGTATTAACTTCTATTTATATATTTTTATTTATAAACAGATTCGCAAACTGAGTCGCATGATAAAACGGAAATCTGAAAAATCCCACCAAAAGTATAGCTCAATATAATAGCTATAGTCAAGCTCTTCGTTCCTTTGCATTAACTTTACATTATTTTTCACTAAAATCCTACGAATATCTGCGGGAAATAATTCAATACTAGTTTACCGGCTCGTTATACTATTAAAGAGTGGTACTATTATTTTTTCTTTAATGTCCTATTCTATTGCTATATGGTTGTCTGAAAGAGATCGCTATTAGCGATAAGACCGCCAGTTGTTCACTATTTGTAAGTTTTTCTATTATTATTTTTTGTTATTTTATATTATGTGGTGTTCAATAAAGTGTTGTGTATCTGTATCTGTAAAAAGTGGTACCTACGAAAGTATTGGAGCCAACACAGGATGCACTGCTGAATAAAGCTTTAGAACTAAACACAAATTATTCCATTGTTGCAGGATTACCAATTGATGAAATTCATACTTCGGTATCAAAAGGGTCAGCGGAAAAATGCACGCGTACCTATTTATTTATTTAATTACACCAGTATACACCAATTAAAATAATTAAGAAAAAAATGAAAACAAAAAATACACAAATAATTTGTACTTGTGTATTTTTAGAAACACAAATAATTAGAAACAAAGAAAATTAATTAATCTACATAATAATATGTTGAAATTGGAAATGATATAGAAGGACACTTCGTAATGGAAGCGAAAGAAGTACTTACTTTTTTGGTTACTTTTGTGAACTGCAATTTTAAGGCTACGGGTAATTTTATTATTGATGGGACGAAGGGTAAACAACGAGCCAATTTAGTTTTGCATAGTTTACATTTAACCTTTGATGGATGCGTTGCCAATATGGTATGGCTATGGTAAAATTATGCTTAACTGCAACTGTTTCATAGAAGATCGCGGAATAGTTTTCGAGCATCCTACATTAAAGAAACCCATTTTGGTAATTTTAGGACCATCGCATATGATAAAGATACTTCGTAATTCCTTTCAAAGTTATAGTATCATTGTAGACCCTGAAGGAACAAAAATAAAGGAGAAATATTTCGAGATGTTGAATGACTTGAAAGAAAAAGAAAAAAAAATTAATAAACTTCAATATCAACTTACTAATAACAGTAACACAAAAATGAAAGTTAAACTTACCACCCAACATTTAATATTAGTGTTGCACATTTTGTAGTGCGGCGTCATCAAAATTTATAAGAATTGTTAATAATACATACATACATACATACATACATAAACTCACGCCTATATCCCAGAAGGGGTAGGCAGAGGTGCCAGGACACCCACATTTCGCCTTGTATGTTCCGTCCCACAATGTGATAGGTGGCGAGCCTATCGCCATATCGGCCACAAATTCCTGACTCTGGGCTGATAATGAATAGAAATATCCAATATCACTTTGCCCAACCCGGGATTCGAACCCGAGACCTCAGCTTTGTAACCGTACCTTAGTACAACTACGCCACCGAGGCAGTTGTTAATAATATGTTCGAAATATTCAACTCTCGAAATATATTTCACTATAATTGTAAAAAAGCTGCTAACTGTAATTGATGAAGTTTGCCTTTTAACATAATTGGCTAATTCTGTAAGATATATAGTGAAATAATATGTCAAAACAGCATACCTTTAGTAAAAAGTACAAAAAAAAAAACAGATTTTATTGGCTAAATTGGATGAGCTAAAGTCGTAAAAGTAATTTACAATTGGCATATTTGTACTGAAATGTTACCTTTTATGCCTATGTATAAGATCAGCCAAGATCATTTAGAAATGCTTTTTGGCACCATAAGATCGCATAGTGGATGTTGCTACTCCTATAATGCAACGCAATCCGAAGTTAAAGCCGCCTTTAAAAAGATTCTGATGCATATCGAAATAAAGTAGATAGTAAATGGAAATTGTACGGCTTCAGAAGATATTGAGATTTTAAATTATGGGTCAACACCAGTTGATCCCATAAACCAGTTAGGAAATTAATATGCAATACAATACAATACAAAACTCTTTATTGTAAACCAAATACAAAAACACACAAAATCATACAAATTAAATATAAGGCTCATGGTATTACAATGGGCGGCCTTATCGCTTAGAGCGATCTCTTACAGACAACCTTTGACAATGAATGAATGATGACTGTAAAGTTGTCGCTGAAGATGACGACGACGAGGAAATACAAGTATTTCCCAGTATTCCTTTCTACCAAGAAAAAATATTTACTTACATTGCAGTATTTTAGTTATATTGAAGCAGATAAAGATAAGCAACCTGATGTGGTCAGAGGGTCATTCTTTTGACAACCTGTCCGGCTGTCTTACAGAATGGCACGGGCACGCGCTCCCGGCCCCTCGAGCCACCATTGTCGCACTCCACTTCCCAATCCGCGACTTTGGTGTCCCGCTCCCTCCCCACTACTGGTGGCAGGATTTTTGTATTGAGTCATATTTTTCACTCAATGCTGAATCCGAGCGGGTTGGTACCACCGTCTGGTCTATTTCTACCGCTAAGTAGAAATGCGTTCCGGTAGAAGGGCTGGACAGCCGTTCCCTCATCCGTTCCTTCCTCTTCGATAATAGGTGTTGGTTGTTGCAAGCGATGCTCGTTGATGTGGTTGGGTGTCGGAGTGGGCGCTCGGGTGGGGGTGCTGGTGTGGAGTACAGGGAGACCCGGTGGGAACGGTCACCGCCGGCCGCCTGCCGGTTAGTAGGGGACCTGAACCCGGGGATACACAACTGTCTATCTCCCTCCCCGGGAAGCTGTCCCGCCAACCGGCGAAAATCCCGTTGCGCAGTCGTCGTGCCAGAGTGGGAGACTGGAGTGGATCCCGGCGACTGCACACGGGGGGGCATCGGGGGCCCTTCCGTGCTTCACGCTGGCTCCTCCTAATGCCGTGTGCCCGCTTCACACTATATCCTCCCTTCTCGAGTATCGTCTTGGTTCAACCGCGCTTGTCCTTACCCTATCCCACTCTCTTTAAAATATGCGAAGGCACAAAAAAAGCAGGTTCTCCACGGCGGGAAATTTATCCACATTTTCTGTGGACTTCTGTAATGTCAGGGGTCTACATAGCAACCTCGACGCCGTCCACCACCATCTAGAGACGGCGCGGCCTGCCCTGCTCTTTTTAACGGAGACGCAAATATCCGCCCCTGACGATGTATCGTACCTAAATTATCCCGGTTACGTTTTGGAAAATCGATTCCTACGTAAAGCCGGGGTATGCGTCTTCGTCAGGGGTGATATCTGTTGTCACCGCCTTCGGGGCCTCGAGCGTCAGGACCTGTCTTTATTGTGGCTGCGAGTAGAATTCAGGGGTAGGACCCGAGTCTACGCATGCCTGTACAGGTCCCACGCCAGTGATACGGGATCAACTCAATTATTTGAGAGCGTTCAAGTGGGGACTGACCAGATTCTCGAGCAGTTCCCTTCCGCGGAGGTGGTGGTCCTCGGTGATTTCAACGCTCATCACAAAGAGTGGTTGGGATCCAAGACCACTGATCTCCCCGGTCGGGCTGTCTACGAGATGGCCTTGGCTTATGGTTTCTCGCAGCTGGTAACACAGCCCACCCGTGTTCCAGACGTTGAGAGCCATGAGCCCTCTTTGTTGGATCTTCTGCTGACGACCCACCCGGACGGATACAGGATAGCGGTTGATGCTCCCCTGGGATCATCTGACCACTGCCTGATCCGTTCGTGGGCTCCTGGAGTGGGTCCCAGCCGCTCTTCGACGACTGGAACTCGCACAGTCTGGCGGTACATGTCAGCAGATTGGGATGGACTGCGAGAATTCTTTGCGTCCTACCCTTGGGGGCGGCTTTGTTTCTCCTCCGATGATCCTGACGCTTGTGCGGACTGCGTCGCGGATACGATTAGCTTGGGTATGGAAACTTTCATACCTAGCTCGAAAATACCCGCAGGGCGTCGCAGCCGGCCTTGGTACAATAGTGCCTGTGCTGTTGCTGCGCGCCTAAAGCAGTCCACATACGCGGTGTGGCAAAACGCAAGGAGGCGTCGGGATCCAAATTCAAAGGAGGAGAAACGGAAATTCAACGCCGCCTCTAGATCCAACAAGAGAGCCTTAGCTAAGGCCAAGGCGGAGCACATCCGCAGAATTGGCGAGCGACTCCAGAGCTATCCCTCTGGGAGTCGTGCTTTTTGGTCGCTCGCTAAGGCTGTGGAGGGTAATTTCTGCCTGTCCAGTCTCCCACCACTGCGCAAGTCCGATAACAGTTTGGCCCATAGTGCAAAGGAGAAGGCCGATCTCTTGGCCCTATTCTTTGCCTCGAACTCGACTTTGGATGACGGGGGCGCCACACCGCCGAACATCCCGCGTTGTGAGAGCCTCCTTTCTGACATAAAAATCACCCAGCGTGCTGTCAGACGGGAGCTCAAGCTTCTAGACGTCCATAAGTCGAGTGGGCCAGACGGTATCCCCGCAGTGGTTCTTAAAACGTGCGCCCCTGAGTTGACACCCGTGCTCACACGCCTTTACCGTCTTTCCTATAAAGCCAACCGGGTTCCGGCTTCGTGGAAGGTCGCCAATGTACACCCTGTCCCCAAAAAGGGTGACCGTTCGGACCCTTCGAGTTACAGGCCGATTGCTGTCACATCCCTACTCTCCAAGGTTTTGGAGCGAGTGATAAACACTCAGCTCCTGAGGTATCTTGAGGATCGCCAGTTGATTAGTGACCGCCAGTACGGTTTCCGTCACGGTCGCTCGGCTGGTGATCTTCTTGTTTACCTCACGCACCGTTGGGCGGAAGCTTTGGAGAGTGGGGGTGAGGCGATTGCGGTCGGCCTTGACATTGCGAAGGCGTTCGACCGAGTGTGGCATCGCGCCCTTCTGGCGAAGCTACCTGCGTATGGAATTCCTGAGGGGCTCTGCAAATGGATCGCCAGCTTTTTGGATGGTCGGAGCATAAAAGTCGTAGTTGACGGCTGTTGCTCCGAGACCAAGACCATTAATGCTGGTGTTCCACAAGGCTCGGTGCTATCGCCGACACTCTTTATCCTGCATATCAATGATATGTTGTCTATTGACGGCATGCATTGTTATGCAGATGATAGTACGAGTGACGCGCGGTACATCGGCCAACGGAGCCACTCTCGGGATTCCATTATGGAAAGACGGTTTCAACTTGTGTCTGAAGTCGAGAGCTCTCTGGGGCGGGCCTCCGAATGGGGTAAATTGAACCTAGTTCAATTTAACCCTTCGAAGACACAAGTTTGCGTGTTCACTGCGAAGAAGGACCCCTTTGTCATGGCGCCGCAATTCCAAGGAGTTACTCTCCAAGGATCCGAGAGTATTGGAATCCTTGGCATCGAAATATCAAGCAAGGTCGACTTTAGGAGTCATTTGGAGGACAAAGCCAAACTGGCGAGCAAAAAGTTGGGAATCCTGAACAGAGCCAAGCGGTACTTTACGTCGGGCCATAGATTGACGCTTTACAAAGCGCAAATCCGGCCCCACGTGGAGTACTGCTCCCACCTCTGGGCAGGTGCCCCAAAATACCAGCTCGACCCACTTGACTCCTTGCAGCGACGAGCTTGTCGAATTGTCAATGATCCCGATCTCACGGACAAATTGGAACCGTTAGGACTGCGGAGAGACTTCGGATCTCTCTGTGTGTTCTATCGTTTGTTCCATGGGGAGTGCTCCGAAGAGTTGTTTGAGATGGTACCACCGTCGCCTATGTACCATCGCACCACACGTTTCCGCAGTAGAGTTCATTCCCACCACCTGGAGGCGTACCGCTCCCGAACGGTACGTTTCCAGCGTTCTTTTCTACCACGTACGTGCAAGCTCTGGAATGAACTCCCTGCATCGGTGTTTCCTCAGCGCTATGACCTGTCCTTCTTCAAACGAGGTTTAAGGAGAGTTCTATCCTTGAGGTAGGCAGCGACTTTGTTGTGCTAGCCCCCTGGCACTACGGAAGTCCATGAGCAGCGGTAGCCGCTTACCATCAGGCGGGCCGCTAGCTCGTCTGCCTACTAGGCAATAAAAAAAAAAAAAAAAAAAAAAAAGCAAACAAAATCTCAAGAAGTAGTTTAATCCAAACCACTCCTAAACTTAACAAGGTTGGCGACACATCGTGCAGTGCCCATTAAGTTCGTGCATGCACCTAACGACTTTAATATAAAATCGATTGAGACCCGCTGCCTTATGTCATGAGATGCTGACGCTTTATCAAAAGCAATGACCGGGGCACTGCCAGTATCGTATAATATTTAGGAAATTCGATCCCTAAATTTAATTAAGTATGCAAATGCTTTGATAAAGTTTTAGGGTTAATTATGGAAATTGTTGTTTGTTTTGACGAATTGTCTTTATTGGATAACAATTTAGGAGATGATCGGGGAATGCCTGGTTATTACTGATTACAGCTTCTCATAAACATTCGAAAAGCGATATTAATTATTATTATAACTTTTGAATAACACCAAAAAATACCGTCGAATTTCAGGTAAATTCCCTCTTCGTTCTAAGATAAAATCTTTATAAAATTTCAGCAGTTTTGTACATGATTTCTGCATTTTTATTCCATTCCATTCTATTTCACAGCTCATCTTATTTATAACTCGCGATCAATTACTAGCATCTGCCATACCGTCTTCAGCAACAAAAATCCTCTCAACAATATCATTATAAAATTCTTCAGTATAATAGAAGGAGTTACCTAAGATGGCTTCACAGTTATACCGTAGTACGTCTAACAAAGTTACCAACAGTGATCGGGCTTCGCAGCTTCTCGTTGCAAAGGCAATACAGCGAGATTAACATTTAATAGAGCATGGACACGATATTTACCATGTTCTTTCATGAAAAAGAACATTTTAGTGGCTTTGTTGACAATGAATTTATTGGAACTTGAGTGGGTATTATACATTTCATTATCAACTTTTATGAAATGAACTTCTTAGAAATACAGGGGAGTTACTTTATACTACGGCTCATCGACGAATGTTTGAATGTCGTACGTAAACCTGTACGGATATGCCTATATACTTTAAAAATGTTCCGATTCTCTACCTAGACTAAGTTTGAAGTAAATAATAAGTTTAATAAAGAATAGTATTGATTTTTAGAAGTCGAAAACTTTTATCTTATACGTGGATGTCGAACAGTCGAACATTCGAACTTCGTGTCCGAGAATAGAGTAGCCCCCTGAGCTTCTATAGGGTTCGTCTATTTACAAATGTGTGTTTTTATCTGTACTTTAATCTGCTGTCATTTTTAATTATAACATATTATTAATTTGCGGAGATTACTCATAAACACCAAGAAAGCTGAAGAACCGAAGTTGTGTTTCAGACTTTGAAAATACGGCTCATTTTTTCTTAATTTTAGATTCACTCAACAAAACTAATTTGAAAACAACTATAATTGGTATTAATTGAGTATTAAGTAATAACATTGATATAACATCTGTCAATAACTTTTACTATGCG
Source organism: Hyles euphorbiae (assembly GCA_023078785.2). Lineage (NCBI taxonomy): Eukaryota > Metazoa > Arthropoda > Insecta > Lepidoptera > Sphingidae > Hyles > Hyles euphorbiae. The sequence goes on along the minus strand of CM041043.1, from coordinate 4,564,554 downwards.
TACTCAAGAAATAGAATACAACAAGATCCTACCACTTTAAAAATATACGTATAGATCTAAATATTAGCCAATGGCGGTTTATAACAACTTTTTATGTGCCATATTTGCGTACGTTATATTCAATAAATCCCCAAGCAAAGTGTTATCAAAGGCTCATAAAAGTGTTTCACCTTTCGATGGTCGACATTTTAGGATAACGCAAAAACTATCCGGTTCATTGGCTTTGTGAAGCCTCGATAAAAACAAGTGAATACGATGGGATAAACACGTTATTTTACAAGAAAAGGGTTCTGGAATGTGGTGTTTTTGTAAAAAAATTACTGCACATTCATGAATGAAAATGTTGGCATTTTATTTTTGTTTAGTTTGTGGTTATAGACCAACAAAAGAGGAAATTGCTTACTTGATTTTATTATCAGTTAACACATAATATCTACTGCAGTTATATTACAGGAAATGTGTTCCCGGTTTCTCAAAATGTTTGAGGAAAGCAAAGGAAAAAGAATAGGTTAAAGTGGTTCTTGCCTTCCGGTAACCTCACTTACCGAACGAAACATAACAGCAACATCGTAGCTTTACATCGGTTTCTTTGTTAAAAAGAAATAGTTCTTAAATAGAAATATTTGAATATATTATACCACGAATTAAAACAATGGTTTCGATGGTCGATTATAGTGTCCAAATTTCACCATGATGTTTCCATAATATGAAAACAGCTCTTGACCTGATCAATTAATTATCAATATCAATTAGCAGTAATTAATTTCGTCCACTCACCGAAGCTTCATTACGTTTGAAATCGGGAGCATAATTAAGGACAAGATTATTAAAGGACAATCAAATTTGTTCATCTTTCGTGAGATGAGGACAATATAAGATTCAATTTAATCTGATCCACTGGCTGATATAAATAATTATAATTTTTTAATACACTTATAAAATATAGAGCCGTAAATAAAGTAATCAATACTTAAACCATATTAAGATTTGCAAATACCAGACAGAAGAAGTAATAAATTATAAATAAAATAAATAACACCCAACGGTCACATACATAGTCCTGACCCCACATTAAGATCGAGTCTTATGTCGTGGGTATCAGGAACTGCGAGAGATTTTTCGGTCTCACAAACACCCGAAAGAGCATAATAATAATTGAACAGTTTAAATTCTTCATTTATAGCTGACCAACATAATTTATTAAAGGGCAAAAAGCTATACATCATTTTTCAGTTTCTCCTTAATCATACATTCGTACCTGTTTATAACCAATGGAGTCGACAAAGGTGCCATTATTGAGATTGTCGATAGTAAGTGCTGATGCATCATTTTAGTCTCACAATTTGCTGTCATCTCTTAATTATTATTTTTGATTTCTTTCAAGGGCGAAACAAGCATGGCTTTGCCCTGATGGTAAACGATACAACCGCTCATAAAGTAGCAAAACCAAACAACACCTTGAATTACAAAGCAATGCTGGGCATTCCACTGCGTTCGCCTTCCTGAGACATAAGATGTTAAGTCTCAATGTGTCCAGTAATTACTCTGGTCACAATGTCCTTCAATCCGTAACACAATAGTGCATTTAATATAGTATTATTTCACCCGGACGTTTCAAATTGAATTGCTGATCCCGAAAATCCTGTTTCACTCTCTTTAAATGTTACCATCAGATCACTAAGGAGAAATTCCTTTTAAAACAGTAAATAAGTCATACATACCTGGATGATGTCTATGATTCGGTTAAATATCAGATCGTGGCGTGCTTGTGTTGAGAGGCATTGCTGAAAGGGATATTAGGTTTATTAGACGGCCACCACATTGCGGTAGGCAAGTGGCAGAATAGAAATTGACTGCCCGAGTATGTCTCCTTGATATGCAACTTTGGGGTCTCAAGAACAGTATTACCTTCGAGAGCATAATATTTTATGATCCCAGTCTCGTTATAAAATACTTATACTATACTTCATAAAAGCCACGAAAATCTGTTTTTGTTAATAAATACAACACTGAGAGCGTCTTTAATTATGTTCAATTGATATTTAATAATATAATATTATTGCCGCCATGAGAAATAAAGTCTACTAGACTATAGTATATTTTTTCTGCATTAGTTGTTGAAAGTTGCCTACACCCAAAAACCTTCGTTACGTCGTCCATTTACGTGTCTGATGTTCTTAAAATTAAGTTATTTACATGTAATACTTACTATCAAAATTAGGTAACTAAAAATCCACTCCATATTTTCTATTCAAAAAATATTCAACAAATTTATCATGTCTAATTTTGAAGTCAAATTAATAAAACCACGTTTCATACGTTCTATTCGTTAACAACATTAAAAGCACACCGTGAAATAGGATATTTTGCGAGGCTGAAACGTATGCGTTATAAAATAAACAGATGAATTTAACTTCGAATCACATTGTGGAAGTGTTTGTTTCGAATAATAATTAATGCTTATTTTTTCAAGAGTCTCGATATGAATCTCGTCCTTATGTCATCATGGGACACACAGCGAAATTAGCACCTCTGTCTACACCTTCTGGAAAAATACGTGAGGTTATTTATGTTTCTTCAAGGGCTTTGCCGATGATGTATTGAATGTAGAACCATAGGTTCTAGTTTAATGTTTGTCGATTGTACTTCAAATGGATATTGTTAAACAATTTTAGTCGTCTGCTTTATTTTTTATATGTAAGAATTCCTTAACTATAATGGAAACATATGTATGTAAGTTACGGCCCTTAGTCTCATCCCATAATATTACTTTTTATTTACTCTTACTTAATACTCTTAACATACAAAAATATTTTCGATCTTACAAATTTTCTTAACAAAGCATGTTACACTTTTTCAATAATACCATCAAAGAATTTACGACGCAGGTTCCCTTCGCTTCAATATTGATACGTATTTACTTCCGATAAGGAGATACGAAAGTGGTCTCAAACGCCTTGTTTTAAAGACTATTATTGTACATAAGTGAGCGTTTAGTTTGTTCTACTCTTTTCCCGGTGGCCATACGTGCCTTATCTACATCAGTATACCTCTAACCCCAGCAATTGAAGGCCGACCTGTAGTACTCTCGATGGCCCTTCCACGGCCAGAATATTTGTAACCGTCGATCACGTTTTATTATTTGGATATGTTTTTGTCTGGGAAACTATATAAATTAATTGTTTAAAAAATAATAGAAAATTCAAAATGAAATTCCCTTGTTTATTATATTATTGATTGATTACGTAGCAGAAAATACTTAAGCAAAGCAAACTTTTGTTTCTGAAAAATATTCATCTAGGCGCTATTCATCATAAATTGAAGATAAACTCTGTTTGCAAAAGATATACGTCATTTATTATAAAAGATAATAAAAATATAAATATCATAATCTACTTATTTTATATAAAATATCAAACTTATAATTATTTATTAAATTACAATATATTACTGCACTCCTTCACAAATCTCATCTTTGGCAATGAATAATAAATACTATACAACTCAGTTGATAGGCGGTTTTACTTTAGTACTAAAGCTACCTATTACATTGCCGGGAGGTGAATAGTATGCTACAACATAAATTTGGCCTTCCTTAGACTTAGCCACGCCCACACCAATTTCCTTACTGTCCTCCCATACTACTTGCGAGAAATGCCCAGAGTTCAGATTCGTAGGCTCTTTGCCAAACCTGTGATTGTTGATCTCACTATACCACTTATCAACTGGGTCTCTTCCAGAAACCGTAAAGCTTGGATCAGAAGACCACGCGTAGAATATGTTCTCCCCATATTCGTTTTGGTCTCTGGGTTCCGTCTTTCCTTTCTTCGCGAGGGTCTTGGCCCATTCCTCGGCATATTTGCACAACTTTTTGTTCAAATCAAGAGGTTGAACGCCGTGGTTCTTTCGGTATTCGTTGTGGTAGTGACAGCCCATATACGTCCCACTGCAGGGCACGGGCCTACTCTACAATCGAGAATACGATTGAGAGTGGTTAGGCCATATAGTCCACCACGCTGGCCTAGTGCGGGTTGGCGGACTTACATACCATAGAAATTCTTATGAATCGCTATGGTATGCAGGTTTCCTCACGATGTTTTCCTTCACCGTTTTAGTGCGTGGTGATTGATTATCAATACACACATGACTCCGAAAGGTCAGAGGTGTGCCCTGGGATTCGAACCCGCGACCACCCTGAACATATGGGCAGCCGCGTCTAGTCCGTTTACCAACAGGCCACCACGCACTTCTTTACCAACAGGCCACCACGCACTTCGTTGTGGGCTGCTAAGAAATCTTCCTCGAATTTCTCGGTAGAAATTGAAGTAGATTTGAACTTACTTACTAAGTCTGATGCGATCTCACCGATATTTTTGACACTTTTCAGGCTAGGTGATGAAGGCGCTGAACCGTCGTATGAGCTCCTAAAAGATAAACGGCTTGGAGAAGGAGGTGCTAAATTATTGCTTGTATCTCTTGGAGAGCTGTTGTAATTGCTCCGAAACTGCATTGCTCCTGGTGGAAGCACGTTCTGTACAAACTGACCGCTGTAATTCCCAGGAGGGTAATAATTGGCAACAACATAAAGCTTTCCACTTTTGCTCTTAGCGCTGCCAATACCTAATTCTTTGGTGCCTTTCCATACGATTTGGGTGAAATGGCCGCAGTTCAAAATCTCAGGTTCTTTTCCAAAGGAGAAATCATTGATCTCGCTGTACCATTTATCAACGCAGTCCTTTGCTTTAATTTTCACGTTAGGATCAGCAGACCAGCCGCAGTAAACGCTTTCTCCATACGACTGATTGAGACTGTATGCCATTGCGTCCCTTTTGGCTAGCTCGTCGGCCCATTTTTGACTGATTTTGCTGATGTCTTTGTTGAGGACCAGAGGCGCCACTCCATGTTCTCTTCTGTATTCATTATGGATTTCCAAAGCTTCGTTGTCGAAGTCATTGGTTTTTGAGCCGAAAAATTTACTCTGAAATCAACAGAAAAAAATATTGTAAGTGGATTGAAAATAATATTTTCTTTCAGAATATTAGTCTAGAGACAAAATAAATAGGTTGTGAAAAGTGATATCTTGGGTTGAATGTCCTTTTTTGCCCTTGGGAAATCTATGCGAAAGATTTTTAATTTATTCGAGAAACGAGATTACATTGCAATTAAGTCTTAAGTCAGGTTTGCCGCTTGTAATATTTTAGGACGGAAATACTGATCATTATTAAAATTTTGCCTATATGACCTAACCACTCTATATGGACTATATGGCCTAACCGCTCTCAATCGTACTTACGATTGTAGAGTAGGCCCGTGCCCTGCAGTGGGACGTATATGGGCTGATACAGAATTAAAATTTTGCCTATTTTTGTGCAAAATATATTTTTTTACTAACTTAAAATTAACGATTTAGTTCTTTTGAATTATCAGAATTATCAGCAACCTATTTTGGTGCATTGAGGAACTCACTTTAATACTTGTTAAATCTGATTTCTTAGCCTCATGATTCGTTGCCTGGTTAAAGTTTGCCAGTACTATTTTTATCAAGTTTTATGAGTTTCTAATGCACAGTCTGTATGTCCTATATATCTCTAACAAGGAGTTATATAACATGGAGAAATAACTATGTCGATACAATGATATGCTTCAATAAACAAAGATAAACATGTACATTTATCTTGCCTAGCTATCTATAACTATATGCATCTTCTTCATCTTTGTTAACTGAAACATAATAGACATCGAAATATCTAATGAAATAACTTGTTCAAGATAGATACATTATAGAAACCGACCGTAAAAGTATCACTTTTATCGCAGTAACACCTTTGCGTATTTTGCTTTTATTACTAGATTTCGAGTCGTTTTATCAAGCTCAGTTTCCGCTAACTAGTGACTCAGTGTGACCGATGTGTGTGTTCCAAGTATTTACTCCTTAGCGTTCGCTGATAACCCCGTTTTGACTAATGGACCGACGTTATGGGCTTGTGAATATGCTACTTTAATATAAAATTGATACAAATAAAATTAAATCTATTTGAAAATGACTATGTTAGTGGTTTGAAAATTATTATACCTTGTTAGCTAATAGACTAAAAATTGAGCCATAGTATCATTTTCCCCTCTCTTAGTTTGGCGATTTGGGTTGAACTGTTATAGCAGCCCATATATTTCCCACTGCAGGATACGGACCTCCTCTATAATCGAGAGTACGATTGAAAGGGTTAGAAAATATAGTCCACCACGCTGGTCTAATGCCCGGTTGGTGGAGTTTACATGCTTTTTTACACATTGCTATGGTATGCAAGTTTCCTCACGATGTATTTCTTCACCGATATACAGCCGCTGCCAATAAACAATCCCAATCCAAAATTTGCCGTTGTAGATTGACAGTTCAATCTTTTTTCTGATACTATATTGCCAATAATCAATCTCAGTAGTGAAAAAACTATGGCAACATGACAAGACAATCCAGATTGACTTCAATCTAATTTTTTCGATTGATTATTGGCATCGGCCGATAGTGCACTAGGGTTGATACAGAATAGTATAAAACAATATGGCCATTGTGAAAGATCCAAAATACACGGGCAGAATATAATAACATCGATATGTAAGTAAAGTGATATCGATTTATCTGTTACTAAAATTGTGCAATCAAAGTTTAATGTTACGTAAAACCTTTGAAAATGATACACTTTAAAACGTGAACAGACAAGTTTATTGTTAAAATCTTTAAACAAGGATCAAAGGGTTGTTTTTGATCCAATCAATAAAAATTACCTATGTTCCAATATTTTTCAAGCCAAGCCAAAAAGCCTGTGGCTTTTAGTTTTGGCTCCCAACTAGCTTACGTGCGTCCAAACCAGACCGCACTGTGTCAGCGTGGTGGAAATTTTATTTAGTTCATAAACCTTTTTGTTTAACAGCTTCATTTTGGAGGAATATTGTTTGGCGGATAAGCCAAATAAAACTAAATGATGATGCAAATATTTATACTAAAATAATTTTCTCAATATATTATGTTGAATAACAACGCACTATTCAAATTAAAAATATTTTGTATATTAATTTATCAATTCTAACTGGGCACTGAAATTTAGTTAGCAAAGAGACAGAAACTGTAAAATAGAATAAAATTGCTATACTCATTTTTTTCAATATACTAATATCAATATAATATGAAGACGAATAAAGACAAGGTGTATTATGGGACATACAAGATGCTATTGAGATCATTAGATACTTGGTTTTATACTATTTAATCAAGTCCAGTCATGAAAATACAATTATAGTTATACAGTCTTATACATATTATATTCTATCAATTTATAAACCTATTTTAACTATCGAATATTTTGTTCCTTTCGAACGATTAATAAATTCAGATTGAACGAAGAAGACAAAACAGCAGACTGGGCTCTGCAGCATATTTTGGAGAGGGCTATGTCCAGCAGGGGACAGCAACGACTTGATGATGATAAGGACGAAATATTTGATAACTAAAATTGGTTTATAAACTGCCTATGAATAAGACCGTTAGTGTACTCGAAAAATAACATCTAATATTTCCTGCGAATAAATGAAATTACTAGCACAAAGACGAGTGAGTTGACACGGCTAATTGAATCAATTGCACGCTAGTCGGCTCGCTTTGTTAATAACTACATTTTGAGTCAAAAATATACCAATTGAGCAATTTCTCTTGAAGTCTTTTTTGTCCTAGACGAAAAGCTATTAAGCTCCCCTTATGGTACTTCAGGGAGGCCTACTAGCCCAGAACGATTTGATGAAATCTGCTTTTAAAAAAATGAAAAAAATGTTTTGTATATAAGTTTTGTAGGTCGTTTATTGTGACGTTATTCGTGTATCTAAAAATAACGTGGCTAACATAGACTTTAGGTTTAAAATTCTATGCGAAATTGGCTTCAAGCAGCATGTTGCAGTAGTACATTTTATTTATTCGAAACGATAGGTACCTATTCATAGTTAATTTTTACTCATTAAAATTTACCTGTTGTTCGGTGGAGAGCTATACATATTCGTATTTGAACATGTGTTTGAAATATCTAGGTTACTCGCACATAATATTCTGGTCATAAATACAAGGAATATTAAAGGCACCAAATTGCCAACACTATAATAAAGAAAGGGAAGAATATTTCTCAAATCTATATCGTATAATCTACTTGAAGATTTTAGGAGCCAAATAAAGAGGACGACGGCATACGAGTTTTACTGTAGACTAAAAATATCTTAATAAATAAATAAATAACACCCAACAGTCACATACATAGTCCTGACCCCACACTAAGATCGAGTCTTGTGCTGTGGGTATCAGGAATTACGAGAGACTTTTCGGTCTCACAAACACCCAGACCCGGAAGAAATATATGTGGGCCGCACAAACATTTCTCTCGGTGCGGGGATCGAACCCGCGGCCTCTCGTTTCACAGGCGGCGCGGCGTCTAACCAACTGCGCCACGGAGGCTGTCAAATAGAGTCATTAATACTTTAATTGACGAACACGAAAGTACTGTTCGCAAGGACGCAATTTTAATAAAGTTATACGGATGTCAAGTAAGATTTGGTGTAATGTTTTCTGTTATTAATTAGACATCGAGGGACAATATTCAAAGCTAAGCAATATATCCAGCATTTGAGCAGGATCCGACGTGCGATCCACCAGAAGAAGAATAGTCGCCACTCAAAAACATGTGAATTAATTGTAGAATTTAAGATGTATTACCAATCTTGAAGAGTAAAGAATTGAAAGAAAAAAACGAAGAAAATAAGTTATAAGTGCCCCCGATAAAGTTACCGGCAAATAATTAAATCATTTAGTGAATATTATGATCAGCTAAACTGATAAGGATTGAGACATAATCAAGGTTGCAGGATGTAACTGGATGTAGAATTTCTACCACAATATTGCTGTAAATATTCTTAGCCTAATCATTTCAATCGTATTCTTGATTGAGGTCAACGCCCGTTTCCTGTAGTAGGACGTATATGGGATGATACTGATACTGCTCATCAATGGTTGCTTGTGAAAGCTAAGAAGGAGTAACACGAAAACTATGAATCAAAATGTTAAACAGAACTGCGTTTATAAATGTAACAAGTAATTAATACTGACAAAAATGTTACCTACGTCACAGATATGATAATGTTGATAAACCATTAGTGTTAACGTGACTGCAAGGACAAACAAGGTTTCTACAGGCAAACAGCTGGATACTGGCGTGATCAATACTCTAAAGGAACCGATAAATCAAAATCTGGTATGGGGATTCATACAGAACCTTGAAAGTGATAGACATAATACTTTTTTATTTGTCACGCAAATAATCAAATAGTTCACATGATGATAAGTTATTACTGCCACTAATGAACATCCACAACGATTGGATCAAAGTTGTGTCGCCGGACCATCAAAACGGGAAGCTAGCGGGAAGGGTAGAGGATTGAAAGACGAAAGGAGTATTAGTACATGCTGAAAACTTCATCTTTACACCCGTTCCTCCAATTTATTTCGATCCTAAATGTAATAAGCGGTTAGCCTAAGATTTGCACCCAGCGACATTTAATGGATCATCGATTTACTTAGTGGGTTGATTGTCAACTACGCACTTGTTAGAACGTAGTCTTCGCTTGAGAAAATTTCGGCTTCTTCACTAATCAATTCTTAGTCCTATGTATTATATAAAAAACTTATATCAAAATCAAGATAATCTAATGTTTAAATATTGTGGAGTACTGCCCATATCCGAAAAAATCAATCATGTCATACTTACAGAAAACTACTTTGATAATAAATACACCACCGAAAATCAAACACAACACAAAATAATTACTAGAATAGTGACTGCAAACAAGCTTAGGGTACCGCCTCACAATATTTTTTATGGTACAAGAATAAAAGCATATTTAATCCCTAAATTGATAAATTAACTACCTAAACCACTAAAAAATTCCTTAAATAAAAGTAACTTAAAAGACAAATTGAAACAATATTACTTGAACAGCTTTTAACAAGTGTAAAATTAAATTGAAACATATAAAGGTAAATCATTTAAGATAGATAGAAGTAGCATAATTGTAATTTAAATAGTTATCATTTTTAGCTGTTGTATATTTTTAATGTAAAAATCCTTGCTTGTTATATTGTATAACATATTATTTTGTCTGAGATGTGATTAATGCATCAGATACAAACCACTATTTAAGTGATGTTTTATTGTTTATTTATGTGTAAATATTTATAAAAAAAAAATTGCAATACTATCTTGGCATTCACATACCGAACTCCACAATTGGAGCCGATGGTCAGGGTATGAAATATTGAATACGATTGAGATTTCTTGTTATATTCCGTTAATTGACATCCGAAGAGTAATCAAGCAGTTCATATATTGAGTAAGTATTGTCCCTATTATCCTTTATTCCCAAAGGATCATTAATAAATAAATCCCAACAGGCGTACATATACTGCTCACGTATACACTATAATCTTAGTTCATTAGATTACTGAATTTGAATCAGATTCGAAGTAAGTAGGAAAGGGAGCTGAATTTCTTGCCTCGAGTCATACAAAAATAAATAAACATACACCCAACAAATTCGTGACACCATATTATACAATATGATCAATAAAGTCATGTGTCGTAGGTATTAGAAACTATAAGCTAAATAATTTGCAGTGACCTCATAGTTTTTTGTCATTGTAAGTCCAAAATTAAAATAAATGAGGTGTATTGCGCCGACATTGTATAACCTAATGTTATAATTAAGATTTGAGTATTGTAGAAGTTGAATATTAAATGTACGTGACTATCAACCGATTTTTCATTTAATACAATACCTTATGTGATATTCAAATATTAAGTATGATTTGCGTTTCTGCAACATTTGATTATTATTTACTTAAAAATTCACTTTAAAGAATGACTTAATTTTTATTGTTTTCAAATTTATGATAACTCAATTACAAAATTATTATGCTGGACAATTATAATAAAATGACAAATTTGGACTCATTTCTTAAAATCTTATTTTAAAAACTACACTTCGCACTACAGTTTAGTAATAAATGCTATTATCATTATTTACGCGATAGTATTGGCTAAACGATATACATTTCTTCCTTTCCAAGTAATAATTCACTATAAAATCGCATTCAGTACCTAATACCTACGATGTATTTTAAAATAGTCAATATTACTCAAACAACATAACAAAAACATAATTACCATTGTTTCCCACGGCTCACTCACTTAAACCAATGAACAGGCAATAAAAATATGAGAGATGACGTCCCTCGCTCAAGATCCTGTCCAATTTGTGTGTCCCACTTTATCCTTGCTATCGCTCGAATGTGACTGCTGCGAAACATTTTGTTATCACGATAAAGCAACGGGTGTACTACCATTGTTACACGAATTTGATTCGCAGAAATGAGTCATTCGTGAGATTTTAAAGAGGACGTGCGTAATAATTGCTGTTGTTTTTAAAAATATAATTATTAAAAGAGAAACAGGTTTTCGCAAATAATTTTGTTCCTTTAAAGTAAACACGAGTATTACCCCAGGATATGACTACTAGCTATGAAACGTGGAAAATTATCTCTGCTCGTACAGTTATTATAAATTCTTATTTTATTGTATGAATTAAATGATTTGATGAATACTTGCTTAAGTCATAACCAAAAGAATTCCCAGTAACCCAGAGAGTTTTAAATGACATTTTTAATTCACTCGCGAATTACAGTTGGCCCATTATTTGATGTTTATTATAAGATAAAACATGTAATTAATTTTGTTATGATGTATCTACTATTTATGTATTATCTATTAATAGTCAATGGACGACTTGCTAAAACCGTACCATTCTGCGACGGGTATAAGTAAACGAAGAAAAATATAAACTAGAAAATATTGTACCTCCATATTTTTTCTACACGAATAAGGTTATGTAACTATATTATTTTACTGTGAAGGTATTAGAATATCTATAAATTCAAAATTGTTGACAACATGGCGTTGTACTGAGTTTTTATTGCTATAGCTTATATTTTATATAAGCTATAGCAATAAAAACTCAGCTGCTATAGTTTATATAGAGATGCCAGAAGGAATTCAATATCAAAATATTCCAATACGTTGTACGACGAATGATAGCAACAAAGCCATAAACCTTGTATATAAACGTGATACACAATCGAGATAAATGTTTTTCGAAAAGTTGTAGTACGGAGCGATGATAAATGAACATAGCATAATCGACGATAACAATTTTACCTACATGGACTGATGATAATTGTATTGATATTAATAAAATACAATTGAACTGTATCAACGGTACTACACGTTAACACAATTATGATTTATTGAGTGAAAAAACATTGACACGAGAGTAATACGAAGCAAGTAAATATATGTGCGAGTTTTGTAGTCGATGACCACACACGGTGAAATAAATACCACAAAGAAATCTCACTGCAATTTTTGCTTATTTCTATAGTTGATGCACCCGAATTGCGCCCGTGTGGTGGTCTTAACCCTTTCAATTGATCTCTTGATACAAACGCAGTCTTATATGTATATGGAAATGGGCGATTTTGATTGATAAACATTTACTATGAATATTTTGTATGCGCTTAATTAAATAGAAACCTTATCGCATTTTGTATTCCTGTCCTATGAACCTTAAAGTTCAAAATACGAATATTATAGAATTTTAGAATAGTATCTTTAATTCACCCCAATTATGAAGATAATTACGAGACACGATAACCGCATTGTCTATGCTAGCCTGAAAAAACCTTAATTAAAAATACGGACTTGAAAACCAACTGCTTAGAAGAAGGCAATAATACAATACAGGTCGATGTATAAATTAAATTGCATTGTCTTAGAGACACTGAAAAAAGTGTAAGACCACTCCATTTTGAATCCATAAAATCATTTCATTCTAATGCTACCAGTTAAATACTTTACATGATTCACTGCTCTCTAAAGTTAACCACAGTTCACGGACAAACCAAGCCACCCCTCACAAAACGCACGACAAAAATAACCGACCTTTATTTTAAAAAACAAAACGTTTTGCAAAACAATGAGACCAACTCACGGTCAAAACACTGCACATAACAACGGAGTCCCTTGTCTTGTTCCTCGACATTTGTTTTAATATTTAGGGACTTGGCAAACTGGCAAAACACTGGCAGATTCACTGGCAACTGGCGTGCCAATGACTGGCATCATGTCGCTGTTATGTTGTAAAAAATGGTTCTGGTCACCGAACTCGGTAATTATGGGAAAAAAGTTATGAATCACTCGTTAAGTGGCCGAAATACGGATGGGAGGTGTAATTTAGTATTTTTTGAAGGAAATCCGTTGAACAGTGTTTTTTTATATACATATTTAAACTCGTACCTTTATCCGTTAAGGCGTAGACTGATCACAAAAGTTGCATGATTACCAAGTAATTCAATTTCCCACTTTATGAAACTAGCCTCTCTTCGTGTAATGTTGTGTATTCCCTTCCAAGACTTCTGAAAGACTGAAATAAGTACGCTGGTATCAGCGACCTTCCAGCCTAGTACGTTTGTGGGTCATCCGGCTAGGATATGTGTCTTACAAAACCTACAGCATGTACCAACTCGATGACCTTAACTAGCATTATAGGCTGCACCAGACATCCAAACACACTCCGTTCTTCCACGTCACAAATTAGTTTAATACCATGACTGGTCTCTTTATTTGGAAGAACTACTGTGTTTGGACGGTCATTTAAGGAAGTCGGTCAGATATTCGCTTCGTATGCATCCGACGCATCGCATAGTATTCTTTATAGGGAAATTCATAGATTTGTACGATGCGAATCAGTAGACACACTTGTATGATACGTACGATTCGGTAATGTTCATGCTTGTATCGAAGCTGTTATGAATTATTCTTCCAGAACCTTCTAGTAGACTTGTCTCCAACGCACGCCTTATTAAAATTCTACGTGTATAAACAACTGAGTACAGTTCCATAACAACTTATTCAAACTGGGGTACATTTATTATGCGGTCAAAAGTTACGATGTGCAGACCAAGCGAAATTACTATCTACATACATTTATCTCGGCGCGGCGTCACAGTTCAATGGATCTAGTCTGAAAGTTGCTTGATAGTCAGCAAAATTAAAATGATTCATCGTTTTTTATGACCTAATACTGGAATAATAGTTGTCTTGCTTTAAATTCATTTGGAGATAGGTTTTAGGGAGTTTCAGGTCTTAGATTGCTAAGATCAAGACCCCTATCCCACTGGCGTTTCCCCAACGTCGACGCTGCAATGACGCAACGTTGACGTCACAGTTGTCCAGTTTCAAGCGTTCAAGCTCCGAGTTTGTTATGGGATACCTAATATATGATGCTTTCTTTTTCCTTTACGTAATTTTTGTCCAAGGACCAAAGCCAACAATAATGTTAACCGTCAGAATTCCCGTAGACAAAAACGACGGTAAGGTAGCGTTATCACAGCGTCGACATTGTGTTCACGCTACGTAGACGTGTGAGAAACCAATACTTATAAAACTCCAGCAGTATGGGACCCTAAGTCATAGAAAATTTCAAAATCTAACGCGATATTAGGAGACAACCGCGACGTCAACGTTGCGTCAGCACAACGTCGACGATGCGCCGACGTCGAGGAATCGCCAAGCCTCGTAAAACGCCAAGGAGCCTTAAACTTCTTATTGGTCCATCGACTTTGGACGCAGGCTATATGCCTTAGTATAAAATAAATGTGTCAGCCAAATTAAGAATTATGGATTTACCGAAAGCCAGCTGACTACTGATAATAAAAACATGTAATTTTGTAACTTGATAACTAAGTTATATTTAAATAACCTTCATATAATTTTTTATTTCTAAAGAGTCGATTAAATAAATGATAATAAATGACACCAAATAATATCCTCTCAGTGTGTAACCATCTTTCATAAAGACACCAAAGCTTTAAAATACCGACGCTAATTAATCTTTCGTGATTAATGGTACAAAAATATCCATCTGTGCATGTGGTATTGCTAAACTGAGAATTTCATTCACGACTCAACTCGTGACATTAACATAATATCGAAATCGACATTATGTGAACTTTAATAACCAGACAACAGTTTTCTTTGTGTGATTTCAAGTTTTTGAAAGTATTTAAATTGAAGATATGAGGAAGGTGCAGGATGTCGCTCGATGTAGGCCACTTCCAACAGGTCAATGTGGATATCCTTGGGGTGGATCCTTGGGGGGTAGATATCGTGCCTATATTCAGCAGCGGACTTTCTATAACTGAAGAGAGAGACAGTCGTAATAATTCAAACTGCAACCATTATCCGAGTTTGACACTTAGCTTAGGTCATAAGTTTTACTAAGAATATTTAACGTCCTCGGTTACGTAGTTACATATATTACAACACTGAGGACACAGGTTCGAATATCGGATAGAGTCAGAAATTTGTACCTTGTATGGCTACGGAACTAACTAGGCGAAATGTGGGTGTTTTGGCTGCACCTCTGCGTACTCTTTTTGGGGAAAAGACGTGAGTTTATGTATGTATGTAAGTATGTAAAATTTCGGCTTGAATAATTTTGTAAGAGTTGCCCAGAACTGTAAGGTATGCCCGGAATGGCGATACTGTCTACATATTTCCTTCGGAGATACAGATGCGAGCTTTTGTACTAATTTAATATTTTTGTTCCTATCTGTATATGTGTATTATGTTATGATTTTTCACTGTCTTTAAAAGATAATTCAATCAAATAGTTAATAAATCTCATCATCGCGATATTGATTGCACGACAACACAACGATTTTTCTAGAAAAACTTATTTTTACAATTATGTATTAAATACTGGGGACAATATAATTATTTTTGTACAAAGTTTTTTAAGAATTGATAATAAATCATAACTATTACAGTGCAGACTTATTGTACCGATTATGGCATGCATTAAGGCAGCTATTTATATGCATTATCTCACTCAGATTACGTAATGTAAAGCGAGACGAAAAACCCATGCCCATACGTGCTGCAAAGTGAAAGAGCTTATCTCGCACTGATAAAGTCTGATAACAATCGAATACGTATCGGTAATTATTATTGTAGGCAAATATATACTTCAACTCGAATGCTTTTGGGGGTGAATTATTTAGAGTAGTTTTTTTTAGCACCGATATAATATCTGATGGCAGAGGCATGTACGTAATAGTATGTTCATAGGTATGTGAATTTGTGCATTATAGAAATGTGTGTATGATCTGATAGTTTTTTTTTCCGGGTGTGGGTGTTTGCGAGACCGAGCACTCTCATAATTTCTGATGCCCACGATCAAAAACTTGAAAATATTTTTGAGTCTCATTTGCAAGACTAACGCCCGAATACTAGGACGCCATTCAAATAATAAGTTGCTCTTAATAGCGCACAGCCCACTTAGCCAGTACATTTAAGGGGGATTAATAGTTGCGTTCCAGTATTCTACCGGTAATATAACGTATATTACCATTGGTCTATAGTTATGAGGCGGCCTCATATGTGAAAAGGCATGGCAGTATTGCTCTGATTATAATTTCAAATAGCTAATTCAATAGCAGGTTTCCCAGTGGAGTGAGACTATTTCAGATATTGACAATGATTCTGTCTCAGTTAAACACAATTACACTGCGGTCTAAATTAATTGATCATCACTATTTATTAAAATAGGAAATAATAAAATAATTAAAGCCTAAAATCTTACCAAAGTACTCTAAAATGTGAACGTTAAGCAAAATCAAGGACATCTCAGTGGTAAGTGTACAAAATTCAAATTGAGGACTGGATGACATATTGAAAGAGAACCAAATAAAGGACACTTGTAACCGACCAGCTTTTGTGAGGCAGTTAAAGAAAGCAAAGAGGTATTTTAGTCGTAATATTTGGCATTGAGTCTTTTAAACTTATGCATGTAATGTTTGAATGAATGTATGTTTGAATGTTGAATGGACTTCAAAGAATTTAGATTAAGAATTCTCTCATATTGGGTCATTTTTTAAGTGTTACGTATTGCAGCTGTGAATGAGCACATTTCAGTTATTTATATTTAAGTTCTGGCAGATTTACATATTGGGAAAGCCACTTTATGTTAATTCTTCAAGTTGAGAAACCCCACTTAAGCTACTTGGAAATAAAATAACAACTTTATCTAGGAACAGAAAGAGCATCAGCAAATAAACAACGGCACAAATGCCAGCCCTGACTATTCGTTAGGGAGAAAACTTGAATTAAGGTATGCATTTGGATCTTGACTTCTTCAAGGTACACCTTATGAATGATATTGGAATGGTTATATACTATACTTTCATTTCATTACATTATTCTAAAAAAGTGCGTTGTAGCCTGTTGGTAAACGGACTAGACGCGGCAGCCAACATGTTCACGGTGGTCGCATGTTCGAATCTCAGGGCACACCTCTGACTTTTCAGTCACGTGTGTATTGAGTCAATCACCACGCACTGAAACGGTGAAGGAAAACATCGTGAGGAAACGTGCATACCATAGCGATTATAAGAATTTCTATGGTATGTAAGTCTACCAACCCGCACTGGGCCAGCATGGTGGACTATAATATGGCCTAACTACTCTCAATCGTACTCTCGATTGTAGAGAAGGCCCGTGCCCTGCAGTGGTACGTATACTCGTATGGTCTGATAAAGAGAGAGAGAGAGAGATTCTTCTATTAATATTGACTCAAATCATGAGCAAGCGAATAATCCGATAAAATCTAATTCAGTAACTTATCAAACGGTGTTAAGATATTTTTTCATATCGTGTAGATATTATTTACAATCAATAATAGTTAAGTAATCCATATCAATTACTATGAGTCTGATTCACGTTTGTATATTTGAATTCTAGAAAATCCTAATATTAATCCTTTAACTTGTTTTGCTTTATGTCCCATAGTGACGTGTGGTTGAAGGAACATTTAAAGAAAAAAATAACAGTTCAAGTTGCTACAGAAGATTTTTGGTTCGTTTCTTCCTTAGAACCCCATTCGAAATAGTAGTGTTACACAATGATTCAAATACTTCGTAAAAATACTTCTCCCTAACTCTCTTCAGTCATAGGAAATTCACTGATGTACATAGGCCTCCCGCAAGGATCTCCATACCGAACCGTTGGAAGCAGCCTAAGTCCAGCGACTTCCTGCAACTATACCCAGGTCATCTACCTTACAAGCAAGCGTCTGACACTTCCAAGTTTATTTTAAGTCGCAGTCATTGAGATAACATACTAGAGGGGACATTGCAAACAGAATGTTTGAAATAAAATGCAGGGTACATTCTATTTCTGTCTCTGTCACGCCAACGAAGTAACATTATCTTCCCTCTCGCTTCACAGTGTACCCTTACGCATGCACCATACGCAGAAATTTTGTTCCTGATGTCCGCTCCAGTATAATACCTCAATGGTCGCAATAGACATTTTTTATTTCAGTTGACGGCGAGATGAGCTTGATGAGATCCAAAAACATATTTATATACAATATATGAATTTCGTTTGATTGGATTGGATCTTGATATGCTTAACGATACCTTTGAAAAATGGGTAGATTTATTTTTTTCATTTTTTAACATACTTAAGAAAACATAGAATAGTAATAAATATGATGGAAATAGCGATTGATTGAACTATCGATTGATGCAGAGGGTAACAAGTTGCCTGTGCATTGTTTTTTTAGTTTAGGGATCACTGGATAATATATTTTAAAAACAAGAGGTGGGAGACAAGAAACTTAAGGCACAAAATTGTGGAAACCCAACATAGGAATCCACAATTTCAGCTTCACACGGTTCAGCTGTTTGCCAGATTTTGACCAGGCGAAATTGTGAAATCGGTGGATATTCCATATGAACTGCACTAATAAAAAAAATGTATTACTACGCCTTGAGCTTATCATTTTATTATCAAAATTCTTAGCTATGGCCGTCATAATTCATGGTATATTTATAGTACACTTATTAATCCATAAAACTATGAAATGAGGTAATCTTTATAAGTGATATTGTAAACAGACCAACTACTCGATAAGCTACGTACTCAAGTCTAAAATAGAACTGCATATTTTACTTTATACTTCGTTATAGGTAATATACTTCATTATAGACATCATTACTATGTATTTATTTTTATTTATTGGAGGAAGATTTACTGACAAATAATAACTCTAGATGTGTTGTACAGTGAATAGTTTGGTGCGAATGAAAAATGTTTACCAGATTTTTTACAAGGTAAATAAAATAACATTTTACCTTTACTCTATCTTAATAAAATACTCTATATTCATTTTCATACCATATCCTCTCGCTGCGGGGCCGAGGTATAAGTATCTTTCATATTCGTCCAATTCTTCCTACATTCAAACAATTATCCTCTGTATATCTCTCTGTCCATCCGCGTAATATTATAGGCCATCCTATCCTATGTCCTATATGGCACATTGATTAAACACTGGTTGTGAAACGAGCCGTCGCGGGATCGATCCCCGCACCCAGATTTAATTTTGAGGCCTACAAAATATTTCTCTTGGGTCTGGGTGTTTGTGAGATCGAAAAGTCTTTCGTTCCTTATACCCAAGATACAAGACTTAATCGGTCTTAATGTGGGGTCGTGATTATGTTATTATTATTTATCTAACAGTCACAGAGCCTTTCTATAATGGCAGATCTTGATGCTTTTACAACCAGTGTGTCTATGGCGAGAAGGTGCTTGAGCCACAGTTTCTTTAGCCAATAAGGTATTTATTTTCTTACACATATTAGACTATATATGTCACCGTAAAATTGTAAATATCGTTAGATTATAATATACCTCGCGAGATTGTGAACTGTCGAAAGATTGTGAACAAGAACAACTGCTTGCAATTTAACGTATTATTTTTTCGGTAGATTATAATCTATCGTAGTGAAACTGTTCAACCTAACCTAACCTAACCTACGGTTCACAATCTTTCGACAGTTCACAATCTCGCGAGATAGATTATAATCTAACGGTATTCACAATGTATCGGTGACATATATATTTTTATATTATTGTATCTATAAGTGAAAACTTGTTATTCTCTATGTTATTTATACTGTGTCTAATCATTCTGTTATTAGCCGTAAGTTTTCCATGTTCTAAAATAAAATAAAACATAAAATAAAATAATAAATATAAATAAATGAAGAGCAATCGATATTGAGTGTATTTTAAACGGTAATATCGCGTCAGTCGTCACAATAATACTGACCTTATCGAATCCGGATACACAGACTTTACTTGTAACATTATACAATTGTGTTGGTCAGCATGACAAGCTTTATACCATCGTGTACATTACTAGGCATTTAACCCTTAATTTGATAACGTATACTATATTATACGTATACTTTAAAAAATTACTGAGTCACTCCGTTTGAAAAAATAATAAATTTATTTCTAGTATACGATAGGTCAACATATTATCTGTCAAATAAAACTATTTAGTTTAGATTTTGTATGACAAAAACATTTGACATGTATAAATTTTTGAAAATGAATCCCCAGCGCCTGTTCTCGGTAATTACCATATTTCTGTTGTTTTTTATGTAAAAACATATTGATTTTGCTTTTACATATGTTGCAAAATTATTGATAAATGGAATTACTAACTAATAACTAACTTTCTTGCTATATTTTCAGTGATAATTGACGCTAAAGATCTATGTATAGCGGGTTATACATTACGCTATATTTAACAAAGTGAACTAATTTACATTAGTATAGCGGGCTATACATTTCACTATACTCGAGTAACAAATATCCCTAATATTTGTATATTTTACTATACATTTCTAACTAAAAGCATCTAGCATGATCTCCTAATACTTGTCCTTTTTTTATTTTTCATTATTTTTAATAACTTAGACTGCAGATTTTTGCATGTCTATGTCTTTTTACACGCTTTATATTAGCTTCACTTGTATGTTTGTTTGTATGTTTGTATGTTTGTTTGTTTGTATGTTTGTTTGTATGTTTGTTTGTATGTTTGTTTGTATGTTTGTTTGTATGTTTGTTTGTATGTTTGTAACCGACTCCTTAAGACGCGATTTTGACCCACTTTAAACGGACAGATTTCATTCAAATGTTGCACACCTGTTAAAGACCAATGACAATGATTATCCTGATTAGATTCGCCAGGATTCATTAATTTCGTTCCGGATCCTTTGCATGAGAGTAAGAGAGAGGGCTAGTGCGCGAACTACGCATGCGCGTAGGGACTCTTATGATAATTGCGTCTTGTTTCGTATACATACATAGATGTCGGCCTAAAACCTACCATCGACAGTTGATAAGACAGACATTTGAAAATAAGAAAAAATGGTTGCCTGTAAAGTCGGTTTTACGGGCGAAGATTTTACGTGACAACGTCTTTTTCTCGGTAGAATATTTATTGATATGAATATAATTAAATTGCACAATAGGAACAAGGAATTGAATGAAAATAAGAATTGCACAAATTTTAACTATAGAAATATATTTTGTTTACTAAAACATTGTACATGTAATGACGAATCTAAGCACTCCATATTTTCACTACAGACACAGCTGACGATACTTTAACCACACGTGTGAACTTGTATTGTGACGCTTTCTTGTTTTTCCAACGCCAAGAACGTTCGAGAAAGACAAAGACAGAGACACAAGCATGCGCCGATTCAATGCGCCTAATTCTCTAGTGCTGCGCGCGCGGCAGACCGATCATAGTTGAGTGGGAGAGAGACGCAAGGCATTCGGCGGGCCTCTCTCTCGTTCGGTGACTCATCGTAACGTTACCGGGCGTTACACTTTTTCATAAGTGACTCCCAGCCGCAACCTAATTTAAGACGTTGTCACGTCAAAAACGCTCTTATAAATAAACCAAACTAAAAATACTAATGGAATAATAAAATACTAATGGAATATAATATAACGATTATTTAAGAAAGACATATAATTTAAAGAAAAATATATCTTGCCAAATTAAGGGTTAAGCGAATATTTGGATCGTAACACCAGTAAAGTGAGTGCATTTTTCAGGGTCTTTAGTCTAATACTACCTGTATCCCAAACACATTGTCCAAATACATTTTTTCCATAACGTTATTCCATAAACTTTTGAGATTAATGTATTTTCGGGATCAAACAATTTTTATTCATAATACGAATATAGCATTCTAAAAACCTCTCACTAAATTCCAACCAGCTTCGTTTTCACAGTAATTAAATTCAAAACGAAACTAATTGTAAATTATTTTACCTTTTACAAACCTGTAGATACTTTTAAAAACATACCACAAAAGAACATCACAGAATCACTAAATCCTTGACATAAAAACATGTAGCCACTGTTTATATTCGCTCACAAAACCATACACAAATATACAATTACTCACAATTAAAGAGCATCCCGGTACAACACAGGGCAGCTTCATTTCAAACACCCGTTTAAAATATAAATAATATTATCGTGAAATCTACAGAGGATGGTTTCTTGATTAAAATTACGCCTCACTACATACATGTGTAGATAGCGCGCGATATTTTTATTTGGAGATAAGTGACGTGATGAGTGGTACGATTTGGGAGCGATAGAGGAAGCGTGAGCGATCGCTTGTGGCATTATGTCGGTGTGACACAGGTTTTTTCTGGTTGTAATTCAATATCTGGAACAGTTTATTTCACTTACTCTTTACTACCAAGTTTTAGCATAACTGAAAAGATATATTTTATTTGAAAAATTAACTCGTATTACTCTGTCTTCGTTTAGAAGTTTTACTTTAAAAGACAAAGAAATATGTGGTTTATTATATGCTTTTCCACCTTAAGAGAAATGTATATTATTGCCTGCATTAATGAATAAAGCAATACATAATTTAGTCATCACAAACAAGTTACACAATGAGATTGTGATGTCATACAGTGAAGTGAGGCCTCATACAAGCTTTAGCTCAGCTTTTTACTATTCAGACAGTGTTAAATACTTTCTGATATATCAACCGATTCTTAATCAACAAAAAAAAAACATAACAATCAATTTTAAATCATAATTCATGTTCAATTTCCCCACAAAAATTCATACATATAAACATTCTATACATATTTCGCCCGTATAACACAAATCGCTTCAGCTTGTAAATTGCACGGCACTTGTCGCCTACTACACCGTGAGCGTAGTCAGAGTGGGGATGTAAAGTATACAAAAGAGATAAGTAAGATCATACTAAGATTCCGATATCCATCGTGATAAGGCGCAGCGTGTCCCAGTATGATTTTGACTATAATTTTATCCCAATTTGTTGGAGGCGTGATAATAAAACACCTTTTGTTTTTTTGCCTGTTATATGAAATATTTAATCGAATGAGGATGCCTTTAGCGTTAAGGTTACCTTTATACATTTCAGTATTTAAGGATATAATAAGTACTTATGACTTAAATAAAACAAATGTTTTTTTAAGTATTGAACTGAGAAAAAAGTAACTACTTTATTTGACGGAAAGCGATAGTCACCGCACAGAAACTCCCAAAATACTTAGAAGTAATATTCTAGTTATTGGTATAGTTGTGTTTTTGACTCTTTACAAAGCATGGGGCATAAAGAAGATATGAAGGCATTTGGCATTCTTAGAGACCAAAGGAAACACTGCAGAGCTATCGCTTAAATCGTTTCGGGTTCAGTGAACCAAACATCTTTATAGTTATCTAAAATCACGCGGCAAATAAAATACATTAAACATTTCACCCCGTTAACAAAGAAAGAATCCCAATACCAAAAAAAGTACCTCTGAAAGGAATAATAGGATCAGCCAATAGCCATTAGGAACGCTATTCCCTTAAAGTACAGTCATCAAATTTGTTCAATCATAGCTTCAGAGTTGAGCACATCGATGCATGTTTGTCACGCCATGAGAGAGAGGGATGGATACTGTAAACATGCAGGAAAGACAAGGACAACAATAGGAGAACTGTTTTATCTTCTGAATAATCTTTGGCCCGTAACCCTTAAGAGTTTTAGGGGATTCGTGCGAGTATGCGAATACGATTGGACTGTCGTGGCTGTAGATATGTTTGTTAGTCTGGAAAACGAGGAATATATTACACAGATATAACGTGAAATATAAATGGAAATGGTAACAGACAATTTTGTTTCAAGCGTGACGATTTTTCGAAGATTTTGGTACCAAAGTCACAAAATCAGTTTATGTGAATGTTTTTGGACGAGTTTTAATAATTTCATGGTTTATAAGAAGAACAACTATGGATTTTTGGATGGTCGATAAAGTTATAATAATTGTAACTAAGACTATTTACTCAGAAGATTTTATATTCTTGTTGGTAGACTCTACTGATCCCGAAATCTAAGGTTTTTTTTATTGCAATTAATGGCGAGACTAGCATGCCGTTCGCCTGATGGTAAGCGATTCGACCGCTCATGAACAGTAGCAAAACGAAACAACACCTTGGATTACAAAGCAATGCTTGCCATTCCACTGTGCTCGTTATCCTAAGACATAAGATGTAAAGTCTCAATATGTCCAGTTGTTACTCTGGCTCCAATGTCCTTCAATCCGAAATACAACAGTGTATTTAAGCTGCTATTTGGCGAGAGAAATAGACATTGCGGTGGTACCCACCCAGGCGCACTCTCATATATGAGACCTACCACCAGTATTCAATTTAATTTATGTCATGATATCCATGACTATGACTAACATTATATATATGACATGGTTTTCAATTTATGACAGTCAGGCTGATTATTGGTCCATAAACAAATTCACCACTTGTACCTAATACAAATATTCCCGACAGGTTTCACATTGCATGATGACATACAAATACGAAGCCAAATGGAATTCACGAAAATAGTACTACATATTTTATGATATCAAGGTCAGAAGGGTCTTTTGAATCGATCGGAACACCATTACGTCTGCTTTACATTCACGTTTCAGCGTTGAGCCACGAATTTAGATGGTAGATTAAATGTTTGCTGAAAAGAATTTTGTTTTAGAATGCGTTGGGAAAATGTAATTCATTTGTTCCCCGCTGGATGTCATTATACTTGTAGAACGAAATTTATCAAAAACTTATGTTGTAATTTGTGTGACTCCCGTTTGATATTCTATTTTCTGTCTGGACGGCATTACGGTCATCATCAGGTCCAAGTAAGTCACTTTGCCGTGCCAGAATAATGATAAAAAATACTATAAGGGTCTTATTAAAGAATTAAGAAGAACACCGATATAATAAGAGCAAAATAAGAGACGAAGCTTAAACTGGTGCGTTAGCATACGACATTATTTTGGAAAATGTATCCTTATAGTATAAGTGTTTACTTGAAAAGTAAAGGATATAATCTAATAAAAAAATGGTGCGTTGAATGTTAAGCGACTATCTTCGTTATCGGGCAGATGAGTAATGGAATAAATATTACAAAACTGAATCCTCTTTACGGGTAAACGATTAGTCAAGGTAACTGATTACAAATTAGATATCTTTTAACTATTCCTTTTGCTAGTAATTTCAGCTAGATATTTACATAAATAATTTTATACTTATATGCAAAACTATTATCTGTGACAAAAAATAGCTCATCAAAAGCAAGTTTGATGGCTCCACACGATAATGCCAATTCAAATGGATGACAATATTACACCCATTATCAGATATTCTATGGAAATCAAGACATTTCTGGCAGCTTCGTGAAATAACTCTAATATATTACATCTAGCGTTGTGGTATTTTGAATTATACATTTTATAAAGATTACTGGTGATAGGTTTCTCATATGTGAGAGGTCGCCTGGGCAGGTACCACCGCAATGTCTATTTCTTTCACCAAACAGCAGTGTAAATGCACTGTTGTGTTTGAAGAACATTGTAGGCAGACCAACTGGCGTATTGAGACTTAATATCTTATGTCTCAGGATGGTGACCCCAGTGAAATGCCAAGCATTGCTTTTTTATACATGGTGTTGCTTGGTTTTGCTAAAAATTGACGCCCTATTAATCGAGTAGCAGTATGTAAAGCCAATATTAACCGTAATTTACCCGGTTCGAATAAAAGCACTGCCTGAGGTTTTCAGTTTAAAAATTGCCAAAGAATATTTAATTTAATTTGCATAGAATTTGCCCCCGTCATAGTATAGGCAAATTTTCTACATTGAAGAGAAGAGTATTGCATATTTTATCATGAGGTTAGTTAAATCCATGACGTCAAAATGGCTAGATATATACAATAGAAACTCGTCGTTCTTTTGGGTTAAGGCTTGTACCTACGTATTTTTTAGACATAAACACAAAATATATCTCCGCAAACAGTCCTCAAAATAGCTAGTACTTTAGAAGCAAGAAATCAATGAAACTAATCCCATACCAAGAAACAAAAGATTCCACAATTTTTTAACGTTTTAAAAACAAACTCCAATAAAAAGAAGTAACAAATAAGTGGTGACATTTACACCCACCGCATAAGTGGGAGGAAAGTCCTCGAAGCAAACATTACGGGCGAAGGAAATATTGAAGCTGAAATAGAATACTGAGCGCATGTGTGTACGGTTATATTCTTTTATAATGGCATGACAAAAGGTGCAGTCTTTCTATGAGCTGTACAGAAATGTCCATGAGAGAAATCTGGTCCATTTCTGGACCTATCTACCTAAGATTTGTTTAGTAACATTTTGGAATTTCTTCAAACGACTTTAGAATATTTCCTTTGAAAGCATCGTCGACCTTTGCCATCTATCCATCACGTGGGTGGATCTTTGTCGATGCGTTTGCCAATATCCGATCTTCACTCGATATCGTTTTAGCCCCATTGACCGTGATAGTTCATCGCGCTAGCTTTATTAAGTTTATATCTCTCTCCAGGCATAGGAATTTC
Source organism: Hyles euphorbiae (assembly GCA_023078785.2). Lineage (NCBI taxonomy): Eukaryota > Metazoa > Arthropoda > Insecta > Lepidoptera > Sphingidae > Hyles > Hyles euphorbiae. The sequence goes on along the minus strand of CM041043.1, from coordinate 4,537,584 downwards.
ATTGCTCAACACTGGCCTCGAACAAGCATTTCATGAGTTGTCAGCATCCAGAGACTCCATGCAAATTGCCATGTTGAATATTCTTAAAGAGGAGACACAACGCATCATGCTAATCTTCTAAATTAAGAGATTATATTCCTGAACAATTTTGAAAGGAATTAAGACCTCGTCATTTTGCAACATTATTAACAGCACAATATGAAGGTTTATGGGATGTCGCAGATTCGCAAAGCCAATAAACATTTTGATGCCCGATAACATTTACGATTCGCTTTATTACTTCCTGGTAAAAATCAATAAAATTGCCATCAATGGCGAAGTTAAACCTATATATAGAAGTATATTATGTCTTACCAATGATCATGTTTTTGGGATTATAGAGATTTCGAAATGTCAGCTTGGCGTTCAAGCGGTTATTTGTAGTCTATGAACCGTTGAAAGGTGTTTTTTTATTGTCAAATCAAGTGGAGTTATATTCTCTGTATAATTAATTTGTGGTAGAATTTATAGCTGTCTGGAATGCATCACTTTTAGCAATAAGACCGCCAGTAGTTCACTTTTTGTAAGGTTTCTATATTATTTTTGTTATTTTATGTTATGTTATGTTCAAGAAAGTGTAGTGTATGATCAAATCAATTGGGACCTAAAATTACTTATACAGAGGAATATCCTCTTAAGATATTAAAATTTACGAAATATTATAGTTTTTCTTACTGTCATGAAAAATTGCCACTCCTTTGAGAACTTATATAAGAAGTTAAAGATACCATACGGTTACTAAATATATTTTATTTAGTAGTATGATTGATTTATACACAACCATTAAAAAATCCGCGTTCACATAATATGTCAAATTTCTGACATATTACCGCCTACCTGTAAAAGGCCAGGGGCGGTGAACTATGACCTAAACCAAATTCAAATTCCCAATTTTCTCGATCTCTGACGTCTCGATCTCAACAATGGGAGTATTTAAGATTAATATTAATTAAACCTTTAACATATCCTCAACAACTTCAATATTATTTACCCAAAACGATAACGACGTAGATAAATCGCCAACTTGTGCTATAAATAGAATAGTTCCAAAATCAATAAACATAAAGTTATTAAATTCCCCGAACGATGTTTGAGGACAAACATGAGCCGTGTTTGCGAAGACTATAACATCGAATGAAACGGACGAGAAATGTTGTACGAACTATTGGTTGTGGTTTGGGTTGAAAATATGTATGAAAGTTTTTGCTGTTGAAAATATGAGTTAGTAGTTAAGTTAAGAATTTATAATCTTAATCAAGTAAGATACAATATTAAGATGATAATATTATTCGAAAAGTGCACAAATATTTCGAATCGATTAAAATCTTAGATGAATAAACAAGTTAGATACGATTTTGAACTGTCTATGATGCTAATTTATTTATGGCCTTTTTCATCAAATTTCGAATTCAGTTTGAGCAAAAAAGACAAAACATTGATAAATATTAGTAAAATAGGTTTGATGCCTGTCAATTAATAAGGTCGAAAAATGTTTCTATAGCTCTAATGAACTATGACATTCTCGACACTTTTCATTCCACGTAAAAAAAAAAAATAATCATCCTAATTTTTTTTTATGTATACATCGCTACAAACTTCGAAAATATCATAATACGCATTTCTAATAACGACAACTGTATTTCATTAAAAATAGAATACTAAACATTATCTAGTGAAAATAACATTTTTCCACAAATTTAAAACTATGGTGCCAAAAACGGAACGCAATTCATTAGTGCTGTGTGGATACATAGTTTTCAAGTTAGTTGCAATTAATGAATAATCGTATAAAAAAATCACCATAACATTCTATAAAAATGACAACGTGGTCGGTAAATCGATTTTATTGGTTAAATTATAACTTCCTTATAATATTCGACAGCAAAAATACTTGGTTAGTATAGCTTTTAGCGTTTCATTATTATAAATTGATACATTTTCGTGATTTTTCGCAATTCTGATTAGGTTCTAAATGTATCCCACGCTAATTATATGATAGTTCTGTAGCAAAAATCTTAGATTAAAACCACCTCCTTAAGATCAACTTAATATTTTGAATCGATAAATGTTCCTAATGTAATTCGTTATCTATCACTTTTCTATTTCGAATAAACGTCACTCAGTGATCATAAGATAATTAATAATTCAAGAGTATATTGAAAATTGCCTGGCGTCAGCAGTTTGAAATCTCCCAGGAATTATGTTTCCAAAATGATAATATACAAACTTACTTATTATTGGACTAGAACCTAAATTATTATTCACAGTTTATCCAAGATATTACTAGACGGGCGAGCCAATAATGCTAATACAAATAGACAACTTTAATAAATGTAGCTACCCACACATCGGAAAGAACGGGTCATTGAACTCAATTTTCATAAACGGTATCATCGATCACTGAACAACAATAAAAGAACAGATAGGCTCACCCTTCATTTCATTTAAGGTCTAGATGAAATTGAGTTGAAAAAGATGAGACATGTCAATAACAGAGATACGAAAACACAATTAATTTTACAGTGAATAGGTCGAAATATAAATGGTGTGTGCGATTTTCATTGTTATTTGGGCTAAAAGACTCTAAGATGTGATGGGGGCGAAACCTATCGCCATATCGAGCACAAATTTTTGATTCCAGGCTCATAATTAATAGAAAAATCTCATATCACTTTCTTCACTAGATCAGGACCTTGGATTCGAACCCGAGAACTCAGCTTTGTAATCGTACCGTAGTACAATAATGCAAAATTAATTTAAAAATGCAAAATATTCTGCCTTAAAATCCGTTCCGTTATTCAATTTGTTTAGTCAATTCGATAGATTTTGATCAAAACTTTGGGAGGAGCTATAAAAATTGGTAAAAACATTACTGAAATATACAGATACTTCTTTCCCACAAACCTCTTTCAACTCTGTTTCCTACAACACTTGGAATTAACGCGAAATTAAAACACAAAAGCTCACATCCATCAGACTTTAAAAACCATTATGATACATCCAAACCTTTGGAATTCACACAAATTACAAGGATGCGAAAATAACAGACGATACGACTGAATGCTTTCGCGCATGCACGTGTACAATGGTCGTTAGAATGTTAGTAATGGTCGGGAATTACCTGTCGGTGATTTATTAAGCTTTGCTTGGCACAATGTACCGTTGACCCCGATAGATAGCTAATCTTTGAAAACTACCGCTGAACCGTCGTTGGTTGGATGAATGATTTGCGGAAATTATTTTGTTTGAATGTACTGTTTGTTTATGTTGAGTTATCGAATAAGTTGAATAAGTTATTTGTGTCATTAGAATTTAGAGGGCGCTTGTAGTTTTAAGTCTTTGCATCGAATTCCAAGTCAGTCTCAATATAATTAATGTGTTTCATTTGAGAATTAAAAAGCTGTAAAAAAAACGAATTTAATTATTTGTATGAAGTTTAATTCGCATTCAATTTGCATTTTAAGTCGCATTCTTTTAAATTAGTCTTTACAGAATGCATAGTACGTAATTTTACTAGATAAAGACTACCTCCATTAAACTTATATTAAACAAATAACTACTCGTATAACTCATAATGAGAATATTTCAAGTTTTGTATTATCCACTGCAGTCGTAAAATAGTGGAGCACTTTACCTGGATGAAGGTAAAACAAATATTTCTTCTAGTTTATTATTCAAGCGTCTTAAACCTTGTATAGCTGACATTGTGAAAAATATAATATGAATAATCTACACCAGTACAGCAGGGCCGGCAGATAATGTTGGGAGCATTATGGATGAGCTTTTGCAAAAACAAACCCTATTGTAATTATCAAATGGTTTATTTTGGTTAAAACTCATCCTGGCGTATACGACGTAAATGACACGTAGGTACACAACACATACTAGACTGCACCGGGCATGTTTTCAGAATTAATCTAAGCACTCTTACCCCAGAGAATCCTGAAACTGTGCCATTATTTTAAATCATGTGGGAGAATAAGTCCATGCCGTAATTAACTATGTAGTTGCTTTGCACGTGGAATTTAAGCTTCGAGGGTTTTTAGTATAATATTCGTTGATATTAAATCAAGATGCGTGGCTTTAACTATTCGAAGAGTAGGTTCCGAAAATTCGATTTATTCTACGTTGTGCGGGCGACAGTTTGCTAGTAAAAATTAAAATAAGCCATATTTTACAACAAAATATAAAGTGAGTTATGGACATGATGCATACAATTAAAAAAAAGGTAGAAATAAATGACATGCAGATACACAATAAATTCGAATTTCTTTATGCCCATTTTTAACTATGGTCGCTTCTTTAGTCAGGCAGCGTAAATGGGCTATGACCCATGAGATTAAAAAATTGACACCCAGTTCGGTGCATCTTGGGAGTTGCACTCGTCATATAAATAAGTTTTCCCGCCGTCACTATTTAAAATGAGAGAAGTGCAGATAACAATGATGGTATGTTTGCCTACCTACTGACGGACATACACTTGAATTTACTTCTGTATTTACTCTAGTAAATCACTTAAGAGGATATAGTGAAAATCACCCGAGAAATGCTAGTAACGTCTAAGATCCAAGCGTAGAATTCCGTCGTGCTATCGATGCTTCATCGGTTTCAATTGGCCCATACATGTTAGGCTATTTGAGGATGCTTAGTTTATCTGTACCTCTGTTCTCATAGCGTACGCGGCATTGTGTTCTGTAATCATTGCTTAGTCGACATGAGCGGCTTACGTACAGTTAGAAGCAACAATTATATATAATATATCAGTATAGTTATTATTTAATTGTGATCGATAGATTTATTTAGTTGAAGTGGCAATGGGCAGGGCACAGAGCGCGGAGAACTGATGACCGATGGGATCGGAAAGTACTCGAATGGAGGCCACGTAGCGGAAAGCGCAGCGTAGGACTTCCACCCACCAGATGGTCAGACGACCTGGTAAAGGTCGCGGGACGTCGCTGGATGCAGGCTGTCTCCAACAGGTCTCTGTGGAAATCATTGGGGTAGGCCTTTGTTCAGCAGTGGACTTTGGCTGATGGATGGATTATGGATGGAGGGATAGGTTTATTTAGGATCTTGGTCGTCACGGTTTTAATGTTTATCTCGTTGTTATAATTTGCAGGTTCTTTAGGTAAGCATTATTATCGGACTAATATTTCTAATTTAAGTTTAGGAAATTAGCTTTTATTTTGTTTTGTTTTTTAATATTAGCTTCAAGCTGTTTCTGGACTTGATTGCAATATGAATAATCTTGAATAATAGCCTACCACAGCCACTTAGATCACCATAGATATTCAAGCTACCGTTTTCCTTTCTATATTTTATTATTCATCCTCAATTCCATATAGTCTTTATATTATTTCGATGATATATGGGTAGAGATATCCATTTTCAATCAAGAACGCCATTCAATTTCCAATATCATGCTAAGTTTCCAAATCTTCAAAACGCTAGTACCTAAACTCCATTTTCCACCAAACAACTAAATGTCTAATGCAAGTGTCCAAAAATAAACACAGTATTTAAATATTCAAACTACACCTCGATGGCTTGGAATTCCTTTACACGCGGTAACAAAGGATGAGCGGCATGCAACCATAAAAGGAAGGAATGTAATAGTTGGCCGGCCTTTCCGTGCGTTTGGATACTGTACTCCTACACTTAATTACTTCGAAGCGGAGTGAATGTATTTGAATTCAGAACACAAACATAGTTTCTTTTTTTTTTATTTAGAATCTTTTTTTTTTTTTCATCAGTCAATCTTGAACCTACTAGTACACTATTGACTGTCCTCTCTCCTTAAGTCTTTCAAGTTCATCAAGCGAGTCGGTAAGAGATTGTCTCAAACAATTCGACCACCTTTTGTACTGCTATGTAGAGACGAGAAATATGGAAAAGCTGTGCTAATATTAAATAAGATGAACGTGAAAAACAATTGACTATTTGAAAACTATATTGTGAACTTTAATCTATATATTAATACGTGATGCAAAAACTTTGGATCCCTTTTTACGAAAATTGCGCGGACGCAGGAGCATAAAATTTGGCACACTTATAGTTTATGTGTAGGAGAAGTGGAGAATGCTAATATTTTTCAATAATAATGCTTATAAAGTACATTAAATCAAAAAATAAAACATTACACACACTGCTATGCATTTCACACACACATCCATACACAAGTATACATACTCTGGTGTCAAATTGTTTCTTTTGTTTTTCATTTTGTTCTTCTGACATAGACATATCAAAAAAAAGGTTTTATTCGCCTAATGAGGTAATAATATTAATATTAAAAGAGAATATTAATTTTAAATGAGGCAATAATATTAATATTAGGCCTAATATTAAATTGAATATATAAAAAAATATTTTAATAATAATGCATAAAAAGTACATTAAATCAATAAATAAACCAGCATGCATTTGACACACGCATACACAAGAATTTGTACACGTATACATACTCTTTGGTCAAATTGTTTCTTTGGTTTATTATAGACATAGTTGAATGTCAATCAGAAAAATTTGTTTATTGTGGTTTTGTTGAAAGTCAAACAGAAAATATTTATTTGATGAATACTACGTGAAATACTGAGCGCTTATACAAATTGTGTAGCAGTAAGATACGTTTAAATGTACACGGACTATCATTATATGCATAAAGAAAGTTTTGTAGCAGCAATCTGCAATAACAACATTCAGGTACAAAAAAAAATATATAATTTACTATTGCTGGTTCAAAGCAATTATTGTAGTTAAATGTGCACGAATTATCAGAATAACATCATTATACAGGTAAAAACTTTTTCTCTTCTTGATTTGGTCGAATTTCGACCACTAGGCGACCACTAGTAATAATAAAAACATAAGCATGACTTTGGCAGCCAACATCAACGATGCTGATCACATTGTATTTAAACTTACTTGGCAACTCGCCGCAATTTTTTTGGTTTCGTTAAGTATTACTAAAAGTCATGTTATTTCGCTTAATAGGCCGCCGCTATGGGACTTCCGCTCAACAACTAGAGGCTGAAAATCAGCGTTTCTCGGTATCTATGACTCCTTTTGCCTTCTATATAATTTAATAACATACATTTATATTTGTCTTATGAAGAAAGCAATAAACTATTTTTCACCTACAAGTGAAAAGGTAGTTTTCGACTTTTATCTATGTATCCGTATCAGCCCATATACGTCCCACTGCAGGCACGGGCCTCCTCTACAATCGACAGTACGATTGAGAGTGGTTAGGCCATATAGTCCACCACGCTGGCCTAGTGCGGGTTGGCGAACTTACATACCATAGAATTTTTTTATAAATCGCTATGGTATGCAGGTTTCCTCACGATGTTTTCCTTCACCGTTTTAGTGCGTGGTGATTGACTATCAATGTGAAGTGCGTGGTGGCCTATTGGTAAACGGACTAGACGCGACTGCCAACATGTTCACGGTGGTCGCGGGTTCGAATCCCAGGGCACACCTCTGACTTTTCGGAGTCATGTGTGTATTGATTATCTATGTATAACAGTAGTGAAATATGGTGACAAATTTAAAGGAATAATCTTGAAATATTTAAAAGTAACGGATTTAATATCACAATCATTTACGTTGAATTGGTCACAGAAGAAAGATAAATGCTCAGTAACAAATGCATTCCATAAATTCTTTGGTAAGTATAAATCTGGTACTTTATATTTACTGAAGATTATGAAGGCACACCCTTATAACTCATATATAAAAATATACGACTTTCCTTCAATATAACCTCGGCGGGGAAAACTTATTCGTATATTATCGTAAAAATTCAGCACCATGTGGGTAGAATTTCTCATTCGATATTTTTCTCCCCGTCCAAGTCAATAAAAATTCTAGATTTGAAAGTTAATAACTATACTGACTGAAAAAAATAAAAACTTGGACATGAAAATGTGTTGAAGGTAACTAAATCGTGCGCTTGGTATAATCGTTTTTGAGATAAAGAACATAGCTATCACAATCGAATCGATATAACAATAGTAAAATGCTATAAAATATTGTAGTATTACATAGATGTAACAACGTTATTACATCTTTATTGTTAACTAGCGGCCCAGCCCAGCTTCGACTGGGTGCATATAGATTTCTCTACAATAATATGCACGTATTATAAACATAAACCTTCCTCTTGAATCACTCTATCTATTAGAAAAACTGCATCAAAATCCGTTGCGTACTTTTAAAGATTTAAGCATACAAGGGACATAGGGACAGAGAAAGCGACTTTGTTTTATACTATGTAGTGATAGAGCAAAATACTATCACAAATGGCGTGCAATAAAGATTACTTTCTATCCTACCCATACAAAGTAATGCCAATTTTATAATAATAGTACACCCCTGCAACAAACTACATTGATATTACCGTGATATTACAAAAAAAAAAAAAACAGGTCACAAAAATAATGTTGTTTATCAAAAATACCGACAGATCTTCAAACATCAACTTTCTTCTTACAAAACAAACCTAAGTCTCATTGCTCCCACCCTAAAAATACAACAAATTCAAAGCAATTTTTCCTTTAATAAATACCAGTTCTTATCCACGTGTATCCCGACAGGCGGCCACAGCTCATTGTGTTCTATCATTCACAAGCCATTGTGTGCTTCTTTTGTTGGCGGCTAATCACGTGCGCGAAGGCAAAATGAGTTTTATGTGCTGAAATTCCATTTATACTTGTCTTGAGTGTGTATTTTGAAGTGTTTAGAAGCATGGTGAATTTCGGTGTGACGTTATCTTTAGCAGCCCATTAGGTATATTTATCACGACTTACGAAGCCAAGACGTGGACACCGACTGTGGGGAAAGAGCTATGCTCCGAGTCTATCTGAAGAACAACATTCAGAGAGACAAATTAAATTACAGGCGAACGACAAAATTCGGAACGAAGTGATCATCCAAAGAACCATCGTGACTGACATACCGCTGAAAGTTTTAGTGTTAAAGTGGCAATGGGCTGGCCACATACATATGTCACAGAAAAGGTAACCGCTGCAGTAAGCGATCTGGAGTGAAGACAGCGTCTTTGCAAACGTAGCGTGGGACGTCCTCTAGCCAGATGGTGGAACGTCTTGTACAAGAGAGCCAGCAACGACCGGATGCATAAAGCAGCAGGCCGGGGTCAGTCGCGTGCCTTAGTCTAAGCTTAAAACCGCAAAAATAATCCGTTTCAAAATCAGACCGTATTTAAGATTTCTTAATTCCACGTTTCTAAAAGCTTTCCATATTTTCAGTTATATCGTAACCTTCAATCCGAATTCAATATGAGCAAAAATATGGGGTAATCCTCGTTCTACGGCGGGCAAAAAATCGCTCAGCGTTTTTAGCTAACGCACAGGTGGCGTCCAACCGAAGGCTCCATAAATCAACTGTGGATATGACTCGCCTTATTAAATTACTGCGATTGTTTTGGGGTGACAGGTAAATCTTTTCTGGTTTGTGGATTGTTTATTGCCTATATTCTATTTCTTTTGGCGTGTGGCGAAATACGGAATTACAAATAAAACTTAAAAAATATATATTTAACGCATGATTTGATATTTTCATATTCTTGTATTAAGCTGCCTAATATAATAAAATGTGTAGAGAGAAAAACTGTTCCTGACATTTTGACAATAACACTCTCAAACGCCGAAAGATCATAGTAAATTTATACTATTAAAATTCCGGTTCAGTTTGTTTTGTCTTTTTTCGTTTTAGCTTTTCACAGCCTATATCCAACTCCTGACTCCCCTAATCAAAAGATTGAAAGGCTTTGGGACATGTTCTATGACGTCGACCTATTGCGAGTTGGTGACTCCAACCAACATTCTGCACTTAGTGAGGTACTGCAATTATTACTAGATCGTCTATATCTACCTAGGGATTAAATGTTAATATTGGACTACCAATAAAATACATATAGGTATAAAACGAAAAAAAGAAAAAAGAAAGGACAATATACATATATTATATAGCGAATAAAACAATAAAAATATCTACTAAAGTGTTTTACTCCTATGTTTTATGTTCATTGCGTCTGTGATTTAAAAATAGTTATTCTCTCTTAATATGCAAAAATGTAAGTTTAAACGATTATTGCGCCGACAATGGGCCTCCTATTTAGCCTTATACTGCAGTATGGGACAAATAACCCAGCAGCGCTAATTTTCAACAGGGGCTCCCCGTAAAAACCTTAATAAGTTGTGAATTGAATTCAAAATTATATTCAGTTTTAGTATAAAATGCCACATCAACTCCATCTTCGTTCTGCAATTCATTTAAACACATTTCAGACAAACGGACTCCTCCGATCTAGCTTTTTACTTTCCTTACGTGTAGAATATACGTGACTTGCTAATGAACAAAAAGTAAATTGAAATTACTGCACCAGTTTCGCCACGGCAATCGTACGAGTTGGTTGTGTTCGATATCTTGTTAATCGTGGGTGCATTTATTGCGAACAGTGATTTCTTTTGTTCTCGGCGGCGCGTTGTACCGCTCGGTTGCTACCTGGCGGCCGGGTCGCTGATAACGATGCGTCTTTATTTATACAAATACAATGAACATTAATGCAATTGAGAATGATATTTTACAACATAGTGATGGCGATATGAGCGAAACAGAAATTGTTGGTGATGTTATTATGGAAAATCAAGAATTAGATTATGCAAAAATGGAGATTTACACAGATATGTCTGGAAGACCAACTAAAAGGGGGAGACAAGAGGAAGAAGAGGAAGAGGAGTGGAAAATAATAACGAAAGATAGGAAAACAAAATCGAATAGCGAGAAAGTTGAAATATACATCTCATCGAACGAAAGATTGCCTAAACTTTTTGCAATGGCTAAACTATTTAAATCCCTTGGTTTTCTCGATATAGAAAGAGTAAAATTTTTAAGCCCTTTTAAAGTTCGAGTTGATGCCTGTAGTGAAAAAACTGCACAGAAAATAGAAAGTAGTCAAGAGTTATTAGACAAGGGATGGAAGATTCATCGAGCTTTGGAGAATAACGTGTCATTTGGAGTTATTAAGAATGTGGATATGGGAATGGGTGACAAAGAAATTATGGAAAACATAATATGCCCTGATAATGCTAAATTACTTTCTGCTTATCGTCTTAATTATCGCAACAAAGAAGATGGTGGATGGAAACCAAGCGAAGCAGTACGGCTATGTTTCAAGGGCTCATTTCTTCCAGGCTATGTAACAGTAGATAATTTGCGTATAAAAGTGAGTCCTTACGTTTTTCCGGTTTCGCAATGTAGTAAGTGCTGGAAACTTGGTCACATTACCAAAAGGTGTCCATCAAATGCTGTGGTGTGCCCTAAATGTGGAGGCAAACATACAAACTGTGAGACTACACATTTTAGATGTGTAAACTGTAACGGCAGTCACATGGCATTAGCGAAGGCGTCTTGTCCTGCATTTATCAAAGAAAAAAAGTTGAGAGAAATCATGGCAGAATTTAACTGCACCTACAGAAGAGCGCTGACCATGTACGTGCCTCCACACCTTCCTAAAGCAGATGACTTACAAGGAACCACACAAACACTCAAGTCAAATACTGTTGTAGTAGACAGTGCCCAAACTCCTGTTTCCATGTTACAAAAAACACCAACGTATGCGAAAGTAATGCATGAAACGGCTGCTAGTCAGGAAAACAGACAAAAATCATCGCTTCCATTATTTAAAAAACGACAACGGAGACCATCATCGCCTTTCGTTTGGTCCGAAAACGTAGAAGTAACGCCTGACGCTACAACACAACATTCAGAAGATATGCCTCATGAAGAGTCGAAGAAAAGAACTGTTCGTTTAAAAGAATTATTGGAGAGAATAAAAAATGCCGTATTTATTAAAAATGCAACGATTCAAACTAAAATTAAGACGGTGATTAAGTATTGTGTGGAGTGGCTAGTATTACTGATGGCAGATTTAATTCCAGAATGGCCTATGTTACATAGTATTTTAGATTTTTTATTTAGTGATGGATAACACAATTAAAAAAGTAGTCAAGTTAAATATTATCCATTGGAATGCTCAAAGTTTAAAACCCAAGTTAATGGTACTAGAACAATTTTTATTGCAAGAAAATATCCACATTGCTGCCCTTAGCGAAACTTGGTTAACACCAGAAACCAGTATTAAGTTAAGTGGATACAGTATTTACCGGAAAGATAGAGAGGATATCACAAATCTATCAAAGCAAGTCAGCTTTCTTTAAGTAATATTAATCCTGGTATTGAAATGTTGGGCATTAGAATATATAATTGTAAAGATATTCATAATTTTTTGGCCATATATTGTGCGCCTTCTGTTCGAACCAATCAACGAGATTGGGAACTTTTATTCGGTGAGTGGAATAAAAAATCACTAATTGTTGGCGATTTTAATGGACACCATTTAAATTGGTCCTGTAAGACAAACCCTAGAGGTATACAAATATTTGAGGCACTTATAGATAACTCATTTATAACATTAAATAATGGTGAGCCTACCAGAATTAAGTTAGTAAATAATTTATTGCAACAGTCATCTCCGGACATAACCTGTGTAACCACTGATATTGCATTAAAATTTAACTGGACTACATGTAATGAGACATTAGGTAGCGATCACTTGATTGTTAAAATTAGTACATATTTTAATTCAAAAACAGATTTGATAGGAAGAAGGAATTTTAAAAAAGCCGATTGGTTTCTGTATAAAAAACGATTAGATACTGTATTCGACAATGTAACGATGGAGGACAATCTACAATTATCATATAATAAATTTATTGACTGTATAAATTCTATAGCAGACATACATATTCCGTTTATTAAGTGCAACACGAACCCAGATACAAAATTTGTTCCCAAACCCTACTGGAATAGTCATACTTCTAAAGCAGTAGCAGAACGTCGTCTAGCTTTATCAAGGTTCCGACGAAATCCTACGCCAAATAATTTGAAAGAAGTACAAGATAAAGTCAGAAATGCACAACGAGTAATACGCAAAGAAAAAAGCAAAGCTTGGCAAGAATATTGTTCGTCAATAGATAGTTCTACATCTCAAAATGAACTGTGGAGTAAATTGAAATGGTTCAAAGGTATTAAAACCACAAAATCGTACATAAACGAGGATAGTGCAAATCAGCTCCTTAAAAACTTATCCCCCGATTACGTTTGTCCGGAGGATCCAATCTTTGCTGCAACTAATGGTATACTAGAGACTCCGATACTAAAGCAGGAATTGGAGCGTTGTATGCGGCATAAAGACACTTCACCCGGTAGTGATCAGGTATCGTATTCAATGTTATCAAACTTACCTGATAATGGGAAAACTTTTCTATTGGCCTTATATAATGATTTTTATAAATTCGGTTTTGTTCCCATACAATGGCGTGACATAAGGATTGTGCCAATCCCAAAGCCAGGCCGCGATAGTCAATATGTCTCGGCCTATCGTCCAATTTCGATGATCTCTTGTGTTTGTAAAATTTTTCACAACATACTAGTCAGTAGATTAGAGTGGTTTGTGGAGAAGAATCAGGTTTTGTCCTCAGACACGACTGGCTTTAGGAAAGGACATTCAACTTATGATAATATAACTAGACTGGTTTCAGATATCCAATTAGGATTTTTACACAAAAAGTCTACTATAGCTTGCTTTATAGATGTTGAAAACGCCTATAATAATGTCGATATTATATATCTCTTGAATACTTTAGTTAAAATAGGCGTAGATGGTCAGATATGCCGATACTTATGGTCATTTTTAAAATATAGGAAACTTAGTATTAACCTGGAAAAATCGTCACTTTGCCGAAGTACACACCGAGGATTGGCACAAGGCGATCCGTTGTCACCTCTATTGTTTAATATCGTGACTAGTCACATTTGCAAAGTTATAAACAATGTGAAAATCTCACAATATGCGGATGACTTTGTGTTGTATATAAATTGCACCAAAACTGAGGAAGGTTCTCAAGATTTGCAAATAGCTATAAATAAATTAACTTCGATTCTTGCAAATATAGGTTTGACCATATCTCCATCAAAAAGTAAAATATGTGTTTTTAGAAACAATATTATAAGGAACCCAATAAATATTTCAGTTAACAATAATGTCTTAGATATAGTAGATAACTTTAAATATTTGGGTCTCTGGTTGGATAAATCTTTGCGCTGGAGGACACATATTAATTACCTTAAAGAAAAGAGCAATAAATTAATTGGCCTTTTTAAAATACTTGCGGGATCGGGTTGGGGAATGCACCCTCGACATCTTCGACGTTTGTACATAGCTTGTATCCGGAGTAGGTTAGATTATGGGTGTTTTATTTATGGTAATAGTTGCAAAAGTAATTTATCTAGATTAGATAAAATTCAAAATCAGAGTATGCGAGTAATTGGAGGGTTTATCCGTACCACAGCTATACATGTCATGGAATGTGAACTTTACCTTCAACCGCTGAATGTACGTAGATCCTATCTTGCTGGTAAATATTGGTTACAGAGAAAATCGCGCTCCACTGGTTATATAATGAATTTATTGAATGAGTTAAGTATACAATATAATAGGACAACTTGGCGACGTAAAACAAAACCTACATTAGTTATGATTCATGAACAATTTAAAGATGTTCCTATTTACATTAATTCTAAAAATGAAATGTTCTCCTTAAATAAATGGGTCAGCAGTGTGGATGTATCCTATATAAAACCTAATGTTGATGTTATCCATAACCCCAAATATAAATATGATCCATGTTATATGAGGAACTTATGTACTAATTATTTAATTAACAAATATAACAACTATTATAAAATTTATACTGATGGGTCTAAAGAAGGTGTTTTGTCAGGTGTGGCTATGTTTGATCCCCAGATGAATTGTTATGTGAAATTAAGACTGGAAACAAACATATGTATCATGAACACAGAGCTGATTGCTATTGCAGAAGCAATCTCCTATATTCAATCTTTGGGCACTGGTATGTACGTCATTTTGACCGATTCCAAAAGTGCGCTCCAACATCTCGCTCGGTGTACGACAAATTTTCGAGGTGCGCCAATAGCATACCATATTTTACAATCGCTAGATGACATGAAAAGCCATAATAAACTCATCATACTTCAATGGATACCGTCGCATATTGGTTTGCCGGGCAACGAAGTAGCGGATCGACTAGCCAAACAAGCCCTTGAAGATGGTATCTACATGAACTGGCTACCCTACCACAACGATTACTTGCCCTTATTAAAAGAAAAATGTAGAAATATGTGGATGCAATACTTCGATGAAAGATCATTGACCAAGGGAATTTGGTACAAGACAATACAGCCTCAACTACCTAAAATTCCATGGTTTGACAGATCCGGGCTATCCAGAACTGATGTAATAACCTTAATGAGATTACGAGCAGGACATATTCCATTGAATAGCTTTGCCCACCTCATGGGTAAAACTAATTCTCCATACTGCGCAGAGTGTAATGTAGTAGAAGACGTCTACCATATTTTAATAGAATGTGTTCGAATTGAAAAGGAAAGGACAGAGTTTATTGAAAAATTTGGCAATGACCTGTTAATGACTGGGAGATGTAACTATATTTTGGCTTTTCCACTATCGGAAGAAGCAAAATTGTTGTCCAAATTTGTAATTACGGCTATGAGACGTAGAAAATAAGCAGGTTTATATTATCATAATTGTTAAGTGTAGCATATTAATCATATTGTCTTTTTGTCATTTTAAGTGTATCTTCGAGGGTGGCATTATCTATGTGATCAAACCCTCATAAATAATAAATAGAAAAAAAAAAAAATTACTGCTGAATTGGAATTGCAAATCCAGTTTCAGACATAGAATTCTAGTCCGTGGGATTACATTATGGTTTGATTAAACAATAAAATAATTAAAGGTCTCATAGGATATTGGTTTCCACTGGGCGCAGCCTTTAAGCCGCCACATAAAATATATAAAATCTCCTTAATACAGTCATCAAGTAAATAATTAGCAATTATTTACTTTGGTATTTGGTATACTTGAGCAAAAAATACATTTAACTCATATTTAACCTGGTATTTATGATTGTAAGCATCCTACAGAAAGAAATTATAATTAATAGATTAAATTGAAGTACCCGCGCAAGGCGATTGGCATATCAGTCATCATCAGCTCGTTGCAGTCCACTGTTGGACATAGGCCTCTCCCAAGATACGCTACAGAGCCCTGTCTGCTATATGCATTTAGTTGCAGCCGGCCCTGTTGACATGATATGATTTTCAATTAAATTCAAAGATAACGTCACATTTAATTAAAACATTCAAATATACCTAAAACCCACACGAGCTAGGGGTGGCGAGATTCATGATAATAGTGTTCGGAATACGAAACGATTACTGAAATTATATTAAATCACAAGCGAAACCACCGAGTGGTTATAACGCGCTTACTAAAATTGAGTTATTTCGGCGAAGCGTTCTGAAGTGTGTTTAAAATGACGGTGAGAATCACATCTGAATGACTGTTTTAGTCTACTATGTTTAAAATTGTAATAGTTTATAGCATGACCTTGCAGATATATTGAACATAAGATAAAATTAAAATTTATTTTTAATTTTGAGGTGATGAACCAAAATAAACCACATTAAAATGGGATCAACTAGAAGCTACTAAAATCAAACCAAAATTCTGAAAAAAATAATATCAATCAGCTGTCAAGAAATGTTGACTAATCATACTCGCAGGTGCTTCTTCAAACATTGAAAATTGAGGATAGGGAAAGAAGTAAGAAAGAGTTAATTGATACACTGACTGAATTTTATTTTCCTAAAGTTCGCATTTTCCATTACTGAAGATCAGCAGTTTACTAATATAATTGAGTTCTTTTTTCAATAAAGAAAACTCAACACCGCAGCAGACCATCTCCAAACATCAACGTTGTTTCGTATCTTGTTTTAAGAAATTTATTGTCAGAAAGACAAAATAAATGACTTACATGAGAATAACAAAGAAAACTTATGTAAAATTTAATTTATAGTTCAGTGATCGCGGTGCACTCATTTAACATATTATAATTTATAAGTATTAATTATTGTAGTTGCAGCGACCAATATATGCCTGTATCAGCCCATATACGTCCCACTGTAGGGCACGGGCCTCCTCTACAATCGAGAATACGACTTAGAGTGATTAGGCCATATAGTCCACCACGCTTGTTCAGTGCGGGTTGGCGGACTTACATACCATAGAAATTCTTATAAATCGCTATGGTATACAGGTTTCCTCAGGTTCCTCACGATGTTTTTCTTCACCGTTTTAGTGCTAGGTGATTGACTATCAATACACATATGACTCCGAAAAGTCAGAGGTGTGCCCTGGGATACGAACGCGCAACCACCGTGAACATGTCGGCAGCCGCGTGTAGTCCGTTTACCAACAGGCCACCACGCACTTAATATACCGGGTATCTCAAGACTCCTACTGAAAACGAAGCCGGGTGGTAGTTTTAGTGACTACAAACACAATGCAACTAAAAATTTCGCATAGAAACGCGACAATTATTTTTTATGATTTCTTAAATATCGTCATTTTTGGGTGGTAAATCCATAGTTTTTGCTAAAATAATAATTTATAATCCGGCCGCTCAGAGAATGCGTTCCTGAAAGGTTGTAATCGAACGGACGACGTAACTTTCAAGTGTCGTTGCAAATGCAACGACAGCAAATGTAAATACATTATCGAATAATTTTATTTATTTACCCTACTTACGAAATAAAACATCATAAAAAATTAAATAATATGTAAATTTAGGTTAAATTTTAGCACTTTGGACTAAATTTGACGGTTAATAAAAATATTGTATTTATAAGTTCATACCACGCCGTTACAAGGTTATGTCAACTGTTCATTTCTGGAGTGATGTGGCTAAAAAATAGCAGATTATTATAACGTTATTTTCCGTTATAATATAAAATAATACATTTGTGTTTTTAATAATGTATAACGTAATAATTAAACGGATCTAACTCTTTATTTCACCTGGCAGCAATATAATATCATTCACATTTGTGAATTTTATTTAAATTTGGCATTGAAGTTTACGTTTTTATTAAAATATTTTAAATAAGAACATTTAATATTTACTTATATTATTTACTTATAATTGATTTAATAATAATAAGAATTAAAATTAAAATCCGATCTATAATGTGATACTATTTAAGCGTCTCAGTGGCGCCTCCTTTTCTTATTATTTTTTATTGCCATATATCTCCACTAACTAGCGTTCCTGGTATTAAAAACGTACAAAGCGCGCGCGTAGTAAAATAAATACTCGTATACTTTTTCCAAATATCCCAAGAGAAGTATATTTTCAAAAATAATATTCATGGTTTAAAAAAAATTGTATTAATAAAATACAATTTTGTTAGAAAATGGCAACCCGAAACAACGTTTTGAGTCGCCATTTTGTGAAGTTACAACTTACAACAGTCGTCTCTTGTCGTTTCGTGCGCAAAGACTACGTTCTCCATCGTTTCTCCAGTGTTTCTCGTTGTGTTTTCTTGTGACCCGACTTTCGTTTAATTGACTGTTCCTGCTTTCTATACCGACTTTGGCGCTAATTTGGACTTCGATCTTGTTTGCTGGACTTACGTTTAGTGCAACAATGCTGAAACGTGGACAAACAATAAAAAGTGAAATACGCGAACTTATAGTCAAGCTACAAGATTACTTTGATTTGATAATTTGATTTGATGAGACATGTTTGAACGCCAATCACACTATTTCTCGGGCATGGACCGATGACACACAAGCATCCACATCTAAAGTACCCATGGGTAAAGGGTCACGGCTAATAATATGCCATGCCGGTTCGGCAAAATACGGTTTTGTCGAGAACGGCTTACTGGCGTTTGAGTCAAAAACCACCATAGAATATCACGAAGAAATGAATGCTGATACTTTTAAACAGTGGTTTAAAAACGTACTGTTACCTGGGTTGCCAGAACCTTCAGTCATTTTGATGGATAATGCTTCGTATCATTCGGTGCAAATAAATAAAGCTCCCAATCAAGCTAACAGAAAAGAAGAAATAATTAATTGGCTACAAACAAACAAACGGAATTGAATCAAATATGGGGATGTTAAAAGCAGAGCTATTGAAATTAGTGGCTGACAATAAATCTACGAAAGTGCGATATGAAATTGACGAATTGGCACTAGAGTATGGTCATAGGGTGCTTAGAATCCCGCCTTATCATTGCCAATACAATGCACTCGAACTAATTTGGGCTCAAATAAAAGGTTATTCAGCCCGCTACAATACTTCGCCGCCATTTAGCACAAAAAAAATATGAATTTATTAAAAGAAGCTTGCGCAAAAGTCACAAGAGAAGATTGGGCCAAGGTAGTGGACAAAACGAAAAAACTAATTTTCGAAGACTGATCGAGACATACGGGTCGATAATTTAATTGAAGAAACATTTATTATAAACCTAGGAGATAATGACGAAGACAGCACCTCCTCAAGCGAATCGGAATCTCATTAATGGGATAGAAAATTAATTGTTTGTAAATATGTTGCCATATTTTATAATAAATATAATTATCACCTTGTATTGTTTATTATTTTAACGACATATAAATGTAGAATGCAGACGATTGGATATTTGACGGTTGTGGCAATAAAATATAAAATGTGTTGCATTATTATGATAAGTTAGTAAAAGACAATAATATTTGGTATTTTTATTTACATTTATATAAATTGTAAATATTATAATGACCTGAAAGAAGTTTGTGAGTTTTTATTTATTGATTAAATGTAACAAAACAGGATCGGCTGTACTTGTGCAGCGTGTGACGTCACAATGTACAATTTTATTAATTTCTGCCACTAAGATCATTCACCAATTATAAAGTGTGACATAAATTTTTAAAGGCACGTGACCAACCGTTTTGGTGACAATATTTTTAGTAATAAAGAAAAACATGTTTATTGGTTATAAAGATCTCTTTAAAAATATATTAACGGTTGGAAGATTTAAAGAATGATTATACCTAGATTTTAAAACACTTTATAGAAAATAGTCAAGTATCCAATTATTCTAACTTGCTACTTTTACTGGGAATAATTCAAAAGTTTAGCAAAATGATAATTATTTCCCATCACTACTCATGATCAACTGACATGTGTCAGGAACGCATTCTCTGAGCGGCCGGATTATTAACACTTTTATACCTTAGATTATTTATAAATAAAAGGGTATACACTATTATTTTAGGAAAAAATGTATTTACCACCCAAATATGGTCATAGGAAAAAACAACAAAAAAAAATTGCCGCTTTTATTTTCAACTTTTTTTGTTGCATTGTGTCTGAAGTCGCTTATACTACCACCCGGCTTCGTTTTCGGTAGCAGTCTTGATATACCCTCTATGTACCTCTATCTATTTTTATTATACATAAAATCCCAAGGTATTTTAAATTGCGCGAGAGATAATGAATTCAAACGTACTGCAGAGATGCGCAGAGTCGTCATCAGACTGTTTACTCAACAAAAGGTTCTACAGCTGCACCAGGGAGCAAGTTTTAAATTGTTTACGTCTCCGCCATTTTGTCCGTGAGTTATTGTTTTGTTTATATTGCTTGGATAGGGGAACGTCTGGATTAATTTACAGCTCTTTGTTGAAAGTGGTAGTTGGAAAATATTGTATTATGTATAAGCTGGTATAAGTAGTAATCAAGAGGCTATAAATTCTGTCATTTTCTAATTGCAATTAATGGCAAAACAATCATGCCGTTCACCTGATGGTAAAAGATACGACCGCTTATGAAAAGTATCAATACCAAACAACACCTCGAATTACAAAGCAATGCTTGGCATTCCATTGCGCTCGCCATCCTAAGACATACGATGTTAAGTCTCAATATGTCCTTTGGCTACAATGTCCTTCAAACCGAAACACAACAGTGCATTTACACTGCTGTTTAGCGGGATAAACAGACCTAATAGTGGTACCCAACCTAGCGGCCTCTCACATATGGGAGGTAGGTCACCAGTAAGGTAATGCAACAGTTTTGCTACTGCATTTCCCTAAGAGTATTTTTTCCACTCATTTTTCTGTCTTTCTCTCTCACTGCATATTATTTGAAAAATTCAAAATACACCACCTTTATATGCCTATTTTCTTTAAAAGTAATGCAATTTTCATCATTTTCTACTATTTGTCAGTATCTCGATTTTACGTGGGGTCGGCGTAAAATATTTTTCTTTTTCTCCCAGTTAAATTTCAACTAACTGAAAGTCAATTGGTTTACTCTTCAAAATCGATCATCTTTATGTTATGATAAAATAGTATAAAGACTAAATGTGACGCGCGGACTGAAAAGAATTAGGTTACAGGATCGTGTGGAAACTTACAACAGATATTTTTGGAACTAACTTTAACTTGGTCTTTATTGAATTTGTTATGTATAGTAAAATATGGATATTTTTTTTTTGTCGTAAATGTCAATGTCGAAGTAACTCGTTGTTTTTGTATTAGGTTAGTTTTTTACTGGCTGCTAAAGTTGCTGGACTGCACTTTTTGATGTGCGATGCCTTTCTGATAAAATATAGATACTTATACAAAGTTATTGACCTGTTACTTGTCGAAACAATTTAACAGAGTGACATAATGAACTAAGTTAATAGTTACGAGGGAGTAGCAAACTATTCCACAACTTAATCGTGAGACAGAAATATGAATTCGTACCCTGATGCAAGTCGCGGAGATAAATTATACCAGAAATCTGTGGTTAATTATGCAGAAACGCGTACGAAACGGAATAAACAGAATAATTTAGACATGTTTTTCACGTCACGCATATTTTCACCCTGATTAAATTCAAACTTTCAAATGCACATAACAAATCAATGCTCTTAAATGATTAGGATATTTATCTTAAATGATATTTACAGCATATACAAAACAGTAACCGACGCACTTAACAGTTACTGATGGCTCCTATTATTATACACTTGAACATTGTAAAAGGACGCAACATATATTCAGTTGTTCTGTGGAAAAAACGTATTTAAGGCAAAGGTCGTCAAATCTATTAAAGTACAAATTGCAAAAGTATTTTACTAGGATACTATAGAGGAGATATTAAAATATCCTTCTATAGATGTTATTTACCCAAACATCCATATTTAAACAATGGAAAGCTGGCCCGGTTTCATCCGGGTGGAGAGACACTTTTTTAAAAATATTCTATTACTTATTCATCATGTTATATAGAATTCTAATGGTAAAATAATTTTACAATTAAGTCTAGTGGTTTCAAAACCTATTCAATGCAATCAAATTTTCTTCTTTATAATATTAGTTAAGATTTGCATGAGAAATTCGGTAACACGTTCAAGTAGCCACATTGCATGCTCCGGGCAATCTACCTGCACTTTCGGAAAGCTAATATTCCAGCATAATCGCTAACTTTGCTACTAGTGTACGGCTGTTACTTAGCAACTTTGGATAATGTGAATTAGTTTGTAGGGGGATTATTTGGATAATGGATCGAACGTGTATTGTACTGTACTGTATCAGTCCATACGTGTTCCAGTGCAGGGAAAGTGCTTTCTCTATAATCGAGTGTACGATTGAGAGGGCCTGCCTGGCTGGCTTTGTGCGAGTTAGCAAACTTTACATACTATAAAAAATATTTAATAATTTCATTCTGAATGGGTTTATAAATTTCTTTGTTTGTTAGACCAAAGTTATGAATAAGTTTTGACAAATGCAATGAAAAATTTGAGTCAAATACCCTATTAAAGAATATGGAATGTCTGAAACCAAAAGTGATTTTTATATTAAATTTGAATATCCGAGTTTTCGTTCCCAGCCCATATCTTTACATACTATACATAGATGTTCTCAAACGCGCATAATATTATAGGAAGTGAGTCAATCTTTCACATACATTTCAATGCCAGTACCAATTTCCGTACGAGAAGCGAAATGTATTTGTAGGTATTCCGAACGCAGCATCTGACAGATTGCCTCCTGCATATTTCCTGTAAAAATACATTAGACAAAAATAAATATAAAATACACACATACATAGTTCTGACCCCACATTAAGACCAACTTAGTGTTGTATCGTGGGTATCAAAAACTACAATAGACTTTTCGGTCTCATAAATACCCAGACCCGACACAAATATTTGAAGGCCGCACTAACATACATTTTTTGTCTCGATATCCTGGTCGAAACCCCGGCCTTTCATCTCACAACCAACTCCTAACCTAATGCGAACATTACGATCAGATGGCCAGTCTGCTCATTTCCTTCTGAAATATCTATTTGGTATGTACCTACATAATATCACGAATTAGAATATTTAAATGAATGTAGTGTAATTAATTTGACCATGACTCTTTTATTACCGAGAATGATGCGAGCATGACGCTCGCCTTGTGGTATGCGTCACGCCTGCTCATAAAAAAGAGCAATATTACTCAGAACTTATTTAATTAAAAATTGCAGTGACATACACTGCGTTCTTCATCAAGACAAGGCGTTAAGAGTCTTCATTACCCGTAATCACTACAACTTGCTTCAAGGCCTCAATAACAAATAACATTCAACAATTATTCGATAATCTTAAATATATGTAGTATGGAACAAGAAAGAATACAAAAGCATCACTGAATGAACTGAAATGAAATGTATTTATTGATCATGCAGGCAATTAAAGAGCTCGTATGACAAGTCAATACACACAGCCCTTAATCTCTATATACAAAATATTTTCTATACTTAGTAGTCGTATATATATTATTATGATTTCTTACATACATAAACTTATTTTAGCCATCGAATATTTTATCTTCTTCGCTCA
The DNA here is from genome assembly GCA_023078785.2 of Hyles euphorbiae. NCBI lineage: Eukaryota > Metazoa > Arthropoda > Insecta > Lepidoptera > Sphingidae > Hyles > Hyles euphorbiae. The sequence continues at coordinate 4,513,650 of CM041043.1, read as the reverse complement.
AACAGAATTAAAAAGTGGTTCGAGAGCATTGAGATATATTACATACATACATAAACTCACGCCTATATCCCAGAAGGGGTAGGCAGAGGTGCCAGGGCACCCACATTTCGCCTTGTATGTTCCGTCCCACAATGTGATAGGTGGCGAGCCTATCGCCATATCGGGCACAAATTCCTGACTCTGGGCTGATACTGAATAGAAAAATCCAATATCACTTTGCCCAACCCGGGATTCGAACCCGAGACCTCAGCTTTGTAACCGTACCGTAGTACAACTACGCCACCGAGGCAGTTAATTTCTTATTCGTATTTCATATAAAGTATTAGTTAATATTTTATTGTAATTTGTTTTCAAAGAAATACATAATTTACATTAATCAATTTTTTTTTAGTGGGCCATGACTATTGTAAAAACTGAAATAGAAACCATAAAAAATATTGTTTGTTGTAGGCATAAGGCGTGTTCGGATAAAATGGTAATAATAGTATATAAGAAAGTAAACTCGTATAAAAAATAGGAGTTTACGTTCCTTCGCCATCCTTGTATTCCGGTATTACCTTACAACATTCTTACGCCAAAGCATCCCTTTCTCAATCTTAGAAAGGGATGCTTCGATGGTTTGGCTATATTGAAAGGATGGATGAAAGGAGACTGACGAAAGAGATTTATAATACGAGAATGGATAGTGGAGTCGGTCGAGGACGTCCGAGGCGGTCCTATAAATATATAATAGGAGACCTTTTAAAGAAAGGAAAAATACGGAGTACTCGAAACCGACGACCGTGTATAAAGAGATTAATGACAATTGAAGAAGCGAAAGAGATATGTATGGACCGTAGCACTTGGCGCTCAATAGTCTCTGCCTACCCCAATGGGACATAGGCGTGAGTTTATGTATGTATTCTTACGCCGCTACTAAATCCACATTTAAATAAAATCAATTTTACTTTGACGTCTTTAGTAGGCTGTTTAAAAATACACTACCGCGTCATCAAGGCTGTAGAACATCCTTGAACCTCGTAGTACGGCGTTTGAGCTCTATATTGGGTGTAAGACATATGGCCAAGGCGAAAGTGTACGTAATTGCTGTAAGAAATAAGTTGATATTTAAATATGGATGCACGTTTTAGTATAGTAGTGTAGGAAAAATTCAGGTGTTTAGATGAACTTTGGACTATTGCTGGAATTTTGCTCTCATTATCAAAGCACTAACTATCTATCTATCTATATGTCCCACTGCATGGCACGGGTCTCCTCTACAATTGAGAGTACGACTGGGAGTGGCTATGCCATATAGTCCACTAAGCTTGCCTAGTGCGGGTTGGCGAACTTTACATACTAATTACTATAGAAATTCATAAAAATCGCTATGGTATGCAGGTTTCTTCACGCTGTTTTTCTTCACCATTTTAGCACAGCATTATCTAAAAATATGTATCCATCCATATGCATTAGATCAGAGTGATTAAGAATACGTGATGATTCTCTCTCTTTCTCTCTTTGACTAAAGTAAGTCCACTATCGAACAAAGGCTTTTCCTAAGTATTTCCATAGCAACATGTTAGACGCGATCTGTATCCAGCATTTCTCGATATAAACCTTCGTATAGTATGATGTATGACGGAAGGCATTGAATGATCAAGGCATCTATTGGGTTATTTTCTTTCTAACTAGCTTTAATTGAGAAGGATTTGCATGAATGCACATGCAAGACAAGTTGGTATGATAGCTACTGCAGCCCCCTCATCAGTCGCTCTGGTGTCCAATAGGCTTCATCATTTTTCAGTTTAGAGGATGGGTAAAATGGATCTTTACATAATGGGCCTCGTAAGAAAACTCAAGGTCACACTATGCACTTTGCAATGCTCGGTATTTCCTTATTTCAACAATTTCTTAATTTGGGGAGGGAGGGATCAAACAATGCTGCCGTAAACCCAAAGGATGTGCAAGTTGAATTGGCAGTGAGTTTGATGACCGGGCCGAAAGGTTCTCTTGTAGAACCACCTACAAGCATGCGACGCGACGTGTCGTTGGCCCGCCTACAAGTTGGACGGACGACCTTGTTAAGGTTGTAGGTAGCCGCTAAACGCATGCTGCTTTAAAAAAAATATATAGGGCATATTTGGGGCATGTTAAACAATGGGCTTCCACTCGCTGAAGAGAAAGAGAGAGTGACAGAAATACATCTGTTATCCATTATCCAAGTATTATACATAGATGTTATCAGCGGTAATCACCTTCATTTATTGAGCTGCTGTTCGTCTGGAGCTCAAATAATATAATTTGTATATCCATCCTATTCTACCCTCGCTTGCTAGTGACGTAGGTACAACGTTTCTAGCATTTACAGAGATACATTTTTTATGAACCCCGCGACACTGAATAAAGAGGGACAAACGATTGACACAAACGTTTTTAAAATTATAGATTACTGAGAATATTTTGCATTTTCATTTTTTAATCAAATACGAAGAGCTTATTATTACTTTGCTTGTTGAAGAAAAAGCATATTTAAATAAAAAAAGATCTTACTTAAAAGCATTAGTTAAGGCAAGGCTCACGCAAAGTAACATTAACGCTTAATGCATTGAGTATTATTTTGTTTATTATTTTTTATCCGTTTTTAAAGGCTGTAACAAGTAGCTTCTATTTTCAAGTAGTATGTTTTAGTTTTTAGTTTGTGCGTTCTTCAAGTTTTTTGTTTTTGCTTAGGTCCGCCAAACAAGCAAGCAGGCCGCGTTGATAGTAAGTGATCAATGTCGCCCATGAATATTCACAACACTTGGATTTTGAATGTTTTGCCGAACCATTAGGTGGGAAGAGGGGCGGGAAAGAAAAAGGATAAGAAGAAGGACCAACTCTTCTAGAAAAACGTAGAAATACGAATGCTCATCAACAGATACAGCAATTTAAAAGAAAGGTGTATACGTAAAGTTTATTAATATTTTTTATTACACCATTACCATCGCAACAAAGTTAAGAAATTCAAATTTTGTATTTTACCAAGACACCGGGATGACGCACTATTTGTATAGATGTAACACTAGAAATTTCAGGTGTGGAGTGGAGTGAAAGAATATCTCCACCCAGGTGAAGCTGGGCCGGACCTTTCTTAAACAGTTTTAGGTAATACAATAATGTTATAAAACAAATTGAGGCTTAGCCGAAAGCATTTAATGTATATTGAATAAATAATATAGGTCTATCGAAACTTACTATTATTAAAAAGTTTAAGAAATAGCCAACACGCACTGGGCTAGCGTGGTATATAGTCAACCACGCTGACCCAACCTCTTTGGATTGTAGAAGAGAAACGAGCCCTGCAGTGAAACGTACATGGTCAGAAACATAGAACATTAAAAAAGATCAGTATCTTAAAAATGAGGTTAAACTAGATATAACAATTTTTCTCTTATGAATGCCTATTTGGTTTCAAAATTTCCACTCGAGATTTCGTCCTTAAATTGAGGGACCTCAATTTACAGCTTAGACGCAAGGAGTAGTAAAACGTTGAACTCAAGTCCCTTCTGAATTAAAAATCATCTCTACATTATGAAAGGTAATTATCTCGGGATGTTAATATTTTTTATTATATTTTGATAGCGAGGTTTAGATGAGCGATCTTAGCGGAATATTAAATTAACAAAGAAAAAATGAAACCATCAATGCTTAAAATATTTTTAATTATCTTTAAGTAGTCATTATGTAGATTCAGTTATACTAAAATGCGTATTCAGGAAAAAAAAATATTATCTTACCGGCAGAAAATTGTATTTTCCAAAATATTAATCTATACCAAATGAATTTCGATTGCTGAAAATTGAACCTGACTTCGTGAATTATAGAACGATACCATATTACAATAGTACCGATCATCTCTAATTCAAAAAGATGATAATACAACGTGTCAAATAAAATAAAAATAGTGAAGCTTTTATATTTATTTTTCCATCCGTTCAAGAATTCTAAGATTATTTCTGACAATATTCTAATGTATATTATCTATTCCGAGCCTTTTTTGTCGAGAAATATTTCGTTTAGGGCATAAATTCTGAGTTATTGCCAAATATGCGAAAATACCTTTTCACCAGTAAAGTAAGCGAGTCGAAAAATGGACCGTAAATTATGCTGATAGGAAGGTCTTGTATATTTTATAGAAAAAGAGAACTATTCTTCGCGTATAAATAATAAATATTGTTGTTAAATCTCTTTTATTTGTTTTCACGAATGTGTTGCCTGTAGGATCTATATGCAACTACCAATAGAATTGGTCCATTGTAATTGCAGCGGCCGCGAGATAAAATCATCATCTTACAAAACAAGACGTAGCAGATTTTTTTATCATTTTTACTAAATATCATGATGCAGCGTTTTGTTTTGTAAGATAATGATTTTATCTCGCACTCCAAATAGTCACATGCATACATAATCTTAACCCCACACTATGATCGAGTCTTGTGTCGTGGATCTCACAAATTACTAGATAATTTTCGGTCTCACAAATACCCAGACCCCAATCAGATATTTGTGGGTCCCACCAACATTTCCCTCGGTGTGGGGATCCAACCCTCGGCCTCTCATTTCACCGCTGGCGTCTAACCAAATGCGCAAACGAGGCTGTAAATCGTAGATAACCAATAAATCCGAGCCCCTTTAATACCCTCTCAATATTTGCTGTCACCCGCTTTGCTGCGGAGGGATGAGGACAATTATTTGTTTCCAACTCCTATTGTTTTTCTTTCTGATTAATTTCGATGCGGGTTAAAGATATGCTAGTGTCCCTGAGAGACTCGCCGAGCTCCGGAGCTCGGTGTCAATTCTTTGCGGGCCACTGTTAATCCTGGCTAATAAGAGTTGCAGTGGTGGGTGTGAAGGCGGGAAAGTCTCTATAAAAAGTCCGAGCCCTTATCTATAAAATTTGCTTTGCAACACGAGGTGTAAGGTGCCAGCGCTCCTGTAACCTTAACCCACATTGTATCGATCGCGCGACGCATCGAACCAATTCGGGGACGTGTATAGTTTACTTCAATTTCGGATATTGACTTTATAATGTCGTCATAAATCGATGTTCTTTTATAGTATGGTATCTTAGGGATATTTTTCTGAAAAAAGTTAATAAATGTCTATATTGAAAATAAAATATATAAATTGAAGTCCATACGGATGATTTCTCGCTGGTATCAAAAAAGATAATTTTATATGTTACAAATAAATGTAACTAATTAACACGCAACCGTTTATTCATTTTAATACAAGGCAGTAATAAGTTATAAGAATCAAATAGCTCCCCTTAACATAGCCAATAAATCATAGAGAAAAATCGTATCCATACTGTATATATTCCGGCATTTTTTTTAAAAATAAGACCATGAAAAAACACAAATATCGACCACAAACATCCTCTCTTTCCCAAAGGTCTTATAATCGACAGCATCGTTAAATTTTCACGTAGAAAGCGGTTAATAATAGAGCCGTAATGTCCCGTCTGGCAGGCCTCTACCATTTGTTAGAGCGGCCGTTTAACGTCAGATGTCATGTAAAATGTGCCCGGGTTGCAAGGTAGAGTATAAAGGCGGAAACATACCACTGAAACGCCACGCCACCCAACCCGACGCGACACGTATTGAACCAAATCAAATTGTAGTATTTTCTATGATCAAAACCACATTACAAACACGCCGTGTAACTTAGCATCGCGTTTTCATTGTGTGCTTCTGGTCATATACAACGTTGATGCGACCGATGGGCATTAAATTATACTATGTATACTATACGTCCTTGGTATTAATTCGGCACGGCCCAAAAATTAATAATACCAAAAATGAGATTTTGTTTGTTTCAAACAAACTAAATAGCTTCCAAATTAGAGTAAAACGCAACCATCCTGAGTAAATAAATTTCATTGACCTGTAGATACGAATAGATAACTAATTGGCAACGTCGCGCGCGGCGCGTGTTATTGTCGCGCCGCGCCGCAGCTTGTATGACTTGTGTAAGAGCGGCAACAACGCGCAGATTTTAGTACGATCTATCGTTTTAAGGTGAATGACCATGCATTAGGCGTAATCAGCTGTTAGAAAAGTTACATCGTGTTCAAATGGGATAAAAACTTAAAAATTAATTTATGGCTAAACCACTGCTCCTATTTAATTGATTTTTAGTACAGAGCTTCAAAGTGGTATCTAGTATATGCAGTTTAAAGAAACGCCCATCGGTCGCATCAACGTTGTATAATACTACGATTTGATATGTCTTAATACATTTCGCGTCTGGTTGGAGGGCGTGGCGTTTCAGTAGTATGTTTCCGCCTTAAATGTAGAGCTACAATCTGAAACCGTTACTTGACTACACGCAATGCAGCTCTTTGCATTATATCTAAATTTTAATCCAATTAGTTTGTTGTCATGGTTGGTGATCCAATATTGTTGGTGGTCTCTATCTGGATGGATATGAATTACAATTTATCAGGTTAAAATGAAAAATAGGAATAACTGAATTCTATTCTTAGATGTATTTAAGGATTTTCAACCCTTTCGTTCGTATGACTTTAAAGTTCTTTGTGCTTTGTGACTCAACCAGTAAGATGACTGTAATAATAATAAATAAACCTTGCCGTCACATTCATAGTCATTAGATATACACATAGTCTTCAGATACGGGTCTTGTGTCGTGGGTATCAGAAACTATTATAGACTATAGATTCTATTATAGATATACTATACATTCGGTCTCACAACCACCCAGACCCGAAACAAATCTTTTTGGAACGCACGAATACTGTCTCAATGCGAGAATCGAACTTACGGCCTCTCGTTTCACATCAAGCGTCAACAAATTGTCTGAGGTTGTCCGATCATATATATATCTTCAATCGATTTGAGCTCTTTATTATGTGAAATATAAATTATTCGGTTTAATTCATTGTGGAAAAGTGGCCATACTTTCTAACTTTAAATTGGAACGATCATTAAGATAGCATAAGCCCCCAACATAAAATCAGAAATTAAACGTAGTAATACCCTCGTAGCAACTTTAATAGCTTCCTTAAGGGGGTATTCTAGTGTAGAAATTTGAAAAATCGTTTTTTATTTTTTTATATATATTCAAAGCTTAACCTTTCAAGAATGTGTCCTTAAAAGGGCAAGCCAAAATTTTAATTATTTCCAGAGATATAGCTATTTTAGTGACACGTCTTCAATACTGGCTCGGCTGGAACGAATCGAATAAAAGACGTTAGGGTCTACCTGCGGTCCCCTTCGGTTGTAAATACCTATACACTCATACTTTTGTATTGTACCCTTTTATTGTAATTGTATTATAATATATATGTATACATAATTCAAGGTTCTGAGACCCAGAATAACAATGAGTCCCTGAACCTATTAATTTGGACTTTTGCGCCAAAACATATACATGCCGGCTTACGTGTAATAGAAATTGCAACTTTTATTGCAGTTTCCATATTTAATGAAGGCTTAATTCCTATTTTAAAAATGATGTGTATGGGGATGGACTTTGGTTCTGAAGCTCATGCGTTCGTCACCAAACGAGATAAATCGTCCGGATAAATCGTTCTGAAATCCGAACTTCTAATGTCTCAAAGGAAGCCCGAACTGCTTGTTTAGAAGAAAGGAATGCAGAAAATGATTTGTTTGATGTAGAGGAAGGCCCCATGTATAGAGCAGGAATCGCGGATTGAAGAAATGTAAGTATAATATGTAATTTAATGGTTAACATCGGGCATAATTTTACTCGAAACTTTAAACGCGTTTTTCTCGAAACTACATTTTTCAAAACGTTTGACATGATTTCTCAAGTTCTATTGTACCAATTGACTTAAAATTTGGTGTGAATCTTCTCAATACATGTCTCTATCGTCCTAACTATTATTATAACAAAATAATAATTTTTACTATTTAAAAAAAATTCAGAAATGTCCAAAAATGACGAAAAAAAATGTATCATTTTTTCGGACAGCCGTAAAATAGCAAAAAAATATTTTTTTTACACATTTTCTTAGTTAGTACGATAGCTGCATTTATCTAAATTAATAATCTCTTATTTGTTTTTGTTTCAGATTTTGAAAAAGCTTGCAATCATGGCAAGATTGGCGCGCCATTTTTTTTGTACCCCCCACTTCAACAACTCATACCACTTTCAATTTTGTATTTTTTGACTATTTTTATTTTTTTTTGTAATCATCAAATAATAATAAACGCCTGGTAAAAAAATGTATGATAAAAATATTTTTTGATTTTTATTTATAGCACCTGATAAAACACCTCAAATTCATGCCTCTACACTAGAATACCCCCTTAAGTAAAACTACTGAAGTTTAAATCATTAGTGCTACGGTCGTAGCGGCGTAGCACGCGTAGACGGTTGTAGCGTAGCAATTATTGTGTAGAATTAACAAGTGCTTTGGAACCAAATTACATAAAATATATCATAATTAATGATTGGAACGAACTTGTTAATTATATAATAGGCAATAAAAGGGTTTTAAAATGTTGATGTTAAACAAACAAGTTGGCGGTTAATAAAGTTTAAGGTTTCACAAACTTCCAAAGTACTGAAAACAATATTTATTGGGCAAACTAACTTCTTATTTCGTATAATTTTGATTGAGCAATATGAAATAAATTTCAGAAAGTACAATAAGTTCCTGGAGTTTTATCTATTAGGCAATTCGGTGAATATTTTATTCTTAATTTCTTTTCCACGGAAGCAAATGACTACATCAAATCAAAAATATTCATACACACCTAAACACACGCCTTTTTCCCGGAAAGGGTAGGCACAGGTGCTGGCCGCAATGGTTTTGTCTCACTATGTTATAGGAGACGAGCCTATCACCATATCGTGCACAAATTTTTCACTTCATAAATATTCATTCTTATGTATTTGTGTCTACCATAAAGTGATATCCCTGCGTAGTGGACTATATGGCCTAACCACTCTCAATCGTACTCTCGATTGTAGAGGAGGCCCGTGCCCTGCAGTGGGACGTATATGGGCTGATACAAATTTATGATATACATGTCTACAGAGGTTAAATAAATACGTCTGGTGTACAAATATTTAATATCATTTCTATTCTCATACCAGTACACCCACACCTGCTCATATTAATCCACATTCACAATCTATTCCAAAAAAGCCAACGGATTATCTATATAACATTTCATATAAAAATTCTTTCACCAATTTAATTCTTTGTCCAAATATATATTTTATGACTGATTCGAAACATTTTGTAGATGTCGGGAATGATCTGTATTAATAAAACTGGTGGAAGATTGAGAAAAGTTCTCGAGTAAGTACAAGTATTCAATCTTTAACCCGCTTTAATCAAGTTGCTTAAAGCGATTTGAATTTTAAATAACGAGCATTGATGTTCGATAATTCAAGTTTTAGAAGGCCAATAATTATACAATAAATCCCTGCCATTTCCCTCCCGAGTCTCTTCCGTTTGCCATTTTCTTGATGCCACGCATTGCTTTTTAAGTCATGGCGTTGTTTGGTATTCTTACTATCCACAAGTAATTATATCGCTTATTATCAGGCGACTGGCACGCTCGTCTTGCCATTCATAGCCACAAAAAATCACGCTAAATTGACAAACATATTTCATTAAATACAGTGCAGATGAATACAGTATAGAACAGATTGTAGTAGACGGGCCGACACGAACATGTCTGCTCATAAACATTATGATAGCCTGAATCCGATACATGACGCACTTCCATGGATCACTATCAATTATAATCTATACAACTACAAGTTATGTCCCAATCAGAATCGAATATATTTATTTCAACACTTTATACAAATTGTACATAGTTGATATGCCTGAGGCATTCTTTACCTGGTACATGCCTATATCAGTTGTGTGTTAATATACAGGGTGGGTGATATTGACATAAGGTATTTAATGAAAACCACAAGTTTCTATCACCCCAAATGAATTTGTACAAAATAAAAAAAAACCCAAGATGATGTTTTATCAGGCACAAATTCCTAACTCCGGGCTGGTAATGAATTAAAGAATCTAATATCATTTTTCCTGATCTGGATATCGAACACGAGACTTCGGCGTTGTAATCGTACCGGAATACACCTGCGTCACAGAGGCAGTCGTTTTATTGAATAATTATAAAACTCAGAAAACAAACAGATAAAGCATCGTCTAAGTTTTTCGGTCTGGGTGTATACATTTTTGCATAAAAGCCTCATGTAATATACATAAGTGAACGTGAAGACAGGATTTTTAGTGCTTTTCTGAAATCTGAATGAGAAACATTTTCCACGACAGTTCTTCTTTTTGAAGTACAATACATTTCATACTTAACTCTCTTATTTCACAGTACTGAACCAGGAATATTTGTCTGGTCATTTCATTTTCAATCATGCTACTCAGATTTCAATATCAAAATTTTCCAATCACAAGCGAAACAAAAGCTTAACTATCCAGGCACACACCAATATAGGTGATTCTGAAATGTCACCATTCCGAAATGTAAGTGCGTACAGGACAAATAAGGCTGCGAACACAACAGGTGCCCGTACTCGTGAATGGCATTCGGCGGCGAACGTCGAGCCAGCCGCACGGTTGCCGAGCTCCCACCGCGTTCGAAAATTAAAAATAACTTTTTCAAATTCGTTTTGTTAGTGGCCAGTGTTTAGTGAAATTTATTTTTTGTGACGTCAGTGGACTAGTAAATATTGGACTGAATCGTGTTTTGTGGTTGGTTAAAATGAGGTGTTGTTGATGGTGAGTTATTTATTTATTTATGCGCAATTAATTTTGGGTTTGGTATTATACGAAATAAGTGAAAAAGTTATGCTTTAGGTATTAAATTTAATTTGTATTGAAGATTTCACAATTTTCATAATTGTAAATTAATTGTGAAATACACATCTATTTGTGTAATAATGTGCTTACAGAAATCCATAAAGGCCGTAAAAAAGTAAAATCTTAAAAATACATAGATGTAAATAATTTTTCTATAACTACCCATCGTAAAACTGTTCGAAACAAACTTATTCAGCTTAATTTTCCACGTGCTCAAAACAGATGCTTCTGCTCGAATTTTTTTCCAAAGAATAACGCAAGACAAAAGCTTTAAAGCGGCATTAATTTAATTAATTTTGTTTAACAATTCCATTGAAGTAACTCGGCGGCTTGAGTGCTTAACGAACAGTAAAAGATTAGGATCGCTTTGTTTTTTAAATGTTGAAGATTCTTGACTTTTGAACTGGAAAACTTGCCAGTATTTTTGGGCGTGAATAAAAAATTACAATGAAGCTTTTTCCATAAATCAATATTCAAATATAAAATTTAAAAAATAAAAATAACAGGCGATAATGCATTCTTTTGAGTTGAAAAATATTATAACGTTAAATTGTGGGGATTGTATTAAAATAGAATTTATACATTTATTACAGTGCTTAATATTATTATTTTATTTTCGAATTTTATTTTATGAAAACGTTGACGAAAGTCTTCACATTTGAAAAATGAATATGCTTCAATAATTTAATGGCTTGACACGCTGTACGACAGTTATGAATAAGTACTATACTCAATATGGTTTTCTAAGAAACGTTCGTTATGAATAATTTAAACCCACACAGCACAATTTATATTATTTTTCCTTGTAAAAAGTCTCTTCTTATTCGTAGTAATTAATATTACTCAATGAAGAACGGATTATAAATGTATAGTTTTTGATTATGGATCATTAGGTACAATGGAAAAGAACTGCGAAGAATTTAAGCCAGTGAAATTACTGGCCATAGGCTTAATGTGTCGGGCGATTGCAGTGCGTTGCTATTTTTTTTATACAGGGTATCTCAAGACTGCTACCGAAAACGAAGCCGGGTGGTAGTTTTAGTGACTTCAGACACATTGCAACAGAAAATGTTGAAAAAGAAAGCGACGATTTTTTTTTTCCTATGGTCGTATTTGGATGATAAATTCATTTTTTCCTAAAATAATAGTATATACGCTTTTATTTATAAGGACTCTAAGGTATTTAAAAAGAGTTTAAATTATTATTTTAGCAAAAACTATGGATTTACCACCCAAAAATTACGATATATAAAAAATCATAGAAAAAAATTGTCGCGTTTTTTTGTGAAAATTTTAGTTGCATTGTGTTTGTACTCACTAAAACTACCACCAGGCTTCGTTTTCGGTAGCAGTCTTGATATACCCAGTATTTGCTATGAATAACGAGACAAGTATGCCATTCGCCTGATGGTAAGCAATACAACGGCTCATAGACGGTAGCAAAACCAAACAAAACCATTAAACTCAACGCAATGCTTGGGAATCCACTGCCCTCGCCATCCTCGGACATAATATGTTAAGTTTAAATATGCCAGTAGTTACTCTAGCTACAATGTCCTTCAAACCGGAACACAACAGTGCATTTACACTGCTGTTTGGCGAGAGAAAAAGGCATTGCGGTAGTACGTACCCATGCCTATCACATATAAGAGACCAGTAAACTTTGACTTCTTTTCTTTAAGTGCGTTGTGGCCTGTTGGTAAACGGACTAGACGCGGCTGCCAACATGTTCACGGTGGTCGCAGGTTCGAATCCCAGGGCACACCTCTGACTTTTCGGAGTCATGTGTGTATTGAAAGTCAATCACCATGCACTAAAACGGTGAAGGAAAACATCGTGAGGAAACCTGCATACCATAGCGATTTATAAGAATTTATATGCTATGTAAGTCCGCCAACCCGCACTAGGCCAGCGTGGTGGAATATATGGCCTAACCACTCTCAATCGTTCTCTCGATTGTAGAGTAGGCCCGTTCCCTGCAGTGGGACGTATATGGGCTGATACAGATACATAAACTTTAACTTCATCAATTTTCAGCAATCTATCCGTGCATTATTTTAAGGTACTTCTGACCTATACGTATATTCACACAACGTAAACATAAGCCCACACGTGTAACTAGAAGGGGTAAGCGGTTCCATTTATGCCACCCACAGTTTGTCGAACTTATTTCCGTCCAAGATAGGCTTATTCCATGATGGGCCTTGAGTTAATCATTTTAGCCCTAGTTTCTTATCAATGGTTGTAGAGGAAGCCTGTGATCAGCGCTGGACATTTAAAGGTTTCTTTTTTGATTTTTTTTTTTTTTATTTATCATGTCTACTCATACTCACATACCAATAATTTAAAGTAATAAGAGAAAACATTGTAAAAAACTATATCTATGTGTGTACTACTGGTGCGGCTATACTACGGCAGTCACACGATTCGGTAAAACAAACTAAATACTTCAGTTTTATAAATGGCAAGCAATGCCGATGTCAAAAATTCTGCCAATATCAAAAGTCCGATGAGTAATCGTGTGATTTGGTAACTACATACTTATCTGCCTATTTATTTTTTATGCCTATAATAAATTAATTATCAAAATACTACGAGTACTTCACATATTGAGGCTTAACATCTTATGTCTGCCTGAAACTGTTCACTGCCGCGCTGGAAAATGCCTTCAAGCTCTTGCAGTGGAAAGGATTCGGCATCAACATCAACGGCGAGTATATATATCACTCCCCTTCGGTTTGCCGACGATATTGTAGTCTTGGTAGAATCGCTGGAAGATTCGCTTAGCACTATGCTCGAAGACCTCAATCGAGTCTCCCAACAGGTGGATCTTAAAATGAACATGGACAAAACGAAGATCATGTCGAATGTCCATGTTGTGCCCACCCCCATCGGTGTTGGGGGCTCGACTCTTGAAGTTGTTGACGAATATGTCTATTTAGGACAAGTGGTCCGGTTAGGCAGGTCCAACTTCGAGAGAGAGGTCAATCGTCGAATCCAACTCGGTTGGGCAGCGTTCGGGAAACTACGCGACGTCTTCTCGTCCAAAATACCTCAGTCCCTTAAATCGAAAGTCTTCGATAGTTGTGTGTTGCCAGTGATGACTTACAGCACCGAGACGTGGCCTCTCAATATGGGCCTTATTAGGAAGCTCAAAGTCACTCAACGAGCTATGGAGAGGGCTATGCTCGGGGTTTCCCTACGAGATCGAATCAGAAATGAGAAGATCCTTAGGAGAACTAAAATAACCGACATAGCCCACCAGATTAGCAAGTTGAAGTGGCAATGGGCAGGACACATAGCGCGGAGATCTGATGACCGATGGGGTCGAAAAGTGCTCGAATGGAGGCCACGTAGCGGAAAGCGCAGCGTGGGACGTCCACCCACAAGGTGGTCAGACGACCTGGTAAAGGTCGCGGGACGTCGCTGGATGCAGGCTGCCTCCAACAGGTCTCTGTGGAAATCATTGGGGGAGGCCTATGTTCAGCAGTGGACTTCCTTTGGCTGATGGATGGATGATCTTATGTCTCAGTATAGCGAGCGCAGTGAAATGTCAAGCCATGTTTTGTAATTCATGGCGTTGTTTAGTTTTCCTATTGTCCATGAGCAGCCGTATTGCTTAACATCAGACGAACAGTATTCGCGTCTCACCATTCTTGTCCCAAAAATATGTAGGTAGGTAAAAGTACAAATGTCACGTATAAGAAAACAAGAAAACCATTGCGGGCACTATAAATTTACTAATCATGAATATAAGAATATAATTATTTACAAAAGCTGTGTAGTAACCTTGCAAAAATATCTATAATATGATGATGGCTGTTCAAGAAAGGTGCAAGAGCTTTTCTACAATAAATACGGTATAGTACAACTCTTTTTATACTGTTGTGACAAAATGAGTACAATTTTGTAGGCTGTCACTATGTCGGGTTTTTTGTTGGCGTGTATGATAATTTATACAAAGTGGATTAGAGATATACAAATCGAATTTGAATAAATAATTAATACCCGAAAATCATATATCGACGCAAGAAAGCGATTTTGTCGTATCTCAAAAAATGCGTATATGCGTTTTGTATATTATTTAATTGATTAAAAAAATACCGCATTGAATTTCCTCGTGAAAATGTAAGGTTTTATTTTTAAATGTTATTATTAAAAAAATGGTATTTCTAAGTTTTCTAGTTTAATGGTTATTCATTTTTTAAATATATTTTTTTTTATTCTGGTGTAAAATTGCTTGTTTCGAGATACGACAAAATCGCTTTCCTGCGTCGATATGTTCATAGTCCTGACTCTACACTAAGATTGAGTCTTGTGTCGTGGGTATCAGAAACTACGAGAGACTTTTCGATTCCACAAGTGCCCATTCCCCAAAACAAATACTTGTTGTTCACACAAACATTCGTTTCAGTACGGGAATCGAACTCGTAGCCTCTCGTTTCACAGCCGGTGTATAACCAACTGCACCACAGCGGCTGTCATTCAGAGTACTCCTGTAAGCATAAATAAAAATAGTTTTATCAACGTGTAACATTCTAATCTAAAAAAACCATTGTAATTTCAACCTTACATACTTGCAAACGATACAGGCAAATTAACTCCAAACTACTGCATACACGAGCAAGCAAGCCCTATATACCTTTTTTTGCGTTCTACAAAGGCAACAATGTAGTTCTAACAGCACAGGTGACGATAAACGGCCATAAGGCCAGACACTCGCTGAGAGAAACTGTCGGCGCCTCGTGGAAAACCTTTTAACCTGATTCTTTCATAATGGCTGGAGGGTTAATCGCCACATTTTACGATATCTATGGCGATGTGGGTTGTTTTGAGTAATTGTTACATAGTCATTACTCTGGTTTTAGTTTTACATATATACGCTCACGCCTTTTTCTCATAAAGGGTAGGCAGAGATGCAACCAGTACACCAACTTTCACTTTGTATTTTCCGTCTCACGATTGGTATTTGGCGAGCTTATCGCCATATCGGGTAAAAATTCCTGACTTTGGGCTGATAATGAATACAAAAATCCAACATCACTTGGCCCGACCTGGGATTCGAACTCGAGACTACGGCTTTTCAATCATATGTATCTTAATACAAATGCTCCACCGAGGCAGTCAAATATGACTTCTGTGAGGAATTAATTTAGTTTAGGGTTTTATAATTTAGGAATTTTCTTAAAAATAAATATGAGACTGATAGATAACCTAATTAATTTTGAGGGCTCAAACCATAGTCTAGTACAAAAGAAATCATAATTTAACTTATATATTATGTCTGACACTGAGTATTGTACCCTTCGACAATCGAGTGTGCAATTGACAGGGATTAGGCTGTAGTCTACCACATAAGCCTAATGTGGGTTTTGTGACTACGTAGAATTACGAATATAAATTAATGAAACAATTAATTCTGCTATAGAATTATTCATATACACATTATTATTATTATTCTTTGTACACAGTTATCAATTACATTGTTTTGATTTCATTATGTAAATTGGAACGCAAAAAATCAGCTTATCTAAAATTAATATACTTGTTGCTTATCAACTATTAGTATAGCCGCTTCATTATTTTAGAGGTAAAATAAAATAATAAATGTATTGTGAAAAATCTCTGAAAAAATACAGAGTACATTTTACAATTACTTATTTATAGTAGTACTTTTGTTTAAAATCTGAATCGTGGTCAACATTAGCCGTATATTGTCACATTATTCCTATTTTATGATTACCAAACACAAAATTTCCCCTATATTAGGCACTACAAAACCGAATTTCACATAACCACATAATCCGTATACAAAGACCGTACAAATATTAACCCGTGCGGTATCGCATGAAACTTATTACTGGAGATAACCAACTGCTTAGGCACAGCGCCAAACCGACTACTAGACTACCAAGCTTTGTACTGTTAAGCAAAATAATTTAATTGCACTATTCTGGTAATTAAATCATTACCCTACATCCTACTGTGGTGGTTTTAAGGGCTTGTGCAGCCGAGTTGTCTCCTCCACTGACTCACCTCTACCGAGCGTCCTACCGCACAGGTGTTGTGCCGGAATCTTGGAGGGAGGCCAATGTGCAACCGATCCCCAAAAAGGGTGATCGGTCGGACCCTACCAATTACCGCCCTATCGCTATCACCTCAGTGATTTGTAAGGTCATGGAGCGGATCATGGCTACCTGGAGGATCACTTGTTGATCAGTGACAGACAATACGGAATCCGCCAATATCGATCAACGGGTGATCTTCGAGCGTTTGTCCTGCATCGCTGGGGTGAGGCAATTGACAGGCGTGGCGAGGCTCTTGCTGTGAGCCTCGACATAGCCAAGGCGTTTGATAGGGTCTGGCACCGTGGTCTTCTTTCCAAGCTTCCGGCATACGGTCTGCCCGGCAACCTGTGTTCGTGGATTTCCGTTCGTTCGTGTATAAAAATACTTGACCTTGAGAGTGGTAGCTTCTGTACTTTGTACAAGAGTACAAAATAATGATCCAAAGTGAAGAGTGAAAAAAAAAACACTGACAATACCGAGGGCTCTCTTATGGTATTTCGTTCGGTAATCTAGATTTTAGAGTCCTTATATCCTTGTTCTTTGCTCTTCCCTTTGCCTCATATTGTGATAAACAACGCATCTAAACAATGTTTTCTATATGTTCGCCCCGTGAGCATGAAACTGTAAAGTAATTGAAACGTCGGGAAGTTAAAAAAAATATGTGAAAATTAAACCAAATCCGCGATAAAATCCGTAAAAAATAGTTTTATTTCAATGTTATCTATACGGAATATGGCTGAACAGTTTGTTTGTTTCCTCAGGAACTACTAGTTCGGATTAAAAATATATTTTTGTGTTGGATAGCTCATTTATCGTAACGCTATGACCTATAGGATAGAAGCAGTAGTGAAAAATCTAGAAAATACGAGGAAATTATTAGTTTTTCGTGGTCGATTGGTCTCAAAATCTGAGTCTGAGGGATCATTTGCTCCAATATTCTACATTGATAGTCGGAATTGAAAATTTGGCCGCCTCTTAGAAAAGTGTATCTGCACCCGGGCGGAGTCAGGCCGGACCGCTAGTGCAATATAATATACCAGTGAGACTATTCCGTCCTCGTATACATCTATCTGTATCTGTATCAATCAATAATCGCCTAGTCCAACCCTCTGGAGCGTAACTTTACATTGCAATACAAACTGACCCTCAGTAATAAAAATAGGACTGCAGTTTTTATCGACAGTTCGACGCATTTTAATAACACCGAACACTAAAATCTCTCGAGTCTCTGGTAACATCTAACAGCCGCTGCCAATAAACAAGCATAATCCAAAATTTGCCGATTGACAGCTCAATCTTATTTCTGATACTATATTGCCAATAATCAATCTCAGTAGTAGTAGTAAAAAACTATGGCAACATGGTAAATGACAAATCGAAAAGTAAAAAACAATCCAGATTGACTTCAATCTAATTTTTTCGATTGATTATTGGCATCGGCCGTAAGTAATATAACATTTTACTAGAGTGTAGGTGTGTTTCTTTAGGTGCTGTTGCACGGCGGAACAATTACAACGCTAGGTTTCGAATCCTTGTTAGAATCTGATATTGGGTTTTTCTGTTCATTATCAGCCCAGAGTCAGGAATGTAGACCCGATATGGCGATAGGCTCGCCCCCTACATCGTGAGACGTACCCAAGTAGAAACGTGGGTGTCTGAGTAACATATTTATAACTTAACCCTTTTGAAAAAAACGCGTAAGCTTATCTCAGATGTATATAATTATTATTGGAATCAATGAAATCGCAAAAATGTATGTATGGATACCTGTTTTCGACAGCCCTACCAAACACATCATACATTCAGATACGAAAATTATAAAGCAGATATATTTTATTTACGCACCATTAACTCCCATGGCTTCCACAATATGTTTACGATTTATCATTTGTTCTCTGAAATATGAACTTTATTTTACAATTATGAATAAAGTGGCACAGGCACTGTTGAATGAAATAAGACTTTAGTACAATCAACTGAGTGTTGATTATTCATTGTATTAAACACTTTATCGTAATAGATCAGAAACATGTAATTTGATTCGTTTATGAAGACTTACGAGACTTAACAAATATTTAAATTATAATACATTTTATTACTTACTAGCGGCCCGGCCCAGCTTCGCCCGGGAACAAATAGATTTCTTTGCAATAATATGTACGTATTATACACATAAACCTTCCCATTATATCACTCTATCTATTAAAAAAACCGCATCAAAATCCGTTGCGTAGTTTTAAAGATTTAAGCATACAACGGGACATAGGGACAGAGAAAGCGACTTTGTTTTACACTATGTAGTAGTGATAATTCAACATTGTTACTAAACTACTAAAGTAAAGTTTTCTTTAACTATAAAATCGACTAGAGGAGAAGTATGTGACATAAATTCTTGCTCCCTTGGTTGCAAGCTCTATTGTGTGAAGCTAATATTAACCATATTTCTTTGAATGAACAAGAAAATAAAATGTGTGGTGAAAAGTTTTAATGTAGCGTAGACTTCATTTTGTGAGGATACCGGAGGATATCCTTAAGTTTTCTCCTAAATTCCATACGCCAAGACTTCACCTGCTCATTGTCCCCCAAGTCCTATAACAATTGAATGTCAGGCTTTATGTGCGTAAGTTAATCATTTACCATTCCTATACAAATAAATCTGAATCACATAAATACATAAAGTTCCACATTTATTGTTTCTTTTGAATATGAATTCGGTTCACTCAGATTACATCGAAACTGTTTTCTTCTCTCTCTTAGATAGTATTAATTATTTATAATTCAATTTAGTTAAATACGATTGATATTCGGATATGTAATAATTAGAAACACTGCTAAAGAATTTGCGCTATTACACATCACTTCATAACATTAATTAAAAAACAAGTCTCAGTAAAACATCACCTATCAAACACATAATACAACAAAAAATTATATTTCCCCAACATTTGAAACAGAAATTAATATACATTTTAACTATAAGCACTATTTCTTATACAAAGACCGCGTAATGTTCCGCGCTTTGTTTAAAACCTCGGCGTGATGCGGCGACACGCCTTCAAAAACACAACAGCCACAAATAATATTTGCAAAGGAAATACATGCTGGGTGGTTACTCTGTGATTCGAAATTTGAATGTTCGAATGTTGTATATAAAGCTGTAAGAATATTCTTACGCATTCCACAAAATAAATAAATGAATACACCCAACAGTCAGGGGCCCACAAATATTTCTTTCGGGGCTGGGTGTTTGTGAGACCTAAAAGTCTGTAGTAGGTCCTGACACCAGACTCGATCGAGACTTTTCGGTCTCACAAACGCACAGAACTGAGACAAATTCAGAATAAGTATCATAGAGAACAGTATTGATTTTAAAAGTGGAGAACTTATAACTTACTTCAGATTCGAGTTACGTTTCGGATAACCCCTCGGTGTAAGTTGGAGTTTAATATCCAACCTGGGTTTAGCGAACGTGAGGGATTAAGGAGCTGTTCCGTTCATATAATATTGCTTTGACTAACAGGGGAATGTTTAGGATATTATGGACTGTATTTACTGCTTTGGTAGCATACTATGGTTGTGTTATGGTTAATAGGGGATTTGATTAGTATGGATTTTTTGTATTATTTTGCGTACAAACAATTTCGTCAAAATAGTACGGAGGCAGCTTATAAGAGAAGGTAAATATTTGTATTTTAAATTAAAGAGTGGAAGTCTAGGACATCTTACCGTCTCTTGCACACTAGCATACTGTAAAGCATGTCAAACGTAGTGAAGTCACTATTTTTGCATCCCTGTTTTTTACTGCTGCAAGATTTAAAACGTTTGTAACTTGTTAAATTCTAAATATATTTACAAAATTATTTGTTATATTTCGGATACGGATTCCTTATCTACACTAATATTATAAAGAGGAAAGATTTGTATTTTTGTATGTAACGAATAAACTCAAAAAGTTCTGGATCAATTTTAATAATTCTTTTTTCATTAGAAAGCTACATTATCACTGAGTAACATAGGCTATATTTAATACTAGATTACTATGGAAATCTTTAGAAATTCCTATTAAAACCAACCGAGAGTGTAAAAAAATTAGCCATAAAATGTCTTTCATCGCATACGCTGCGAAGAGTATTAATGATAATATTATAAATATGAATGATTCAAGAGGAAAGGTTTATGTATATAATACGTGCATATTATTGTAGAGAAATCTACATGCACCCGGGCGAAGCTGGGCCGGGCCGCTAGTGATAAATAAAATAAAAAAAATTGAGCAAATACCCTATACTCGGCTGAAATAATTTGATTTGTAAAGTTACTTCATAAACGGTTTGGTTTAGAGATTCGGGATATTAATATAATATAATATAGATCAAAACTGTGGAAAGCTAAATTGAAGGACCGATGTTTCAAATTGCTTTTAAGGCACTGGCTTTCACTTTAATATACGGGGTTTGGATTTTAATCTGACCTACTACCTGATGGAGGGATCGATATTCTTAGGCAAATGACTTCTAGGTAGGCTACCATGTATTATGATATTAAAAAAGCATTTTGGTAGTGCTAGATATCTGCTTAACAATAGGCTCCTCTAAAACCATTTCTTTTCGTTTGAGAGGGCTTATTGTGGTGTGGTGAACTTACCATATTATACTTCATAAGTTCTTGCCAACAATTGTAACTACGGCGCAATTTTCAAATAGCATAAATAGAGATAGGTACTAAAAGTATTAAAGTACTTTTAGTACCTATCTCTATTTATACACCAGTAATATTCAATACTCAGCTGTGATAATAAAATGATCGGTGAATTTACTTTATAAACAGTGTGTTTTATAAAG
Organism: Hyles euphorbiae; assembly: GCA_023078785.2. Classification (NCBI taxonomy): domain Eukaryota; kingdom Metazoa; phylum Arthropoda; class Insecta; order Lepidoptera; family Sphingidae; genus Hyles; species Hyles euphorbiae. The sequence continues at coordinate 4,491,886 of CM041043.1, read as the reverse complement.
ACTAGAGATATCACATTACATATCATATCAGAAAGTTTATCAAACCATAAAACGTGCCACTGCAGGGAAATTGATTCCTTGATAATCGAGAATACGATTGAGAGATGTGAGGCCATATAGTATGGATTGGTGGACAGCTCAAGTATCAAAAATGCATTTTGCCACACTAACAGCCGCTGCCAATAAACAATCCCAATCCAAAATTTGCCGTTTTAGATTGACAGCTCAATCTTTTTTCTGATACTATATTGCCAATAATCAATCTCAGTAGTGAAAAATCTATGGCAACATGACAAGAGACCAATCGAAAAGTAGAAAACAATCCAGATTGACTTCAATCTAATTTTTTCGATTGATTATTGGCATCGGCCGTTATATTCACTCGATAACTATAAGCCCCTCAAGGCATAATTTGCAGGAAACAAGCTGTCAGCGCGTGATTCTTTGTAATGGCGTAGACGCGCTCGGTTCCTTTGACTCGAAGTCTCACGTCATGTGTGAGCACAATGACACCCGCTGCCGACATACAGCTTAGCAAAGGGTTATAAACACTTTTGATAATGTATACTTACAGCCATTCTCTATAAAATATCTGTCTTTATCAAGAGATTTCATAAGATATTTCGATGCAATTTATGTTTCAGTTAGCAAAAATAGAGAGGTATATAATATATTGTGAATATATGTACTTATATATAGCTAGATTAAATAAATTTATGTCTATTTTTATTTGATGAAGCGTGGAATTATACCGACATAGTCATGGTAGCTATTTTAACCACTTGTTATAGCCGGCCGATAGAAAGTCAGAATTTTGAGGAAAAGTTTGACAAGATTATTCTGTTTTCCTGGATTCCCGATACCCCTTTGCCCTTTCCATCGTTTTTTCTTCCTGACCTACTCAAGGTTTGATGGGCCTCGTTTGGTAGACCTATGGGAAAATGAAAAGAAACAAGTATGAAAGTTTTTTGTTTTAAATATATTAAAGACGAATGATGAGACGAACAGGCTTGAAAAGTTACCAAGACGCCTGTCTGGTCTCAACTGGTACAGTCAGCAACATAAATCGCCGAAAACTTCACAGGTTATCAAAAAGATAACCTTTTTATGAATTAAAATTTGTACGTACTAGTCTGTAAGTAAAGTCATCTATGCCGAGAAGTGCCATACGATATTGAAAATAATAATTATTATTTTGGATGATAAGAAAATTCCAAATCTCGTGAATGTGTAGCGACTTATGTTGCTGACTGTACCCATGGCACTAGAGTTAATTGATCTTTAATGTAGGGTCAGAACTATGTACAATATGACTGTTGGATGTATTTATTTATGGGGTTAAAAAGTGTGTAATATTAATGTTCATTGTGTTTAACATCCGTACATGAAATTTTAAACTACAACAGAATGTTTTATCCATAATAGACCTTTTTAAACCACTCTCCAGACGCTAAAATGTATCACGATAAAACGTTACTTTGGGAAAGTAAAAAAGTAAGAGCGTTTAAGGCAAAAATACGTGAGAAATTGCTCATAAAGAAAGGCAAGTTGGAAATATTGGCGAATATAAAGCGGAATGTACACTAGATTGTATAGCGAGATTATTAATATCTAGATTCTACTTTCATCTTTTGTTATCTTTACTTTCCTTTGCCAACATTTTGAAAAGCCCACAACACACCCACTATTCAATTATATGTTCATAGTTCAAACACTTTCAAAGCAGGTGTTAGTAAAACACCCAATTAGGAATCAAAGCCAAGGTCCTATTTTTTCCTGTCTTCTTCCACTTAATGTGAGTAATTACGAGAAACACAAATAAAGTCAATACTAGACAGAACTCACGTCTCAAGTGAGCAATAATACAAAGCCTTTTCAAGGCAAAAGTCTGGAGACTTAAGCCGTCTCGTGTGCGCGGGGCTTAAGCCAGCGCCGCACCCGTTAGTGGTAACGGTATAGGAATTTTATGGGCTGTGCTAACAAAATATTTTTACAGGGTGTAAAATTTCTCACACATTTTTATATTATGATTTTTTGTTCCTTAGATACCAATTTTTATTAAGACAATGGTGATAATAATGTTACGTCTAAATATACAAAACTTGATTTTTATAAAGAAAAATAGTTGCAAAAAATATAATGAATTAAAATATGCATTCACACAGGGTAATATTGCTATCAATATCTGTATCAGCCCATATACGTCCCACTGCAGGGCACGGGCCTACTCTACAATCGAGAATACCATTGAGAGTGGTTAGGCTATATAGTCCACCACGCTGGCCTAGTGCGGGTTAGCAAACTTTACAGACCATATAATTACTTTATCCAAAAAATTGTATGCTGTAAATGTGCCTACTACCTTTTAAAACAAGACGCAATTAACACAATTATTTTTTAGTTATTTGTAATTTTATCCGATTTAAAACATATCCAACAGTTTTGAAAAAAAAAAGGCGAATCCAAAACACCACATATTTAAAACCCCTTAAATCATGTCAAATTATATTTTCCCCAGAATATATCTTATTGAATACCTACAATTCACTATTAAATCGATTCACATATGACGTCAGCAGTTTCCTAGTTCAAGATAATTTCGTAAGTGCTTCCCACAAGCCATTTCTTGTATTCAATTTGTCAACGGCGGATATTAGATGTTAACGCGGCGGAAAGAGGGCTTTCGGGCCCTTAATCTAATCGTGCGGTCCCAAGTCAACACTTCCATAAATTAATATATATGGATGTATTATATACGGAGTTAAGTGTGAATTTAATCATTGCTGGCTTTGCTGAAGACAAACATCTTGAAGCGTGAGAGTTCTTAAAAATTTAGAAGGTATCTTAAGTCCACAAACCACATTAAGCACGTAAGCCCAAGAAGCAAGTATAGTACGTATTTAAGTGTGTATTTTAATCATTGCTGATTTTAGTAAAGAAAAACTTCGTGGAGCCTGAGTTTTTCTTAAAACTTCAGAAGGTATGTCCACCAACCATATTAGTGTGGCCTATTCCAAAAATGTAATAACTGGTAATCAGCTCCCCTCCATGTAATCAAGCTTCAAATAGTATTCCAGCGTCACTTTTGAGTCCAGCAAACATGCTGATGTTAGAGATAGACTGTGACCCAACAAATCCTACACAGCCATATCATCTAAAATCTCTTCGCATTCCAGAATACCTGGCGAAGTAGCCTCTCTCTAGTTGCATATCCCTGACTGTTAAAGCGGCCTTATAAGGAGGTTATTAGCGTCCACGTAGAAACATCGTTTTATCAGCTATCCATAATATTAAAGTAATGCCTCTCTAGATTTCCATGAAGTATTACATATTTTTCGTTGAGGAGATTTTGGGAAAGATAGCCCAATTAATATGTATAACATGGGAGCATCAGTTTAAAATGTAATTTATTCATTGTCATTTTATTTTAACAAGCGCGATACCAGCGTTTCCAACAAGAACATAAAATGTTTACCTATAAAAAGGATATTGTATGTGGAAGAAAATTCATCTCTATCCAGGATGCGATAAACAATTTTAAAACCTATTTTAGCTATCAAATGTTTTATCTCAATCAGAATTCAAAAGTGATTCGAGAGCATTGAGATATATTACATACATACATAAACTCACGCCTTGTTCCCAGAAGGGGTAGGCAGAGGTGCCAGGACACCCACATTTCGCCTTATATGTTCCGTCCCACGATGTGATAGGTGGCGAGCCTATCGCCATATCGGGCACAAATTCCTGACTCTGGGCTGTTACTGAATAGAAAAATCCAGTATCACTGTGCCCAACCCGGGATTCGAACCCGAGACCTCAGCTTTGTAACCGTACCGTCGTACAACTACGCCACCGAGGCAGGCGAGATATATTACTCTGTATAGATAAGAAGATATGAATGTCTTGTTCCATTTTGGTAAAAGTTGAAATTAAATAGACGTCTAACCAAACAGTTTAACCGTGCTGCACTAAACAGTTTTCAGGGTGTAGTTTTCTCGCGACTAAAATGTCGAAAGCGTAGATCATTTAGAAAGAAGAAGAATTTATTGTTGGACAGTGACACAGAAATACAAACAAAATAGGTAACACAAGTGAGACACAAACACTAAAAATAATTAACACTGCGCCAACAATGGACCTCGCATTCAGCTAAATGCTTCGGTAATGCATAAGCAGTACCGCAGCGCTGATTTTCAATGCGAGGACCTAGTGACGTTCGGATGCTCAGTCATTAATCAGACTTGAATTAAAACGTTAAATAATAATAATGTAATAATAATAATAACAATTGGGAAAAGCGACAAAATAACCAAATTAAAGAACACTAAAAACTTAAACAATACACAAATATAAAATTAAATAGTACTCAATTCACTCACTACTTAATTACTTAATTAAATAGTACTCAATTTCATGGCGCTTACGCGTTTTTGACTGATTCGTGTGCGGCGCATAATGAAACACATTTTGCACGAACTTGTTATCTGGTATAAAATTGATATCGATGCTCGAAAGGTACAAAACATGCAAGAACTAAAGTAGGTTTTAAAATTGTCTATGAATAAGGCCATTATAATATAATCAAAATTACAGCGTGTCTATTTTGATCATGTTATACTGGCTTACTAACAATAACACAACCTGACAATCACAGACCCTCGCTATTGTAGTCCATAGTCATAGTATACCATATAATTTTATATGCAACGACAAAAATGTTCTCGCAAATTGGATTAAACTATTTTATTTATATTCAAGGCAGCTTTGTTGGTAAAGGCGTGATTTGCATGCAGAGTGGAATAGCCATTGCTCAGAGTCGATAAGTGGTAAACGACGCTTTATATTATTTATTTTTTTTATATACAAACAGTATACAGGCGGATTTAAAGCCAAAGGCATTCTCCTATAGTCTACCTTTGAGTGAATTAAAAATGGCACACATTGGCTGTTTTTTTTTTTTACTATAGACAATTGTACTGCACAAATTGAATATTTTAATATGATTCATATACAATAACCCACGCCTTTTTCGCTGGAGACAAGCAGAGATATTGCTACGACGACCACGATTAGGTTTGTGTGTTTCGACCCACGTTGTTGTAGGGGGTGAGTTATTTTAATATATGAAGTATATGTTATTTAAATACAATCATCAAACCTCTGAGTTCCCTTATAGAGAGTACAAAAGTCGGCATAATTATGTCAACCAGCTTACTTATCTCTCGCCGAGGATTTCCATGTCCAAATAAAAATAACGCCTTATAAAAATTGTATAGCAATATATTAGTTAAATGTAATAGCTAAGTCTGAAACAGTGGCGGTACTTCCATAGAAGCCCAAAAGCCCGGCTTGCCCTACTTAATACGTACATACTCGATACTAAACACAAACCATTTTATTCCGTACAATACAATCATATTTTATTAGAAAACATTTACAAATTTTGAATTTACCGCGTCCTGTCGAGAGCGCAAAGGTCGTCGTCCTGTCGCGCGCCTAAAATCCAAACTATTATTATTAAAAGCGCCTGCGACGGTGCGTCGCGCCGAAGCGCCACGCGAAATTCATTCAAATATTAATAACATTAAAATAAGAAGTCCGCTGGCTCCACACGCTCCCGTAGTAGCAACATTGCAAAATATATCTATCCTTTTCTCTCTCGTGTGCTTTTACGAGGCTTTTGGCAAACTCGATATTTGTATGGGGATCTCACGAGTGAAGTGCACTACAAATGTATAGGTATAGACATTTTATATAGCAATTTGTACTACACCAAATGCCCGGCTTTTTAGAATGAACATCGTACGTTTCATGGTCGGCGCGTTGTTATTTAATATTATGATTTATTAAAATTTATTTTTATTTTTATTAATATGGTTTTATAGTTTTATTACAAATAAGAAGGTACTTTTTAATAAAATATAATTGTATGTCGTAATATTTATGTTACGTTTATGGACAATACTGTACGAATTGCGACTAACTTCATATGTATTTTGACATTTTGCAATTGTAAGCTGTGATTGTTAGTATTTCTCAAAAATTAGTTGTTTTTAGTGATAATGTTTAGTTTTTGATATTTAGACTTTTTGATACTAAAATGAGTGGTATTGTTTTGCTATGATGGTGCGAGTGTGACGGTGAAACTACTCATTGCCGTTAGAAAGGTAAATTTATTCAAGTGTATTGTAAATAAACTGGCGCGAAAAATACGCTGGGATTGTGAAAGTCGTGGTATATCACAAGATACATTTTATCGACTCGCTTTAATATACTATGTGCGTTCTTTAATTTTAACATGCTCTCCCCTTCAAATAGGTTATTAAACAATCGTGTTTCATATAGTTTATCAAACGCCAAGATTTGTGTTACATTATTTGGAGTTTAATGATTTATATTTAAAATAAATTAGTTCATCCCTTCAATAGAAATTATATCAATTGTATTACAAGAAACATAACATGAATGTATTAATAATAATTTCTGCCGGCGAAGTTATACATGGCAACGTAGCTGTAGCTATGCTTTTGCAATTAAAATGCAATTTAAAGTTACAGATGCATTTCCAAAAGTGATTTAAGTTACATATTTATTTAATTAATTGATTTAAAAACGAATAATAAGTAATGCCTTCAGCATATTAACCCTTTCAGACCTGAATTTTTTTTTTTCTAGTATAAACGTAATAAATTTGTTTTAGCTTAATTAAACTTTAGCTAATAGGGGAAAAATATTTGAAAAAATCATTCTAGTTTACTTTTCGAGAAAAACTGATTTTTCTTTATGTGCTCAAATGCGCACATCCGTATTTGACAATAAAATGTCTGTTATATAGATTATTTGAAATTTTTGAATAAAACTATATAATATTTATATTATTTATTAAAAACATAATAAAAATATGACTGCCTCGGTGGCGTTGTTGTACTCCGGTATGGTTACAAAGCTGAGGTCTCGGGTTCGAATCCCGGGTTGGGCAAAGTGATATTGGATTTTTCTATTCATTATCAGCCCAGAGTCAGGAATTTGTGCCCGATATGGCGATAGGCTCGCCACCTATCACATCATGGGACGGAACATACAAGGCGAAATGTGGGTGCCCTGGCACCTCTGCCTACCCCTTCTGGGAAAAAGGCGTGAGTTTATGTATGTATGTAATAAAAATAAAATAATTAAATGTTTTTCTCAATAAAACAAAATATCTTCTACAACTTGAATAGGAACCATGTAATTATACTGGTGGTAGGTCTCTCATATGTGAGAGGCCATCTGGGTGGGTACCACCGCAATGTCTATTTCTCCCGTCAAACAGCAGTGTAAATGCACTGTTGTGTTTCGGATTGAAGGGCATTGTAGCCAGAGTAACTACTGGACATATTGAGACTTAACATCTTATGTCTCAGGATGGTGAGCGCAGTGGAATGCCAAGCATTGCTTTGTAATTCAAGGTATTGTTTGGTTTTGCTACTGTTTATGAGCGGTCGTATCACCTACCATCAGGTGAACGGCATGCCCGTCACGCTATTGGTCGCAATAAAAAAAAAAATAAGTCTATATAATAGTAATTTCAATCACTCTGTGTATTTATAATATAGCACACTTATGTGTGGAAAGCTAAGAAACAATTTTTATCTTTGGTGAGGCACAAGTGCACCTTACATTTCAAGCATTTTATACGAGATTTCCCTTTACAGCCGAACATTTTACAGCGGGTTCCGGGTCCATCGTCATGTGCAGGAAAATGACCCACACCATCATGAGCTATTTCGGTAGCAGGTCGAATTTCTCCAGGTTTTCTCGGAATCACCTGCGGCGTAGGACTACTGACACTTGGACGTCCCCTTTTAGCTGTTGTAATTTTATTCCGTAATACTAAAGCTTCAGCTAGTTGGCGGCGAAAACGAGGCATAGTCAGCTGTCTGTTTTTCGGAATTCCAAGTAAATCATTATGATTTTGATAATCACGAAAAGCTTGAGTTAATGCTAGGTCGGATGCGTGGAAAATCATGCGAAGGGGCCATTTTTTAGATTTTATAAATGTCCTGTAATAACTCATCATTTGGTCAAGCAAATCGACCCCTCCCATTGCCTGATTGTATTTTCGAACTATCTCCGGCCTTTTCACTTCAATATAGCGCTTTTCCTTCTTGCACCATCTTTTTACGATATCCTTTTCTCCAATACCGACAAAGTTCGACGATAAGTGAGCTGGTTTGTTATCTAACCACTTCACTAAATACCATATATCACCATCTAAGCTGCTCACTTCTTGTGCAAAACCCCTCTGTTTTTAATTTATTTCTCTATCAGATAGTAATGATGGTTTTGCAAATCTGTTTACACAATATATACACAAAAAAAATATTTACAAACAATAGATACCGTATCTTGACCTACCATATAAGTATTGCAATATTTCGTAAATTTATCTGTTAATCCGATTGTGCACATTTGCGAACATAAATAAAAATCATGTTTTCCAATGTAAAAAAACCACAAATGACACAAATAATACATTTCACATCATGACAAAACCATATTTTATACAAACACTATTTTTTCATAACATATAATAAGATAAAACATATGTTTTATCTAATAATTTCGAAATAAAATTTACAGCTTACCTGAACGTGTTCAAACTTTGCTCCCTACTGGTCGAAACTTGTCAAAATAATGTAAATTGCGTGGCCAAAGATGGCGTTTACCTGTATCGTTTCAACAACGTATTTATATGTACAAACAAGTCCAACCGTCCAAAACCGTAAATTTAAAATATTTAGTATTCATTTATTTTTTAAACTTTATGTCCTCAATTGTGGACGTCAGGTCTGAAAGGGTTAGGAATATTTAGATGGCTGTGCAAATCGCGCCATCTATTAGATTTTTACGGAACAACTTATTGTTATAGGTGATTTCATATCAGTGATAAACAAAGCTGTTATTTTAATGGTTTTTATCCTATTCGGAGATTGAACGGTAGGATTTTCTCGGTGCCTGAGGTGTCGGATTCGAATCCCGGGTCGTTTTTTTTAAGATTTATTATTATCGCATAGGCCCGCCTCCTATCACATGATGGCGCGGAATATGCAAGGCGAAACATGAGTGTCCTGGTAGCACCTCTTCCAACATGTGTATGTATAGATGTTATGTCTGCCGACTTAATACCATTTGCTTCTAAATCAATACATATTAAAATATCTAAAAAAAATATTGGGCTTGCCCTAGTCCAGAACCCTAGGCACGCCACTGGTCTGAAAAGACTACGATTTGTACGGTGAATCACTTATTTATTAATTTACTTACTATCTCACAATTAACTAAAAATTATGAACTTTTGGATGAAGTTTTTAGATACACTTGAATAGATAAGATCGCAAAAAACTAAAAAAATACTAGAAGAGACCATATTAAAATTATGAAGCTGAAGTTTTATTTTTCTTTTCTTGGAGCACCTTCTGAAGTATACTTTTGTAATGAATATATTATTAACTGGAAATATGAAATTATGTCTCCATAAATAAAAATGTTGTACACGCCATTTTTTCGTTGTATCGGAAACACGTAATGGGTATTATAATTGAGTTTATTTCAGAAGTTATTAACTGATTTAATCGCTTATCAGTGTAATCAGCAATTTTAAAGACGGTTACAACGTTAACAACTTTTTTCTAACCACGATTATAATTTACATGTTTTCTATTCCACAGTCGCAGGACGCACTTTATTAAAAAGCCAGCTATAAAACTAAACGTAGGTTTAGTTCTCGTATTGAGACAGAAAGAGTCTGTATATTCATGTTTCGAAGATGTAAATGTTTGTTTAATTTCAGATAGTAAAAATCGGATACATTGTGATATTATGAGACCGAGATTTCTTACGCAATTTTTGGCACTTAATGAATAAGGATCTACTTGTACCAATATAAATATTTGATAAATATTTGGTTAGGAGTATGGATGTGACTGTCAGGTGTTATAACGGAAAGTGTAGACTTTAAACTGCATAGGTACAAGTAAAATCTATATAAAATTGATTTCAAAAAATTAACCCGTCATCAAAATTGTAATAAAAAGAGAGATATAAAACAATCTTTTAATACATCTAAAATACCTGAATATTATAATATAATAACTCTATTTAGTTTTATTTGCTTATTATGTTATGCTAGGTCTGAGCCACTCTTCGTCGTACTCTCGATTGTAGAGGAGACCCGTGCCCAGCAGTGGGACGTATACGGGCTGATACAGTATCATTTAACAACGAATTGAACCAAGTGTATACAAACCTTTTTACTTACAACACCGCACATAAATCTAGAATCGGGTCATACGAGAAATATCCCAAAAACAAGCGTAATTTGGCCACTCTAGCTCGATACGCCCGTAATCCTGTGTAAAATAGGCACGTACATTCTTCCTAGACCAGATTGTCCGGAACATACAGTAATATGTCTTTGTCCACGACTGTCTCGTGTAATCTCATATTTTTCAGAACGTTTACGTCTAGACACAAAGTAATAAAGAATTCTGATATCTGAAAAGCTTGTACAAACGTGAAATTGTCTGAAAAGTAAGGTGAAATAAGCAGTGAAATGATATATGGCCTTCTGTTGTTCGGTTGACAAAACGGAATGTAATTTAGATTCACGTTTATGGAAAATTTTATGTTTGTTATTCTTTATACCTTGCCGTACTATGGTTAAGTGATATGATGTGTGGACTAAAGATTGGACTGGCTATAACTAAGAACATACCCTAAATTGTGTCATGGTCAAAATACAACATTAAGAAACAAAACTCCGGGGGTATGATCAGGGACTATTGAAACGTTTATTTCAAATGTTAATTTGAATAAATATTGAGTTTTTTTTTTTTAAAGAAATCTGATAAAGATATAATTACACTGAAATAGGCTCTTGTAATATCTGATACCAGTTTTTGACAATTGAGACAGTCGTCACTTTGTAGCCCAGGACAAAGAGTAAACTGAAAAATCCTTATTTTATTCTTTTCGAAAGCGTTGACTGAAACTTAATATCTATCGTAGTTGTACCACCAATTGGTCCTCAAAAACGAGAATATTAATACTTCCATCAAAGCAATCCATGACAATAATTTTTATTAAATTTAGACTTGACAGTATTTCAACGTGTTAAAACGTCAATAAAATCACGTACAAATTTCGCGGACGTAATAAACCATCAAGCAAATTCATATGAACATTCTACTTTAAATTTCAAATGATAAGTGCCTATTTTTTATTTATTCCCTTTGCGTATATCGCGACGACAGAATGCCTTATTTTCGACAAGTGAGGCTGGCATTACTTTGCAGCTATCGACAACCAGTACACTGAAAAATCTTTATTTTATTCTTTGCGGAAACTTAATATCTGTCATAGTTATAGCACCAATTGGTCCTTAAATAGCGCGAATATTAATACTTCCATCAAAGCAATCCATGACAACAATTTTTATTAAATTTAGACTTGATAGTATTTCAACGTGTTACAACGTCAATAAAATCACGTACAAATTTCGCGGACGTAATAAACCGTCAAGCAAATTTATATGAACATTCTACTTTAAATTTCAAATGATAAGTGCCTATTTTTTATTTATTCCCTTTGCGTATATCGCGACGACGGAATACCGTATTTTCGACAAGTGAGGCTGGCATTACTTTGCAGCTAGGGACAACCAGTAAACTGAAAAAACCTTATCATATTCTTTGCGAAAACGTTGCCTGAAACCTAATGTCTATCGTAGTTGTAACACAAATTGGTCCTCAAATATCGCGAATAGTAATACTTCCACTAAAGCAATCCATTCTACTTTAAATTTAAAATTATAAGTACCTATTTTTTTATTTATTCCCTTTGCGTATATCGCGACGACGGAATACCGTATTTTCGACAAGTGAGGCTGGCATTACTTTGCAGCTATCGACAACCAGTACACTGAAAAATCTTTATTTTATTCTTTGCGGAAACTTAATATCTGTCGTAGTTATAGCACCAATTGGTCCTTAAATAGCGCGAATATTAATACTTCCATCAAAGCAATCCATGACAACAATTTTTATTAAACTTAGACTTGACAGTATTTCAACGTGTTATAACGTCAATAAAATCACGTACAAATTTCGCGGACGTGATAAACCGTCAAGCAAATTCATACGAACATTCTACTTTAAATTTCAGATTATAAGTGCCTATTTTTTTATTTATTCCCTTTGCGTATATCGCGACGCTGGAATACCAGTGTGTTATATAAAGGATTGTAAATGTTCGTACAGTATGGACTTTTTATAAACCATTCTCTTTGGCACATTTGGAATAAAATTTACATGTGTTTTTAAATAATATTTGATCCCAAATCCCTTGTGGAAGCAATGAGTGCAATATCATATTCCCTTCAATAGACTTTTTTATGAAAAATGATTAGTTTTCTAAGTACCCATTTTTCTGTATGTATTTTTTTGTTCCTTATCAACTCATTAATTTTAGCGCCAGAAATAAAAGAATAAATAAATAAAATTAAAAAAAAATCCAATTTCGACCGCTAGATTAAACTGCACACAAAACATGTTCAGAACAATTTCACAATGCAGCTAATACCTGCAATGGGACTTATTCATACCGGCTAGTTAGGTGAAATCTGCTACGTCGGCCGACTTCGTTCCACCCCGGAACCGTTACAAAGCATGTTTCGATGTCACAGCATGATAAATTGCTTTAAATCGCTTTTGAGGCTTTAATTATAAAACGCTATGTTATTTGAGGCTTGGAATATGTTAGAAGGCAAGAGTGGGGAAACAATAGGTGATACTTACGTAAGTACTACTGTTTTTTTTTTTTTTAATTTTTTGTATTTCTGCAATGAATGGCGAGGCGAGCTTGCCATTCGCATGATGTTAAGCGATACGACCTCTCGTGAACAGTACCAAAACCAAAGAACACCATGAATTACAAAGCAATGCTTGGCATCCCACTGCGCTCGCCATCCTGAGACGTAGCATCATAAGTATCAATATAATATATAATTTCATAACCTCCACTTTTACCAAATTTAATTTAAAATATTTTATTGAAAAGTCTTATAGCCTTTTAACTTAACACGAGTAGGTATATAATTATAAAGTTTTTTTTGCACGCTTTATATTAGCTTCACTTGTATGTTTGTTTGTATGTTTGTAACCGACTCCTTAAGACGCGATTTTGACCCACTTTAAACGGACAGATTTCATTTAAATTTTGCACACCTGTCAAAGACCGATGACAATACAATAATTCGATTATTTCTCATTATTTAGTGAACACTTGTAAGATATGTTGTGATCCGTACGAACCTAGATCAAATCTTGAGACCAGCTAATAGTGTTGAGCAGGACATACAAGAGGCAGTACATTTGTCCCGTACATGACGTCAAAATGTAAGAGCGGCTCAACTTTTTAATATGTACTACTTCATATTTGGTGTACTACTTGGTCTGTAAGGTCATTTCATTGACGTGAGCTGTGAGGCAAAGTTAAGAGCCATAAATAAGTGTCAGTACGCCTCACTTCAATTGAAGTGGGACATTGTACTGGCTCGGTACAAACATGAGGCTACTCTTACAAATTCTTTTTCAAGTCATGTCCTACTCAACACCACCAGCTAATATATCGAAACCCAAACAATATATTTTCGATTCTGTTCATGCCATCAGGTGCAGTAGATTAATATAGGAATATCTTTATAGATTTTCGCGATTATATTCACGTCACCTTAAATAGACTAGAAATAAGACTGACCTTACGCAACAACATGTTTGAAACACGAAAAAACTATTCACAAAACTTTCTTTGGTCTTAATTGCATTTAGTAGGCAATTAAGACCAAAGACTTGTCAAAACTCTCGGTGATTGTTTTCGTTAACTTCAGCCAAAGCACGAAGTAGGTCAGGCATGTGTTGCAAGGTGTCACTTTAATATATTTTTAAAAACTGAATTAATTGGCTGAAAAAATCTCTCAGTCTTCCCACTTTCAAAGTTTACATTTATGCTGTAATTAACTTAAGGAAATTCTAGAGTTTTCCTTCAGTATGATGAATGTAAAGTAATATTTTTGAAGTCGTGAAGCATATTGACTATAAGTGATTTTGACATGATAACATGTATCATTTCTATATAGTTAACTTGGTCGCTAATTCAACACACAGGGTATATTACAACTGCTACCGAAAACGAAGCCGGGTGGTAGTTTTAGTGCCCACAAACACAATGCAACTAAAAAATTCGCAAAGAAACGCGACATTTTTTTTATCATTTTTTAAATGTCGTCATTTTTGGGTGGTAAACCCATAATTTTTGCTTAAATAATAGTTTAAAATATTTTATACCTTAGTCTTTAATAAATAAAAGGGTGTACATTATTATTTTAGCAAAAAAAATGAATTTACTACCCAAATACGACACTATGAAAAAAATAACAAAAAAAAGTCATCGATTTTTTTGCAACATTTCCTGTTGCATTGTTTTTGTAGTCACTTAAACTACCACTCGGCTTCGTTTTCGGTAGCAGTCTTGATATACCCTGTATAGCACGAATCTTGCTAGTTTATTGACAACAAATATTTTAAATCAGAGGCAGGTTACTCGTTCCACCGCGTACGAATCTTGTCGTCGTTACATAGCTAAAAGGCCTAAAATATATGGAGACATATCAAAAAAATCCAATATAAAATGAAGCAAGCCATTCCAACACTAATACACCAGCATAACTGGTTTATTCCAGTTGCAACATGAGAAAACTAATATATGTATAATACACTAATAGTTTTCTCATCTCACCTCTACAAATTGAGGGGTGAGTTAAACAATAGTCCCAAGCTTTCCATTATTCAAACGGATACCAACTTGGAACGGAACTTGCAGTCGACACCGAATCTCCAAAATTGAACATCTCGCAGTAACGAGTTAGGAAACTGGCGTGCAAATCCATTCCAATATCTCACCCAGAGGCTTCGAAGATGATTTTGAAAGCGTGACGTCGGCTCTTGCAAACTTAGTCTACAGGTATGTATCTGTATCAGCCCATAATATACGTCGTATCACAGGCCACGGGCCTGCTCTGAAATCGTGAATACAAGTCACAGAGTTTAGCCATATAGTCCACCACGCTATCCTGGTACGGGTCGGCGAACTTTACATACCATGGAAATTCTTACAAGTTGCCACGGTATGCAGGTTGGCTCACGATGTGTTCTTTCACCGTTTTAGTACGTGGTGATTGACTATTAATACACACATGACTCCGAAAAGTGTGCCCCGATTTGAATCCGAGACCGCCATGGACATGTTGGCAGCCGCGTCTAATCCAATAAGACACCACGCACTAAAATAATTAATTAATAATCCACCAACCATGGTCTCGTCAACGTCCTCTTCCGCTCGCTGTTTGTCTAAGTATTAAATAAGCGACGAAGCTCAATAGTTTTGACAACCAAACAAACAAAGGCCTCATTTGATGTGATTATCGCTAGTACCCACAAACAACCACAAGCCAGCTTTTTAAAAATCAAGGAAAAGAGTGGAAGAGTCAACTGTCAAACATTCCGAATCGAGCTCATCTGTGCTAACTGTATGTATACTGTGGAGTAAAATTCTTCCAAATATTCTTTCCAGAGTTTAGATTTGCCGATCTTAGCTTTCTTCCTGGTATCTTACTCATTAATTTTTTTCATTTTAGCTCCGCTGGAATAAGCAATTTTTTTGAAATCTTGTGTACCTTAAGTACCTCGGGGCTGTACCGTAAGGAGAGCCTCAAACAAAATGCCCTATTTCACAACTTATTTTCACTATGCAGTGTGGTGATTTTCCCTTTATTTATATTCCCATTCAACTTCTTATTATGGTATTTACATACATCCTTGTACAGACGGACAAAAAACCCTGTCCGATCCAAGACACGCATTTCAGTATCAGATTTTTACTATTAAAAAAAATACGAAAAAATAATTATATAAAAAAAGATAATACAATTATCGTATTTTAATGCGAATTTTAGTATCACCATTGCCCTAAAATCTACCAAAGTTTTGAATCCTCACAAGACCATCTTCAGTTTCGGTGCGTTTGTGTGGTAAGTATATTTGTTTTAATGTAAATAGGTTTTTATGTTTAATTAATACTCTATATAATATATGTTTGGTACTGCATAATATAATAATCAGGTATAATGTAAATATCTAAGTCAATATTTTAAATATGGAACATTATTTCCTTTTGTATTTCTAGTTAATGAACTTGTAAAGTTTTAAAAACACAAATTACCTGTTGACTGAACATTACATGTTCGTTTACCTTTCTTCTTTCATGATTGTTTACTATTTTTTACATAAAAAATGCATGTAAAAACCGTACTTCAGCCTTGTTCACGACCAATATGACCTTCGGCGTTAGTTCATTAGGCTCACTACAAGTTTGTTTAGCTTCTACGTCATTGGAGCTATTATAAAGTTTTGTACTATAAATATCAGGTAGAAATGCACTACCTTCGTAGTAAGTTGATCCAACTTTCTATATCGTTTCATTATTATTCTTTCTTCTACCTAATCTCCATTATATTCGATATCTTCTCTGTCATAGCTATTCGAAACAGCGGCTGCGATATGAAAATCCACAAGATGGATATCCACATCAGGAAAAATATGTAAATACAAGCATTTTTATATAGGCGTTTGTTAGACCAAACACATGACACTTCTTCCCATCATCATCATTACATGTGACATTGCCATCTGTGCAACATTTATTCCTCAGTCGTCAAAGCTTCCTTCATTATCTACTATGGTGCACAATCAGGTGAAATAAGATATCACCAAGGAGGATGGTCTCACTTCTAACACCCGAACGTCATAAAAAAATCTGAAAATATTATAATCCATTGAAATAAATATCCAACTCACCGTAATTAACGGTTTACGGTGACTTGCATTCAATCTTTTACAAGCTTACTAATGCCTTTGTGGCTAAGAAACGTTATCATTTTTTTTCTCGTCTTCAACTTGTACAAAGGAAGGAATTATTTTCTTGCACTTTTCTTTATTTCCACTAATTTTTCCAAGTCTTATCATTAAGGTGCTTCCTCTTAGATAAATGTCTGAAGTGAAATATAGCTGTTTTTCAATTTATTCTAGTTCCAAAGAAAACTTTAATTTCAGTAAGATTGAACTAGCTCAACCGGGCTACTCTTCAAGATTCTTTGTGCTCGTCATTATGTTTTTTTTATTGATTTAGGGCAAAGAACAGGTCTCCAATAAAAATAAACCAACTTGTTTTAGGGTTTTTATAGGAACAGCGTATATTTTCTTAAACCATTTCCAGTATTATTTAGGTTATAATTTTACAACCTGCTGCTTAACTGACAACATTCAACACAACCATTTCGTATGCTTTTGAAAATCCTGTCACACGCACAGCTTTGTTCACGATTTATTCTTTAACGGTAGCATGCAACAATCTTCCAAAAAATGAATTCAAATTATAATAGTTTTGCTGTTGCATTTAATACCAAGTGTGCGTGGTGGTAAAACAGACTAGACGCGGCTGCCAACATGTTCACGGTGGTCGCGGGTTCGAATCCCAGGGCACACCTCTGACTTTTCGGAGTCATGTGTGTATTGATAGTCAATCACCACGCACTAAAACGATGAAGGAAAACATCGTGAGGAAACCTGCATACCATAGCGATTCATAAGAATTTCTATGGTATATAAGTTCGCCAACCCGCACTAGGCCAGCGTGGTGGACTATATGGCCTAACCACTCTCAATCGTATTTCCGATCGTAGAGTAGACCCGTGCCCTGTAGTGGGACACGTATATGGAATGATACAAATTTAATACCATCAATAAATAATTCAAATTTTGATTATCTCATCTATCCTCATTTCAAAACTAAACAATTCACCATATCCCATTTCACCCCTGTTATCAACATGCTTTTCCAAAACCTTACAGCGGGTCTACGATCTATAATAAATAATTAATGGTTTTTATTTTTAACAGCGATGCATAAATGGACCGCTTGCTTGTTAATATTATTGTATAAAATATAAATTGAACAAAATAAATTTATTAATAACACGTTGAGTACGGAGGTAAATTCAATTGACTTTTAGTTTATGCTGTACCGGATCGTTTCGACCCCTCATTATTTTTCCAATCTACATTGTCCGGTCGAAAAGATCTGGCCAACGTACTTTCTGACCTGAATACTGCTATGCACACGGCAACAAAATATGTAATTATTAACACAGGCATATTAGAGCATTATTTATGCATAGAGTTTGGCGGTATATATTTGGAGAAAGTTATATCTAGCAGTGGTCTGCCATGGGTTGAAAGTGATTTTAGGACAGTTTCACGTAAAGAATCTTCCTCAGTCACATGAAGTCTACTTCTAGATAGGCCTTGATCAAAGATTTCTATTAACTTTTATGGAGACAGTCCTGTCCCCACGCCCAACTGCAAGTCCTGTAAGCCAGGATCAACAGTGGCACGCATTGTAATGACACTGAGAATTGAAGCTTGACGAGTCTCCGAGACGAGGAATGGCTAATTTGTCCTTAACACGCAACGAAATCAATCGGAAGGTAAAATTAATAGGGGGAGTTGGAAATAAATTATTGTCCACTTACCTCCAATTGAATTTGACTCAATTCCCTTCTATTGACTCGTTGAAAGTAACCTTCACCTAGTCACTCCGTGCATCATTTAGTAAACTGTTTCTACACTTTTCGGATGGGAGTCCGAAGCTGCTTGCCGTTACGTGGCTTCTATTGAAGAGCTTTTTAAAGTTTGGCTGTCTTATAATTTAGCTAGTTTCTTCTTGACACTAGATTTCATTCAGTTCTATTAAGTGCCACATCGTTTCTATAAAATGAAATCTTACGATCCTAGCATTCATGAAACAACAAGTCTTCGCTCTTAATCTTTCCTTCCAAATAAAATCGAGTATAAAGTTTCGACCAACAGTTTTCTACGCGTCAAACCAGCAAAATATGGTCAACTTGTAAAAACTTTATTAATTATTTCTAATCAACAATTCGTAGCGAAGAAGCCGACCTCAATTAGCAATGTCAACATGATTTATCATAGTCAATTAAGTTGTGATGATGATGATCGATAGCGGGTTCGACTCCGGGCCATTAGAGCCACGTGCAAGACCAAGGTCGTGACCCTTATTATAAATAGGAGAGATTTGACAAAATTGTCTTCTTATTTGCTTATTTTTTTTATAACGAGTTATATAGAAAGCAATCACTAAAAGAAAATTACATTATTACAAAAACATGAGGCCATTGTACGAAAATGTCTAAAAACTGCACCTTCATCCTACTACCATACCATCTGTCGCAGTAGCTCGAAGTGAGTACGATTTTATTCTATTCATCATACCAATACTAGCAATTCTAAATGGGAGACTTTATCAATACAGTTCTCCGATGGCTTAAAATCGACTACTCTCGCTGAGCTTTAATGTTCGGTGTCATAAGAATGCGTGCCACTGTTGATCCTGACTCATAGGAGTTACATTGGTGGGCGTGGATGGGACAGTCTTCAAGCATTGTACTCGTTATCTAATAGCATAAACATGTACAATATAATAAAAGGTGAAAGGAGGAAAACTGTTCCTAATATTGTGACAAATACGCATTCGGATGCCAAAAGATAGTAGACGATCTATACAAACAGAACTTAAACTATAGAGGAATGAAAAATCATGTGACAGATTGATATGATTTATCGGATGACACCCGCCGTCCAACTGTCGTGAGTGACATGGGTTCGAGTCCCAGATGGGTAGTGATTACGCAAGCTTAAAATCTCGAATCCCTTTCAGCCTCGGAGTGTTTGGAGTGGAACAAATGTTGGAAAATTTTATGTATGAACGTTGTAATGTGTTCTGTTGGTAGGTAGGTATATCAATCCGCAGGGTATTTTTAATGTAGAAGTTTGTAAAATATAATGTAATTATATAAAGTACACCCAATGGCTACGATACAATCGAAATATATTACTTTCAAATCGTTAAATGCGATGTCTCACCAAAATTCACAAAGGGACTTGGCCAGTTTGTAGGGTAGTTAGGTTTGTAAGGTATCTTTTGTATGTGTTTTAATTGCACATGAGTTGCGTTTTAGATATTTTACGACTATAATAATCGAATATTATAGTAAGTTAAAAGGATTTTTTATATTAAAAAATAATAGAATCAACCGGACAAGAAAATAATATGTGGATCAATTTAAACCATTATTGGAAATATGTTAAAATGCTCTGAACTACACTTTCTGTGATTCACCACATCGACGCTACAGTTGATATATCATTTCTATTCGAAAAACTTCTAATAGAAGTGCGTGGTGGCCTGTTGGTAAACGGACTAGACGCGGCTGCCAACATATTCACGGTGGTCACGGGTTCGAATCCCAGGGCACACCTCTGACTTTTCGGAGTCATGTGTGTATTGATAGTCAATCACGACGCACTAAAACGGTGAAGGAAAACATCGTGAGGAAACCTGCATACCATAGCGATTTATAAAAATTTCTATGGTATGTAAATCCGCCAACCCGCACTAGGCCAGCGTGGTGGACTATATGGCCTAACCACTCTCAATCGTACTGTCGATTGTAGAGTAGGCCCGTGCCCTGCAGTGGGACGTATTTGGGCTGATAAGATAAGATAAGATAAGATTCGAAAAACACGTCATAATAATACTTCAAGCCAAACTTCTCTTCTAAATATAGCTTTAAATGAGAGATTCCCTTTGTTTTTAATATAATTAAGAAATCTAAGTAGCCTTTTGACTTTTAAGAGTCAGCTCAAAATCGTAACAACTAAATACAATTTTGACCAAAAATTCAACTTGGATTTTATTCAAATTTTGAACAATTTCCCCTGGAATGATAGAAATCATGTACGTTCAATTAAATAAATAGAATCTGTAAATGATACCCTGAATAAAATGCACACATACTAGCCCAAGCCCAATAACGTTCTCAACTTGAATCCAAAATAAAATTGAACAAAAGAAAACAAAAACACCATTCGACGCAGATGAACTTTCCGCTGAAATTTTAAAATTGATTTTAACGAGCCAATTTCTCAAACAATAGTATTTTAACGGAGCGGACAGCGGATGTACAGTTGGAGTTAATATCAGGTGCGCATTGAGGATAATTAAGGGGATAATTAATTATGATATGTAAAAAAATTTGTGTCTTAAGCTAAATTGGCTAAAGTTGCAGGAAGTCAATGTGGAGATCTTTGGGGGAGGCCTATGTTCAGCAGTGGACTTCCTGTGGTAAGCTAATGAATTGGATGGCAGGATTTCTAGATTCAGTATCGTGTTTGGTTTTCACTGGCTGGATAAATTGCTAAGGTAAATTGAACTGTTGGTATAAATTTAAGCTTTGAAGGACATTGTAAAAGAGTAAGTACTTTTCACATTAAGTCATAACGTGCTATGACACTCATATCTCTGTCTCAGAATGGTAAGTGCAGTGAAATGCCGATCTTTGTTTCGTAAATCATGGTGTTTGGTTCTGCTATTATCCATGAGCGTTCGCATCGCTTACCATCAGGTGAATGAAATGCTCGCGTCGCCATTGGTTGCAAAATAGAGATAAAATAATGCCAAATATGAATAAATAATTACTGGGAATTCAGAAACTTAACGTGTAATTTCTTGGATTGGCGAATGCAGTGCAATGTACACTACATTGCATTACTTTCGGGTACATCTTAGGACAGATGAACAAAGTGATGCCTCTATAATTTATGAGACTTTCTGACTTTTATTGCTGTTAAAAAATATTAATATTTCATTGCGTATTAAAGCAGACACAAGAAACTACCGCTGTATAGTAATTTGTTCCATAATTTAATTAAAAAACATGCATGTAGCTATACTCTTAAATACAACAGTTTCCAATCCAACCGAGATTTCACAAATCCCGATCAAATCACAACACACGGAACCAACACTTTCAGCTGGAATGAAATCTAATCGTATTACCGCGACCTAATCCCCCCCTGTCTCCAACATTCAACACTAACTTGGAGCATTCTAAAAGAGCTTACCAGTTAAAACCAGTGGAAACTTAAATGGACTATTTTTGAGTGTACAAAGTAGTTCGGTTTCAACGTTCGGTCTTGGCATGGCTTAGAGTTTATATTAAACGGTTTGCTTCACGCGTGTGTCTGGTGAGAGACTAAGGTGAGTAAGCGGTGTGTGGATTTTAGAGACTCGAGGGAGCTTTATTGTTACATATTTTTTTTGTAATCGTGCTCTACTGATTGTTCAGCTTATACTTGGATAAATGACTCATAATATTGCATATAGTGGCAAGTGGAATGCAAAAAATCAAATTATAAAAATCCAAATCGGTGATACCCTTAACAAGGGTCAGGTCAAAAGCACTCTGAACCGACGAGAATGCATGAAAAGGTTGATGAAAGTGGATGAAGCGAAAGTAATATGTCAGGATCGATCAAAGTGGCGTTCTATAGTCTCTGCCTACCCCTATGGGATACAGGCGTGACGATTAGGTATGTATGTATAAAATCACCGGGAAAATATAGTCATTCCTCGTACATATATGGACATTGCTTTGCCGTCCCGTACGTAACTGGACATAACATTTAACATCAAAAATAGGCAACTTCTCGAATAGACAAAGTATTCGATGAACCATGACTGTATTTCCAAAAAATAGAAGTGGTTTGTAATACGTCTGAAAAAGCTAGCCCAATGTTGACAATCTATTTTATTGAATTACATTAAGTTACAGCTTAATAAAGCAACAATGCAACAATAATAATTTTGAAATTAAATTTTAACACGTAAATTTAGAATTTACGTGTCATTCGTAGCTCACGAAGGAAATCGTTTAAAACCCCGGTAACTAAATTATCTCACTCCCGAAAACTCAATATAACCCTTTAATAATAACGCGTAAATCATTCAGAAAATGTCCCTCAACCCTTCCATTCAAAATAAATCCGCAAGTGGCGTTTTGTACCCAACCCTTGCAAGGAATAGTAAATCTATACTTAACATATAATGCTGAAAAGTTTGTTTGTTTGTACGCACTAATCTCGGGAACCACTTATTCGAATTAACACATCCTTTAAGTGTTGGATAACCCATTTATCTCGAAAGGTTATAGGGTATTTTCAGTCCGGGGAAAATATACAGGTGATATTGATCTATGCTATTAAATTTAACCTTTATGTTTCTTATTATTCCAGGTGACATTGTACAAAATTAAAAAAAAATCGATATGATATTTGGTACATTGTATAATATTAAAAAAAATAAAATGTCTTATGTCAAAAATTGTTATTTCAGTTTTAACCCTTATAAATAAATACTCGCATAAGCATTTTTACCGCTTAGCTGAACTTCAGTTTAATTGAGGAACTTACCTAAGCCCTAAAAATCTCTTATATAGGTTGTTCAAAAGCCTTGATAACTAAAATCACGATTTTTGACTAAATTACCAGGCAGTATTTTTCCAACCTTGGCACAATGTTACCCAGGCTAGTTACAAATATGAGGTTTAATTTAAATACCACATGTCAATTTCACCCTGTACGAGTATATCGCGATTTTAATCCTGGAATAACTTTGGTACGCGGGCGAATCTGCGAGCAATACTAGTAACTAAAGGTTTTTACATCTTGTGTTCAAATACGCCAGGTGGTCGATAGGACGTGTCCCATTACTACGACGTGTGGTATTGGGCACTTGGCTCTAATGGGATCGCCGTGGGCACAGAAAGGTACTCTACGGCCCGTTTGATGGCGGCCGGTTGATTTAATGTTATTGTTTTCGCGTGTGGCTAAGAGAGCGGGGATTTAGAGAGTTCGTCCCTTTTTTAATAATTTTTAAACTAGTGGGTCTTGAAATATGTTGTTTGGTGTAATGGTTTCTTATCGAGTATGAAAGGTCCACATCCACCCAACAGTCACAAACATAGTCTTGACCCCATTCTAAAATCGAGCCTTGTGCGTATGTGTTAGTTTTATTTGTTATTGAAATGAACATGCTCATGAACAGTAGCAAAACCACACAACACCTTGAATTACATAGCAATGCTTGGCATTTCATTGCGCTCGCCATCCTGAGACATAAGATGTTGGGTCTCAATATGTCCAGTTACAATGTTACAATGTCCTTCACACCTAAAGACAACAGTGCATTTACGCTGCTGTTAGACGGGTGAAATAGACATTGCGTTAGTACCTACTCAGACGGTCCCTCACATATGAGAGACCTACCACCAGTGACACGTATTTGTACACATCTAAGTGCACAAAACCAAGGTTCTTACCATACTTTAAAAACAGCATTAAAATCCGTTCATCGTTTTCAAAGCTTTACCCAACACAAACACACGTCAAACTTACACCCCACTGTCTACATCAAGTTTAAAAATATAAGTGTCTACGAAACTCCCAAGTACATTTGGTAGCGAAATTGCACACGTTCCGAGCATCGATCCGCTGGCCTTGACACTTCGTGGCCACACAGACTATAATTAGGGCTGCTATAAACGTAGTTGGACTAATCGAGACGTGAGATAGATAGATGGAATGGATGAATCTACCTTTGGTATATTGAGGTTTCCAGACCAATATACACATTATAGTGCGTGGTGGCCTGTTGGTAAACGGACTAGACGCGACTACCAACATGTTCACGGTGGTCGCGGGTTCAAATCCCAGGGCACACGTCTGACTTTTCGGAGTCATGTGTGTATTGATAGTCAATCACCACGCACTAAACGGTGAAGGAAAACATCGTGAGGAAACCTGCATACCATAGCGATTTATAAAATTTCTATGGTATGTAAGTCCGCCAACCCGCACTAGGCCAGCGTGGTGGACTGTATGGCCTAACCACTCTCAATCGTATTCTCGATTGCAGAGTAGTCCCGTGCACGTAAATGGGCTGATACAGATTTATTGTTATATAGTATATAATATCTCACCTGGGGCAATGAGAAACACCTGGGTAAAAGTGAGTATATACAGAATGATTACACGCGTTACACATTACTCGATATACAGGGTATATCAAGACTGCTACCGAAAACGAAGCCGGGTGGTAGTTTAAGCGACTTCAGACACGATGCAACAGTAAAAGTTGCAGAAAAAAAGCGACAATTTTTTTTTGTTATTTTTTTCCTATGACCATATTTGGGTGGTAAATGCATTTTTTCCTAAAATAATAGTGTATACCCTTTTATTTATAAATAATCTAAGGTATAAAAGAGTCTAAATTATTATTTTAGCAAAAACTATGGACCACCCAAAAATGACGATATTTAAAAAATCATTAAAAATAGTTGTCGCGTTTCTTTGCGAAAGTTTTAGTTGCATTGTGTTTGTACTCACTAAAACTACCACCCGGCTTCGTTTTCGGTAGCAGTCTTGAGATACCCAGTAGATAAAAGAGTATAAAGTATGTATAAGTTTATCTGTTGTGAAATAATTATTCCTTTTAAAAGAAGAAGATAAAATATTATATCTCAGCTCTTTCAATGGAAAAATTACAACTTAATCTCAACCGTTAATTACATTTATTATCTAATCAACGTCTAAACCGGTACACCGGAATTTAACACCGGAATTTCTCACCGGTAAATGACACCGCAAACCGGATTTCATGGAGAGCACAGCCCTACGTAATTACGTGCCGTTAAAAGCTTTTTCACTCACACTTTTGAGACAATTACGTACTCAGAGCGGCGTCTTAATACGCCTGTTTTATGGCCCCTTGCAATTGTTACGTTTCATTACAACCGTGTTTGAGCTTGTTGGAATTAATTTCTTTTTTTATTGGCCTACGATCAAGGTTGTCAAATACTTGCAAATGTTACTGTAGTATGTTACGACCTTAGACTATTTACACCAAAAACACAAAAATAGAGATGCGTTATGAAACATGATAGCAAAGCCGTCAACTCACTTAATTTCTCCATGAGACTGAGTGCATGGGTTAATTTCTCCATGATGAGTGATACTAGTGGAACCAGGTCTTACTTGGAGTAGTCCAAGGTAGCTATATCCTGGCTTTACCATTTCCACATTGTTTGTAATAAATGTGGGGGGAATAGTTCCATTTGAGATCAAATAAAATGAAGATTGATTAGAAATGCTTCGGTATGAAATCTGCTTTACTTTTATCTGTGTCTTTATGTTGTGCGCCGTTCTCGTCTTCAACCGTCTACCATGCAGTTCTCTCCTTATCCGTCCTTCCATGCTTAGACATTTTAATCATTTATCTTCCAACCCTTTTCCTCTCTTTTCATTAGTCATCTCTTTCAGACTATGTTCCATATCATTCATTTGTCTAAGGTTTCATTCCACTCATCTTGTAACCATTTACAGTACTGCATAAACGAAATGTCTTCGGCAAAGTCAAATAGTCTTCCTAACCTAAGTAAAATATCTATAGACTCTAATTGAGTTTCGCGTACCTTCTAAATCATCGGCGTCTACCCTCTCGCTATAAAAACCATCTGTGACAACAGTGGCGCCCTCTAAACGCATTTGCTTTGATTAATAGGGGTTATTAAATGTCTCCTTCAATTTATGTACAAATTGATTTTGAGTGAATTTTAATGGTCGGTTATCGATATTTTGCTTGCTGTGTTCGTATTTTTTGAGTATAATAATGAGTGTCTTTTGAAATACATTGACTGAATACGATAAATTGGACAGACAAACAAGTTGTTGGAAGTCGCTGGATTGCATCCAGCCGCTTCCAATAGCTCGATGTGGCTATCCATGGAGGTGTATGTTCAGCAGTGGAATTCCTTTGGCTAAAGAGAGAGACAGAGAGAAATCGACTACAATGCTATTGATGCTAAATGTAGAACATTTCTTGGGTATCCTTACTTATAATGTAAATACGAAAGTTTCTATGTAAGGATGTTTGTTACTCTTTCACGCAAAAATGGCTAAGCCGATTTTGATGAAATTTGTTATAAGGGTAACTAGCATCCTGGATTAACACAAAGGCTACTTTTTATTCCGAAATGGTCCAGTTTTCTCGTAGGGTGAGTTAAGAATACAAATATTTCCTTTTCACATTGAGTTTAAATATAAAACAAAGCATACGCGAAATAATGTGTTGATGTAAACTGGGTTTAAAAAGTAGCTACAGTCGACGCGAGGCTGGGACCAACATGCTAGCTGTATGTGTATATATTTTTATGTTAAAGCAACTACTATATATTTGCAATGCAAATTGAGTACACACTAGCGAGAGTTGGTGTGTCTACGGACGACACAATTATACTGGAGTGGTTCAAACCCGGTTTTAGCAACCTCTCGATATAACACATACTTGCGTGCATTATTTTCGTAAATTGAATAAGGTAGTCTATCTATCTTCATTTTCTAATAATCATTAAAAATACTACAAAATGTAACAAAAAAAATATTTTTTTCGATTTTACAGAAACAAACTCTTTGTCTAGCATATCCTGAAATCTTATGTTAAGAATTTTAAGCGGTACTTTTTTTATTATTACAGCCACAGCCTCCGTGGCGCAGTTGGTTAGATGCCGCCTGTGAAACGAGAGGCCGCGGGTTCGATCCCCGCACCGAGAGAAATGTTTGTGTAGCCCACAAATATTTCTTCCGGGTCTGGGTGTTTGTGAGACCGAAAAGTCTCTCGTAGTTCCTGATACCCACGACACAAGACTCGATCTTAGTGTGGGGTCAGGACTATGTATGTGACTGTTGGGTGCTATTATTACTATTATTACTATTATTATTATTATCTAGTGTCCAAAATACACCGTTATGCCATACCTGCATATAATAGCGTTTTGTATGAATTTCAATAGTAGATAAAGTCCGCTAACCCACATTAGACCAGAGTGGTGGACTACCCACTTTCAATCGTACTCTCGATTATAGAGGAGATACGTGCCCTACAGTGGGATGTATATGGGCTGATACAGACCAAATAACATACCATATACACCGTAGTAGTCTCCCACTCTTCAAATACCAAACATAATTCACCAACAATATCCATCCAAACCAACGAATACCGACGCATTTTCAATTCCGCAAAATAATAAGCCAATGAACAGTTGCAACCGACAAGAACATAAAAGCCTATACAGGGCTTTCCTCTCCGAGAAAAGGGGAAATGAACGTTTCCTCAGACTTTCATTTACGTCGAGGAACAAGTATTTATTTATCGTTGTGCGAGAGCTCCAGCGATAATTTAAGAACAACAGGTGTCGTTGAAATTCCTCTTGTTTAATTCTGAACGATATTTTACGTTTATAAGGAAATTAGGGCATTTGTGGTGATTTTATATGTTTATTTGGCCTTGGATTTTTGAAATGCTAGAGAAATTATTGAGTCGCTGTGATGTCTAATGTATTTTATTTATATTTCAAGCTGTTATCTATTTGTTCGTATATTTGTTTGATTAGTTATAATATCTCAATTGTTATGTTGTACTTAATTTAATCTGTATCAGCCCATATACGTTCCACTGCAAGGCACGGGCCTCCGACACAATCGACAAGACAATTGAGAGTGGTGGTGATTTTTTTTTTTTTTTTTTGTTTATTTATTAAAAATCACAAATTACGTAATTACAAATTTAGGCATAGGTTCCACGAAACCGTATTTCGGTTTGACCGTGGAATCACTTGTATATGTGAGTCTCACTTTTACTTAAACATTAGATAATAATTGAAGAATTACAGAATGTAAAAACAAAGCAACAACATCTTACTGTAAAATTAAACATAAAAAAAAAAACAATAGAAAATAATGGAAAAAATAAAAACATAAAAAATATTTCTAAACAATTAGGGTAGCTCGAATAAAATTAAACAAAAAAATTAAAATAGCAATTAAGCAAAATAACTAAACAATATTGTATAAAGTAGGTGTCATTAATAAATGTTTTTTTTAATTTTGCTTTGAAGCTTAAGTACTTCGGATCATGCCTGATAACAGATGGTAGGCTATTAAAAATATACGGTAACCGTTTTTTTAATGTTCTGTCACCATAGTAGTTACTCACTCTTGGTATTATGTACATACCTCCAGTGACTGAACGCGTATTTTGGCTATTACTACATGAAGTTAAATAATGTTCTCGACTACTATAGAGATTTGTAGATAATAAAAATGTATGCTTTTGCCTTATGGATAAAATATTACATATTTTGAACAATTTAGTATAATCATCTTTACAACTATTTTTAACCTTTTTACTGACTAGTAATTTGAGAAATCTAATTTGAAGTTGCTCCAGTTTGATTATGTGAGTTTTGAAAGTTAGTCCATAACAGTGAAGTGCATAGCCAAGAATGGAATCAACCAGAGAGAAGTACAACAACTTTAATGTGCTAATAGGAACTTTAAGACTCAAAAAATAAAATTTACCTAACAGAACTCGTAATTTACTGCTAATATAATTGATGTGCTGAATCCACGATAAATTTTCATCTATTTTAACACCTAAGTAAGTCACACAGTCGGTTCTTATAATTTGCTGACATTTACAGTACTGTTGGTTATTATGGAGACATGTATAATCATGAGCTTTCAAAGATGGCATCGTATCGGGTGATATCACGTATATATATACGATATATGTATACGATATCACGATCACGTGTGATTCACTTAATTTAATGAAATACTATATTTAAAAAAAAGAAACTTATTTTATTGCTAAAGTATTTCGGTAAAACAAATGAATCAGCTCTATTTGGGTGGTACTATGTCATGGAGAAGTCACATTTAGTATTCTTTGTAGTTGCGTTTTTTTTGTTATATTATCCCGGTGAAACTAAGATTTTCGACTTCGTATCTATACCGTATTATATCAGTATAGATTGCTTGGCAACACGTTCCGTTCTCCTAACCTGGTCTCCTTTAACCGTGCGTGAAGAAGCAATTACACAGGCCGGCATTATAGTGTCATATAACGTGAGATCGTCTGTCTCCAGGTGATACCCAATTGTCTAGAGGGCGCTGTAATTACCGTTAGACTATATAATAAAAGTAAATGGTGCGAGTTTACCATTGAAATTTGGAGTTCGAATTTTGAATAATAATTTATTTCATTTACTAGGAATTTTGATTTGATAACGGCTTTTAAAAACGAAACATAAAGAGGGTGTATACTTTATGAATTCTATAAATATGTAGGATGTTTACTTACTGCATAAACTTTACCAATTATTTTATTTTGAAAATTGAATATACAAGTTACATTATTATCTATACGTGAATTTCAGATACATTAGTCTATATCCCTCAACGAAATCAATCGGAACGAAAATACATCGAATGATTGAAAACATTTCTATCTCATAATATACGCTTTCCCTGTATTCTTAAAAAAATAAAACCTACAACACAAAACCGCAACTATCAAAGAAACTTGAAAATTGCCCTTAATTTCCACCATAAAAATCCCAAAGCACTTAATTATCAAACAAATCAACGGCAAAAAGCAATTAAAAGCTGCCAACACAGCACTAGCAAGTTGACCAGGCTTGGTAAAACCGGTCAATCAACTGATGCTTGTAATTGGCTTAATTACTCCGCCGCCGCAGACCCTGTGCACCACAGACATTTGCCTACTAATCTAAATTGTTATAAAATTTGCATTTTTATACTGGTAAATACTGCACCAGTGTAAGTGTACTGCCTATATCTGTATCAGCCCATATACGTCCCACTACAGGGCACGAACCTCCTCTACAATCAATAGTTACTGGTGGTAGGTCTCTCATATGTGAGAGGCCATCTGGGTAGGTACCACCGCAATGTCTATTTCTCCCGTGAAACAACACTGCTTAAATGCACTGTTGTGTTTCGGATTGAAGGACATTGTAGCCAGAGCAACTACTGGACATATTGAGACTTAACATCTTATGTCTCAGGATGGCGAGCACAGTGGAATGTTGCTACTGTATATGAGCGGTCGTATCGCTTACCATCAGGCGAACGGCTTGCTCGTCTCGCCAATCACTGCAATAAAAAAAAAAAAAAGTACGATTGAGAGTGGTTAGGCCATATAGTCCATCACGCTGTCCTAGTGCGGGTGGGCGGACTTAACACACCATAGACATTTTTACAAATCGCTATAGTAAGCAGGTTTCCTTGCGATGTTTTCCTTCGCCGTTATAGCAATACATCGGTCATATAATCAAAAAGGACTTATTTTATAAGTCCCTTGTTACTTGATTAAATAATTTAATGATTATATCTCTTTATTTAAATATTATCTCTGAGAAGTTTAGGTATGAGAATCTTTAAATGCAAAGGACCACATGGGAAGATAAACACACCTTTTTACTTCTCTTACAGTATTGTGTAATACTGTTGTATTCAGATTTGAGGCACATTTTCGGCAGGCACGACTGCAAATTAAAAGACGCATGCAGCCTTACGCGTCCAACATAGTATTTTTTGTGTGTGATTTATGAAACAGAACTACCCGGTTCATTGTAGATTCACTGATTATGCAAAACGAAACAATATTTATAAATCAGCCTATTAGAAATACCTTTTGAGAAAGGTTAACTTATCGAAGACAGCAAATATTTAAGATGCGGTTCCAACATTGAAAAACAGAGAAAATGAACGGCGTAATAAATAGGAAAGAAATTGGAATTATTCCAATTTTAACCCATCAAAACAAACGAAGGCTTTGACCACATTTACTTTCTTTAATTTCGATTCAAATCCAGAGTACGTGTTTGTATTACAAATTCAAAGCCGTACAAATCCTTTGGTGTCCATCCAATAATAGTCCAATCCAAATATAGTGCGTAAAGGGTGAATTATATCAAAAGAATATATTTAAAAGCAACCGCAGGTTATTTGGGTAGGCGTATTCCATTACATAATTAAGCAAATTGGTAAAAATTCAACATACAATTTGTGTACAAGTATTGAAAAGGTCAGATGTTTTGTTTTCGAACATTGGTTTGTTTTATAGAAAAGCATAAAAGCATTTGTAGGTCCAATGTAGGTGTGTGATAATCATGATGTATGGATAGTCCCGAAACTTTAAAAAATATATCAAAAAACAAACTACGTTGCTTGCACTAAGATATAAAAAACGAGAAGGAAGAATCCTGGATACAATGAAGGGTCATGTTTGATGAAACTAGGTGTATAGTTATCACCATATTATATTGTATGGCAAATTATGATAAAATCTCATACGACAGCACTTTCATATACACATAACACACAACTGCAGTTCTTGTCAGCCAGGACCAACAGTGACACACAAAGAACTGGCATCGAGTTACAACCTCGGCGACTCTTTTAGGCATTACTTTCATTAGGCAAGTGATTTGTGTGCAAGTTGCAAATAGGATGCAACTTGAAAAAACCTGCATACATGTTACAACTAGCATGTGGGTAGTTTAAACTTGTATATTTTTATTCAAATGACGAGCAAATTGAACGCGCAAAGGTAAGTTGCATGATTTTATGTTCCACCCACATGATATTCTACTTAATTTTGAAAGTCTCCACTTGTATACAAGTAAAACTTTCAAGCAATTTGTACACTCTTGAAAACATGTTTCCAATGTTAACAACTTTTACGCAAATATGATGTCATACTTGCATAGTAGAATCGCGCCCTTAGGGACATCAGCTTGTCTTTTACTCGTAGTGAAATAAATCACAAAGAAAAACAAATAAAAGTTAGAAAAACAAAAAAAAGAAAAGTTATTACTATATTTAATATTCCAAAGGTGACGTACACCTGAGTAAAATCATCTCCAACATAAATTTCAAACCCAATAAGCTTAACAATCTGTACAAATTCCCTTATACAATTACGTTTAAGGTCGAAACTAGTGTAATGAAATCAGAACTTAATGCCTACGAAACACCACAAATCGGTTCTAATTAAGGACAGTCCCGTAACCCTTGGCTTCGGTCGCCGAACAATAATGTGAATAATTTAAATGGATATAACATCATATAGCTTTGAGATTAATTGGTATTATAAAAATAGAAAAATGTGCTTAAGGTACTGGCTGACAGGAATTGCGGAGGTGGGTATGTGGGTGGAAAAATATATATAGAATTAAGGGTTTTTTTTTCATTTTCTTATTTTTTATGTAGGCCCACGCGCTAGCGGCCCACCTGATAGTAAGAAGACACTATCACTCATAAACTTTCGTAATACCTGGGGGACAGCCAAACAGCTGATCATTTAAGGGCAACTACAACTGGTGTTGTTCTTGAGTTTTAGTAATAGCCAGATCTTTATCACAAAATTTGACTTGGACATATTTAATACTAATGTTTCTCACCTTAAAAATATACTGCAAAAAAAATTCTTTTGTAATGAGCTGACTTAAAGAAATATCACTCATTTGTTTTATAAATGAATTTAATTGTTGTTGTGCTCAAAATTCTAGATTTTTAGTTTGTAAGCACTGTCTTATTGTTGAAAAATCTGACCTAATGTGTTCGTTCAAGATATTAATGTACTGTGCCAATAACTCGTTTTTTCACCTACTGACCCCTTTCTTTTGTACTGTTCTTTTTGTACTATTTGCGAAAACTTTTAAATGGCCCTTTTGTATTATGTGTATATGTTACAATGTAATCTAGCTGTAAGTTTTCCGAAAATAATAAAATAAATAAATAAATAAAATAAATAAATAAAATATTGACACATTTCATTCGGTCTTAAAAATGTGTTACTGGTCCATTAACCTTAGTTCCCAACCCCCTTACCTCTCTGTTTTGTTCCCCTTTTAAAAGCAATATAAATACAGTCTCCAGTAGTTGTGAACCACCTTGTCTCCATTTTTCTCATCATTATAATCATCAGCCATCAAAACTCTACTGCTGAACATTGTCTCTCGCGATGATTAGAACTGCAACCTATTGAAGGAGTAGTCTGGGGGTTATGTACTTTATACTTCGACACGAAGTTTGAATCTTCGGACTTTCAACGTCTACATAATAAAAGTTTTCCACTTCTAAAAATCAATGCAATAATTATCTATGAAACTTATAATTTCGAACTTAGTCTATGGTTACCACGTACTATCAAGGATTTGAACTTTTGCTGAAGTGTTTAGGCATATTAGTACACTTTTACGTGCGATGTCCGAACAATCGTTTGCTCTTTTAATTTTATTTTATCAGAGCCTACCTTCTTCTTCTTCTTCTTCTACCTGGCGTTATCCCGGCCGGTGCCAGGGTCCGCCTTCCGGCAAATTCTCCTCCATTTCGCCCGACCTTCGGCATCCTGAATAGTAAGGCCATTGACCCTCATATCTTCCTTGACGACATCGAGCCAGCGCTTCTTTGGTCTACCCCGCGGTCGAGGTCCGGGAATATTGAGGCTCAGGCACACATTACCGACGTACTCCTGCGGTTTCCTTAGGACGTGACCATACCATCTCAAACGGGATTCCTGGAGTTTATCAGCCACATCGCGGACACAAAGACTGCCACGGATGTACTCGTTACGGATTTTGTCCAAACGCGTAACGTTGCACATCCACCGCAGCATCTTCATCTCCGCGACGTGGATCTCTTGGACGTGCCGCTTGAGGGCAGGCCACGTCTCAGAACCATACAGGAGCACCGGCCGCACAATGCTTTTATAGATGAGACCCTCATCGGCATCCTGCGGTCGCAGAGTATGCCCGAGACCTCTCTCCACTTAGACCAAGCAGCGCTTATACGGGCTTTGACGTCAAGGTCGATGTCACCGGACTCATGCAGTACGGACCCAAGGTACTTGAACTTGTCCGTCTTCACGGCAAGTTCGTTCCCTATCTCGATGCTTTGGGGGTCCGTACTCCCGCAAGCCATGTACTTGGTCTTCGCCACATTTAACTTCAGACCACCGCTCTCGAGCGTCTCGACCCTACCCTGAAGACAAAATCCTTTCTTTCTATTGTTCTAATACAAAATCTACAAATACATGATACAATGCAAATACATTAATGAAGAAATTAATTCAGTATCACAACAAAATAAGTCAATACCACATAATAACATAATTTACTACAAATTCACGGAATGTTCACGATATTAAATTCAATATACACATCGGAGGCTCGAATATCAACTTGCCGGAAGTTTGTCTAACTTGTGATCTGATTAAGTTAACCCGTAAATTATCAGAAAGCAACTTAGTAGCAACTTAACGGTTTGATAATGATGCGGTGAAGCTTACTAGAGATGTGACGATTTGAAATATAAATAAAAATAACTTGTTTAGTGTTTTCTTGTTAATTGTTTTCTGATACCTACATCCATTGTCTATTTCTCCCATCAAACAGCAGTGTTGCACTGTTGTGTTCCGGATTTGACATTGTAGTCAGAGTAACTACTGGACATATTGAGATTTAACATCTTATGTCTCACGATGGCGAACGCAGTGGAATGCCAAGCATTGCTTTGTTATTAAAGGTGTTGTTTTGTTCTGCTATTGTTTATGGGCAGTCGTGCTTACCATCAGGCGAACGGCATGCTCGTTTCGCCATTAATTGCAATAAAAAAAAACTATATTAACTCATATACTTCCCACAGCAGGGCACGGTCCTTCTCCATTATCAAGAGTATTATGGAGATGGGTTCGGCAATATAATTTATATAGTCCACCACGCTAGCCTAGTGCGAGTAGCTAGATTTTACATGCAACAGAAATTCTTACTAATCGTTTTGCCATCCGAATTTCCTAGCGATATTTTTACTAACTCTCATATTTAAAATGGAATCAATATATAGTTAGTACACGTGCTTGATTGCTCTGTAAGTGGTCTATTGACTTTTTTATACGAGATCGATAAAGTGATCAAAGTAGCTAAGGTAACTGAAGAGCAGCTGACAAAGTATACGGGGTATATCAAGACTGCTACTGAAAACGAAGCCGGGTGGTAATTATATCAATAACAACACATTTTTAAACGAAATATTTTTGTAAAGTTTTAAATATCGTGTTTAGGTCTTTAATCCTTAGTTTTTGCTAAATTAATTTAGACCCTTGCATACCATAATTTCTTTAAAAATAAAAAGCTGTAGATTATTATTTTAGGAAAATCTATGTATTTACCACCCAAATACGAGTACAGAAAAAAGAAAATACAAAAAATCATCTCGTTTTTTACCAAAGTTTTAGTTGCATCGTGTCTGAAGTCATTAAAACTACAACCCGGCTGCGTTTTTGGTAGCAGTCTTGATACCTGATATCCTGATTGATACCCTTTATTTACCTGCAAGTAAAGGACTGGGATAACCGCTAGAGAAAGCGTGTTCTGGAGTGGAGACTGTATCTTGGAATACCTAGGAACGCCTTCTAACCAGATAATGATAGTAAAACTGGATGCATAATGCAGTAGATCGTGCTCTGTTTACCGTAGGATGTGTCCAGCAGTAGACAGTAACGAGCTGATGATGATGATGATGAAAGATTCACCAGTTCAAACTTCAACGATATCAAGTTTTCTATCATTGTGCGGTGTTCGCGATGTAGATAAAAATATACCATATTTACCACCGAAAAAATACATATTTTACTCGCAAAAGTACAAAATACTGCTTAAACAATCTTATTAAGATCCTGCGCAACATGAGCTCGTCATTTATAATTAATTTCTCTCATACCACCCTCCGTAATACCCAATACAAAACCCATTTTACTCAAACGACACTCCCGTATATTGCTCAATAATTACGTTGCTTAATCAAGCCACATTTTGCAACAATTTAAATGACAAATCTTATTGTTTCTCATTTCATTGAACAAAGGATTTCATTTTCAGATAACGAGTAAATTTTAAGTGAAAATAATCACTGGTTGAAGTAAAATTATTCCTTTGATTTTGAGAAACTATATTATTATACTGGAGTTAAATTTAAAATAGGTATTATCAGCGTAAAAGAAAGTTATTTATTTCTGCTAATGTAGGTACTCGAAGTCTATTTTTCACTAGAAAAGCTTTTGAAAACCAAAAGAAGTTTCTAGAATTCCCTACACTCCCGTACTTCAGGCACCAGTGTACGAAACATCTAAAGTGCATTTGGCGATCACCAGTGCATTGGGTGCAATTTAAGTGCAAGTTGAGTGCAATTTAAGTGCATTCCGTGCTATCTTCGCTCCGTATTGTCTTTGTTTACCCATCGTACATAGGAAGGGCGTGATCATAGCAAATTTGCACACCCCAGGAAGTAAGTTGACTGAAGTCGTTTAGATTAAATCCAGCGATTGGCCTGAAGTCATCCATCAGGTTGATGTATCACCATTATCATTAGTTACAGATCTATTTAAACGGGATTTTTGCCGTTTTTCACGTGTAATTACTTTAATGGATAGTAAGTAGTGTCATTACTTATCTTTGGAAGCTCTCTGGGTTAATGGGTGAGATGTGACGACTGCAGTTCTTAGATATGGAAGTATAGGTTATAATTAGGTTTAAAAAATCGGGATTGTATTTTCCCCGAAACAATTGTCAACAATAAAGAGTCGTTTTTATTACACTGAAATAATTGCTTTGTAATAGTGGTTTTGCACCAATTCTAAATAAATGCCCTTTTCGTAGAATTCTGCCTGTCCGCACAGCCTGTCTATAACATAATAGAGCTCCATAAATAAAACAGGTAACATTAATGAAAAACTTAAGCCCTATTTACGCGAGGAGATTATATAATATATGATAATGATACATAAAAGTTGCATCGAGTAAGCATCAATATCTAAACTGAATATTCTATGGCGGTTATGTCATGCGATAATGGCATACATAAAAGTAGACAGTATTACAAGAAAAAAGCTGAGTATCAATAAAAAATATTGCAAAAAGTGGAAAGGTTATAAAAAAACTGCTATAGCATACAAATTAGCTCTCAGTGGCAAATTATATATTCTTCAATGGGTCTTCAAGTGATCCGTGAATAAGACAAAGAAATTTTCAGATTCATTCAAAAACTAAAATATTATAAAGAGAAAAGATTCGATTGTTTGTTTGTATTGATATAAGCTCTGAAACTACTGGACAGAATTGGAGAATTATTTAGCCATTAGAATCTTACAGTATCCCTAATTAACAATAAAGCGATAGAATATTTTCAATAAAGTGTATCTAAACCCGTGCGGAGACGGGCCAGGCCGCTAGTTGTTGTAATTATAGCCCCTTTAATTCGCACTGCTGGGCAAAGGCCTCCCTTCTTTCCTTATACTTTTAGCGATCATATGCTAATTGTCGCCAATTCGGAAGATGTAAAAGTTGTTAATAAAGTAAATCACATCACGAGTGTAGGCTGGTAACGCATCTCTATGCCTTATGGTATTGCAGATGTTCACGGGTGGCGGTGATCACTTACCATCTGCTGAACCGTATGTGTGTTTGCACCCTATAATATACTTAATATTCTTCTGATACTATCCATACAAAGGTTGTCTGGAAGAGATAGCTTTAAGCGATAAGGCCACCCAATGTAATACTATAACGCATTCTTTTTGTTTGGTGGACAACAAAGAGTATTGTATTGTAAATAATACACAAACGGAGTTGCGGGCAACAACTAGTGAATCTATAGTTATTTTTAACACAAGATTCACTATCAATGACAGTGAAAAATATGCCTACATTTTACCGTTAGGTATACACTCGAGACACTTTCCATAACTCTTCGATCAAGTCGGGAGATAAGATGTTGGCTGCCCGCCAAGATCTAGATGGCTTCGGTTGGCTATTTATTTTTATATTCAATTTTATTATTCTAGCATGTAGGTAGGATGTTTATGAGGTTCTGATTGTAGCTTTAAAGTAGTTCAGGAATAGCTTGCCCGTCTCGCTATTTATAGGTATACAAAAAAAAAGGAAATTAAACATTAGATTTTATTATTTATATAAATGGCTAAACAAGCATATCATTCTCTGATATTTAGCAATACGACCGCTCATGAACAGAAGTAATGCTCGGTATTCCACTGCGATCACCATCCTGAGACATATAACAAATTATAATAAATTAATTGATGAACTACTAAATAAATTGATAAAATACTTATTTTTATGTTCGTTTTTCTTTCTCAATTAGATCTCGTATTCTCGTAAGAACACTTAAAAATACACATTGGGAATTATCGGCATCAAGACACTAAGTATCAAAATACTTGTATAACGAGGGAACATTGTTAAATACTTTTGTAAACAAAGCCTCTTATAAAGTATCGAAAAACGGTCGAGTAATTTTAATCACTTCTAAGGAAGAAAACAGAAGCATTGTTTCAAAATTAATACGCGTCAGAAAATTTCTGGATATTTATGTTATTGAAGTATACATTGATGTCTTTTTATAGCACAGGAAAACTTTGTTGCCTGTTGACTGAGCTAATGATTGCACTGTTTGCTGGAAGTACGCGTTTTCCCTCCTTCCTATAATCCTGGCTCCTTCTACCGTAGTGTGAAGAGGTATCTTAGCAGACCGGAATAATTATATCGAGTAGCACGGGAGTGTCGTCTGATGCCTTTCGATACTCTGCCTGGGCGATATTTGCGTTTACCATCAGGTTCAGTGCATAGATTATGCCACGCCATTACAAATAAAGATTTTTTTTAGGAAATTATTTTCAGGGAGTGTATTCTATGAATCGATACGAACTTCGAATGTTCGGACGCCGTACTTAAAACTTCACTAATGTGCCTAATTACTCCACAAAATGTTGGAATCCTTTAGAAAATTATAAGCATCATAGTGAATATATTATTGATTTTTAAAAGTAGGAAACTTACATCTTACTTCGGATGTTGAATATCCGAAAATTAAAATTTCGTGGCGGATCACAAAGTAACCCCATGGTCCGTTACCAACCACCACCACGGTTTTAAAAAGTTGGCTTTCAGTGACAAACATACTCCAGTCAGTCCATTACTAGAAGTCCAAAAAACTTTCAAATTGCAGCGTGGTTCTTCCTTAAATTTTCGCTCTACACTCAATATTCCCCAAACAAGCTCCACAAGCAAAACTAGCCAACTAAAAGCGACTCAAAATGTCGTCACAAAAACTCGGAGCCAAACACAAAGTTTATTTAAAACAGAACATTAGGTAAAGATTAATGAAGTAAAGTTTGAACGCGCGTCCATTTCGGAATACAGGCCGAGTTCCACGTGAGCAGAAACAACTTCTGCCCACATCCGGCCTGTTTGCGTGGCTTTCCATTGACTGTGCTCTGATGTTTTACTTCGACCATGAAATTAGCAAATTCGACGTTTGGTTTAGAGCGATGTAGGGTTTAGCCTCTGGGATAGAAATTGGAATTGATTATGAATTGATTTAACTGCAGAAATATCTTGAAAAATGGCGTACTTGGGAGGTTTCTTCAAATAATGAAATAGTATGTGAACTCTATTTATTTATCGCAACGAATGGCGAGACGAGCATGCCACTGATGGTTAGCAATACGATCGCTCATGGATAGTAGCAAAACCAGACAACACTATGAATTACAAAGCAATGCTTGGCCTTCCATAGCGCCCGCCGTCCTAAGACATAAGATGTTAAGTCTCAATATGTCCATTAGTTACTCTGCCTAGAATATCCTTCAAACCGAAATACAACAGTACTCTACTATTTATAAATAAATAAATAACACCCAACAGTCACATACATAGTCCTGACCCCACACTAAGATCGAGTCTTGTGTCGTGGGTATCAGGAACTACGAGAGACTTTTCGGTCTCACAAACACCCAGACCCGAAAGAAATATTTGTGGGCCACACAAACATTTCTCTCGGTGCGGGAATCGAACACGCGGCCTCTCATTTCACAGGCGGTGTCTAACCGTCAGTGCCACGGAAGCTGTCAAATTTATTTATGTTATGTTATGTTAATTTATGTTGCCAAATTCGTTTTACAAAACAAAACAATCCAACACCCAAGGCCAGTTAAAAACATATAGACACAGCAAAGCAAAGTAAATTCCGAATCAATAGAACCATTCATTTAGAATACATTGCTATCGCGTTGGAAGCTGTTGAACAGCCCTCGCTGTTGATTCAGGCCCTTTCCTGTACGATTACGGATCTAATAATGCGGGCGCTTGATTTAAGGTACGGCGTTTACCTGCTATTTCTTCTTTTTCGATGACCCAATTAGTTATGGGGTACAATTTCCGGCCTGGCTGATGGGTGCTTGGGGATATTTTCTATTTTTGTCACAACACAGCGTTTTTTTTTTATACTGGCCTGGCATAGTGGCGGCATTGCACCTGATGGAAAGTGTCCAATGGAAACAATTATGCTAGCGTAAAGATATTTACGAGTCTATGTCCATGGTTTCCATTCAATAACTTTATTTTGCCATCAGGCGGACAGTTCTCCACGCAATGCCACCTACTGCTGCTGTAACTTATTAATCAGCTGGGCTATATTCTGATATAGCCTATAAGAATATCTAGGGTGTGTAAAGTTCGTCAACCCGGACTAGGCCAGCGTGGTGGACTTTACGTCTGACTACTCAATCGTACTTTAGATTGTAGAGGACGCTATCCTGCAGTGCGATGCATAATGGAAGAGACATACACACCTAATGGCAATGATGCAGGCAATAATGAAGAAAAATAGTTCCGTACTTGGCTTTAACAGCAGACGGAGATTAATTTGCCTCCCGACAGTAGAGGAGGACTCTATCCAAAAATAACTATAATATGGGTTCATAAAACTAATAAAATAACAGTTGGAAGCTACTAAAAGCTACTCATGGTAAGAGATGCCGAGGAAGCAGGAGCGTGTCGCTTTTAAAAATTGATCAAATAACAGAAACAAGGGGATCAGAACGAGTCTTTGGCAATCTCAAGAGCTGATCAAAATAGATCCGCTAAGTTTCCATTTCATGTCAATGGACCAAAAAAAAACTAAATTCCCCTGCAATATAATTGAAACCTACTTTTTTAGATTCCAAATAATGAGCAATTTGCTTGGCATTAGGCCGGGAGTGGATGTCAGGGAGTGGAATTCTGTAATTGTACATCATTTCTAGGTAATTTTCTAATTTTGTGTAATTTGCGTGTTGATATAGGCTTTTAATTACTGCCGCAAGGAAAGTTAAATTAAAAAATAATTACAGGTGCCGTAGAAAAATCTAAATTAAAACAGTTCTGTTATTTATTCAACGAATATTCGAATATATTTTTTTAATTAGGCTAGTTCATTTATACAAGGCACTAGAATAATAAAAATAAAATTACAGAATGGAAGTCCAATTACCGGACCAGTCCCAAGCGTTCTAATGATCACTTACAACAATTACTGATGAATCGTAAACAAATTGCCTTATTTATAAACATGCGTAGAAAATTGACATGGTCATATTGTAAGACAACAGAAGATATAAGTACTCTAAAATCTTCCCGTCTTTTTTGAACGCGACCAAGTTCATAGAATTTAGGTAGGAATCGGGTTCTGCATCCAGTTAATGTTAATTTTTATTAAAAGGGTACTTTTTACGTTTTTTAATACCAATATTAATGTCTTCGCCACAGATGAGACGCTTTCTATGCTATATTAAAAAAGTCCAGAATATTCAGTACTAATCCATAATCAGATGGGAGTGATATATACTTTAACCGTACAATAATTCAAATAAGGCCAAACTCGGTTGAGGCCGTAAAACAACATTAAAAACAGCCCAGCGTCGTAAAAATATTATTAAAGAAATTTACATAGATAGGGCGTAATCATTTTATTCGGGCCAGGTTTTTTTAATTAATGCCTTGGATAGGCACGTGGGCAATTCAGGTTGAGTATAGGCTTATATTTAATTGAATTAGGCTCGTTTCGGCCACGAGAGTTATGCGCGGTCTATATTTAGGTGTTTGCCAATTTGAAAGCGTTTACCGAATGTTTGCTTGTTGGACGTCAATTACCAATAAATTATTTTAAAACTGAAAATACTATTGGATTGAACAATCCAGGAGAAATTAATAGTAAAATAAAAATATAGATATAAAAAAACATTTAAGAGCGTATACACCTTGCGCGCAAAGTCAACTATAGGTATTTCTTCGTTAATTTCACGCACACATAAGCGACCAAAGCTGTGTGCGTAGAGCTGCCGCGTCGGCTCGCTATACAATCGGCTCAAACAACTTTGATCCGTGCGCTTCAATTATTCAATTGAAATGTAACTGTAAAATAATATCATAAAAATATTTTATTTGCATTATAAGTAGACAAATATTACTGTGCAAGTAAAGAATAATACAAATTTAGACACTAATCATATTTTCGTTCTTATTACATTGTTAAGTTGCATTCAAATCAGTGTTCAATCAGTAGACACTACGGACGTTTTATTAATCATTTCGTGTTCGAACACATAAGCCTTACAAGTTACAACCCTTTACAATTACGAAATATATTTAATTTTATATTACAATACATAACATAATTTAGCCTTGGAATTACATATTACCTGAAACATAATTTATACTCACTACAAAATCATTGTAGGTAATAAAAATAATTAAATATTTTACT
Source organism: Hyles euphorbiae (assembly GCA_023078785.2). Lineage (NCBI taxonomy): Eukaryota > Metazoa > Arthropoda > Insecta > Lepidoptera > Sphingidae > Hyles > Hyles euphorbiae. The sequence goes on along the minus strand of CM041043.1, from coordinate 4,448,288 downwards.
ACCAAAGTACTAAGATGTGGTAATCGCAGTCCGCGCGTGGCTATTTTTACTACGCACGGCAAAAATCGACTGCAGCTAGGCCGGAGCGACGAGCGATACGTCCTCCCTCTAGAAGGCCTTGCGGCGGTCTGATTTGAGCCACGTCGGACAGCGTGTTTTATAGTGGTTTTTAAAATATTTGTAGAAAACATGAAAACTAATTTTGTTGAAATATAAAAATGGTAATTTATTGATAAGATGTTCTTCTATTATAATATGCAATTGCTATAAAAAAATATGTACGATAAGTTGGTGAAAGAAAATATGTTCTTGACGAGAGTTTCTGAATAATTTCGCATTGTTTAAATTTTTATTTTTCAGGAACTAAACACAAAAACATTATTTTTCTCAGCAAAATCCCTCCATAAGGGTCTTATTAGTCGGATAATATTTTTATTTTCGTCTTATATTTAGTGGTTTCGGAAATATTTAGCTTCTAAATTGCCATTTAAAGCCTAAATAACGAAACTTGTGTTCAGTAATCCTTATAGTACTCACAAATTATCCATCAATCTATAATGTTTTCCACCAAAATCCCTAGATGACAACCTTTTCTAAAAATAGTACTATTTATTTTTCCTTTAAATTGTTTATTGGTGGCTATTAACTCGTTTGAAAAGTCCTGTTTTTTAGCCAAAAAGCGCGCAAAGGGTATAAACGCTCTTAAGTGAATAAATTAAGATAGAATAGAAGAGATTTGCAACCAAACAGAGCAGGTCCTTCAGCGATGCTTAACCCCATCACCGCGTTCACTATGGAGTTCACTAACATCCGCGGACTCCATACGAACCTCAATGCCGTCCACCACCATCTCGAGACGGCCCGGCCTGCTTTGCTCTTCCTAACGGAGACGCAGATTCGTTGTCTGACCGATAATTCTTACCTGTTGTATCCCGGTTATTCGCTTGAAGTAAACTTCAAGCCTAAAGCCGGGGTATGCTTGTATGTTCGTTCGGACATCTGCTGTCGCCGTTTGCACTGCATGGAGGACCCCTCCTTCTCCGCTCTGTAGGTGCACGTGGATCTAGGTTCCTTGAGCCGCATCTACGTGTGCCTTTACAGGTCTCACAACGGGAACGATGAGACGACTCGGCTGTTCAGGCTTAGCCAGGCGGCTGATGACGCGCAGGCGCAGTTCCCGTCGGCCGAAATGGTGGTCTTGGGGGATTTCAATGCTCATCACGAACTGTGGCTGGGCTCCTCCAAGACTGATCATGCTGGCAGAGCTGCCCATGCATTCGCTCTGACTCATGACTTGACACAACTGGTGAACCAGCCCACCAGGATCCCGGATGTGGCGAGTCATGCGCCTTCTCTGCTGGACCTTCTGCTGGCGAGTGACCCAGCCGGGTATCGTGTGACTGTTAGTGCGCCTCTGGGCACTTCCGATCACTGCCTGGTTGGGTCGTCAGTACCGATCGCAACACCTCCACGTCCCGTGCAAGTTAGGCGAAGGGTCTGGCATTACTCGTCGGCAGATTGGGATGGTATGCGGGAATATTTCGCATCCATCTCTTGGAGGCAGCGCTGCTTTGAGGGTAAAGATCCCTCAGCGATTGCCAACGCTATTGCTGACGAGATCAGACTTGGAATGGAATATTACATTCCTTCCTCTGAGATCGCCAGTAAGGGCCGTGGACGCTCCTGGTTCAATCATACATGCGCCGATGCTGTCGGTGACAAACAGGCGGCGTATCGCGCTTGGATCAGGGGTCGCGCCATGAAGGATCCCAATATCAGTTCCCTCAAAGAAGCCTACAACCGTGCCTCCAAGGCCTGCAAGAAGGCCTACGTTAGGGCGGATGCCCAGCGCGTTAGCAGGATTGGGCGTGCGTTGGCCGATCACCCAACTAGCAGTCGTGCTTATTGGAGGTTGGCCAGGGCCGTTCAATCTACATTCTGCCGTCCAGCGTTGCCGCCGCTGAGGTACCCAGAAGGGTCGCTGGCCCACAAACCGCAAGAGAAGGCTGCCTTGCTGGCAAATCTCTTTGCGGCTAATTCCCGCCTCGAAGACCGTAGTTCCCAGTCGCTGCCTACACTGCCTGATTGCGGTTTCTCAATGGCAGATATTCGCATCAGGCGGTGTGATGTGCGGCGTGAGTTACGGTCTCTCGATGTGCGGAAAGCCAGTGGTCCGGATGGGATACCAGCGGTGGTTTTAAGGGCTTGTGCAGCCGAGTTGTCTCCAGCACTAACTCGCCTCTACCGAGCGTCCTACCGCACAGGTGTTGTGCCGGAATCTTGCAGGGAGGCCAATGTGCCCAAAAAGGGTGATCGGTCGGTCCCTACCAATTACCGCCCTATCGCTATCACCTCAGTGACGTGTAAGGTCATGGAGCGGATCATAAACGCTCAATTGGTCCGCTACCTGGAGGATCACTCGTTGATCAGTGACCGACAATACGGATTCCGTCATAATCGATCGACGGGTGGATCTTCTAGCGTTTGTCCTGCATCGCTGGGGTGAGGCGATTGACCAGCGTGGCGAGGCTCTTGCTGTGAGCCTCGACATTGCCAAGGCGTTTGATAGGGTCTGGTACCGTGGTCTTCTGTCCAAGCTTCCGGCATACGGTCTACCCGGCAACCTGTGTTCGTGGATTTCCGGCTTTCTGCATGGGCGTAGAATACGTGTAGTCGTAGACGGACACGCTTCGGCGTTCATGTCGGTAAATGCCGGAGTTCCTCAGGGCTCGGTGCTGTCGCCCACCTTGTTTATTCTGCATATCAATGACATGTTGTCGCTTGGCAACATTCATTGCTATGCAGATGACAGCACGGTTCATGGGCGATACCACTGCGGGCCTCCAGGTTGCCGTGTCGAAACTGTGAAGGGACGCGAAGATCTTGTCATTGAGCTCAATCGGACCTTGGATCTCATTTCTACATGGGGTTCCAGGAATATGGTTGAGTTCAATGCCAAGAAAACCCAGGTGTGTGCGTTCACGTGCAAAAAATCCCCGTTCTCTCCCCTCCCCATTCTTCAGGGTACTCCCCTCTCAGTGCGGAATGACCTGAGTATCCTTGGTGTGGATATCCGCTGTGATCTCAATCCAAGGAATCACATCGAGGGCGTAATATCTGCCACATCACGCAGAGTTGGAGTCCTGAACAGGGTGCGTCGGTTTTTCACGCCCGGTCAGCTTTGTCGCTTATATAAAGCGCAGGTCCGGCCGGGTATGGAGTACTGCTCGCACCTCTGGGATGGATCCGCCCAGTACCTGCTCGATGCCTTGGATGGATTGCAGCGGCGGGCCATCCGCATTGTGAATGATGCAGACGTTACGAGCAACTTGGAGTCGCTACAACTCCGGAGAGATGTCGCCTCTCTAAGCGTGTTCTACCGCCTGTATCACGGTGAGTGCTCTGAAGAATTGTTCAACTTGCTCCCCTCCTCTCCATTCCTAACCAGAACCACGCGTGCTGGCTTGCGAAGCCATAGCTTGACGGTCCACACCATCCCGGCGCGAACCAAACGGTTCTCGAATTCATTTTTGTACCGCAGCGTCAGGCTGTGGAATTGTTTGCCGTCTCACGTGTTCCCTCCTTCCTACAATCCTGGGTCCTTCACTATGCCAGGCCAATATAAAAAAAAAGAGATTTGTGATTGGCAGGGCTTTGGAAATCTATAAGTTGAACGGAACTAGACCAGTTTTATATGTCGTTTATAATGAATTAAATAATAATATACAAAATTAGTTTACAACGTCATATTATTATAATCATAGGGAAAAAAGGGTGGCAGAAAATTATTTGGCTTGGCAGCGCTATTTGGTACTAAGATGCCGATCAATATTAGCTGAATTATTTCCTAATGCACTTAAGGTCATTCTTAATCGTTTTGTCTTTTGTTACTAATTTAATCTTAAATATTATTATTTTTTCTATTAAAATAACAGATTAAAAAATAATTAAATAATATTTTTTTCTATTAAAATAACAGATTTATAAGATGAAATGAAATAAAAACCGTCCATTGCGTTCATTCACAAAAAATAATTCGAATAAGCCCTAACAATTACAGAAATGAACATCAAATTGAAGTAACTGAAACGTCAGTTGTTTTCAGATCCCGTTTACCATATAATTAAACGTCCGCTTTTAACGCGAAGTGTTTGACCAACCAAAGAAAATAATTTATTTTGGTCCCTTTCCGCAAACGCTCCGTTATCCGAGATAGGCCGACGTGCTAAAAATAATACGAACTTTTGAAAAAAAAACCTCATGTTTTTTATTTGGAAAGTCAGCCTTAACTTGTGGAAGTAATAAATTGTATGTACAGGATCTTTCGCCATTATTTTCTGCTAAGGGAACAACACCATATCCATACATCCAAGTTAAAAATAATTGAAGTCACACCCGCAGTTCTGGCTCTACATAAATATACCAAAGATTTGTGCGATGGATGAGTTTTTAAATTCCACACCATCCAAACGATCATCTTGTGTACCATACATTTTATAGAAATGATTTCCGAGTACACATTGAATTTTGGCCTATGTAGTATTCTCTACAAATAAAAGATAAAACTATCTCCCATCGGCGATGTGACATTTGGATATCTAAGTTTACTCATTAATTAATCATTAAAATAAAAGGGTACGAATTGCTAGTAATCTTATATCAAATTGGCTATGTGAAAGATTTCAATAATAATAAAATATTTTTACCAATATTCCCATATATAGACGTAATTATATTGATATCCACTCAACCGATTCACAATTCATTCAAACGTCATAAACAGTGATGTCCAGAAAATAAATTGCGAAAAAGAAAAAATATTTGTCATAGCACTGCACTAAGCTAAATTCATACTAAAGATTGTCTTATAAAAGAAAATAGCTGGCATTACGCCTTTATTCTCTACAATTGCCTCCAAATGTGGGAGCAACGCACTCGAAATCTAAAATTTCAGTAGAAACGATACACTAAAAGCACATTCTTGATCCCAAATCATCTGAGACCGAGGGATACGCATATTGAATCGTGTATCAAAGTAATGGAAAACTATTGTTCTAGCATCTACATTGACTTGCCTTCTCAGCTTGTGATGATAATGGATTTCGTGGTAGTTGCTAATTTAGTTTCTGGCTTAAACAGTCACATAGTGCCGACCGCACAATAGTTTTGGGTATCAGAAACTACTAGACTTTTCAGTTTCAGGAGATGCAGAACTAAAACTTATTTTATTTGGTGATTCAGACATAATTCCTTTCGCTTTATTGGTCAAGTGGAAATTATTGGCGGTAAATTGTGAGATTTGGGGGTTCAATTGCTATTCCGACTAATTTCCTTTGCATGGTATTGCAATTTGAATAAAAACGTAAACAATATGATTACAGGATTTAAACTTTCATTTAAAAAGAGGCTATCAATTTATATAGTTTTACATCACTGCGATCACAAAATTCAGTTTGATTAATGTTAGCTAAAAGTATTCAAATTTTCGGACTATACAAATTGCCGAGTTACTTATCTGTAATTGAACTCCCACCCTAATCACAAAGATTCGTCGAGTATTTCTTATTAAAATTTTAGAACGATAAAGCTCCAAGGAATTGACTACCGCGCGCTTCAACTTTGTGGAATCAGCTACCAAATTAATGCGATTTGAGGAGATGTTTTGTTCCGTGAAAGTTAGCAGAGACCGACGGTTTCTCAAATGTCATGAAAGCCCATAGAGACGTAACAATTAGATGCAGTACTGGCAGTACGTAGTTATTTGTCAATCAATATAAAAAATAAACGAAAAATTTATTTTAGATCGCACAATTTTAACGCCATATTTTGAAAGAAACTGATACTGCCGATTAAACTAATGAAGATAATTACGTCACCAACCCACATTGTTCCATCGAGAATAAAGTCTATACATAACAATACCAAATTGATTTTTTCTTCTGTTACAGATGAACTGTGTGCTAAATTAAACACCAAAATGGACTTGAAGACCACCTACACGTACGAAATAAGATGAACGTGCAAGCAAACATGATAACAACCTAACAATGCACGAAACGGAATTCTTGCAACCAACCGACTACCCGGAGATCGCTTACTCAGAAATCAATTACACAATAGATTTCAATGACACCACACAGAACGGCACGGTGTCGATTGAGGAGAATGGTGTGAACAACTGGTGGGCACTGGTTGCGTTGATGTTGGTTGTTGGAACTGCAGCTGGAAACGTGTTGGTGTGCCTGGCGATATACTTGGAGCGTCGGTTGCAGAATGTGACGAATTACTTTTTGATGTCTCTGGCTATTACTGATCTGTTAGTCGCTGTGCTGGTGATGCCGTTGGGAATTCTGACTTTGGTTAGAGGTAAGATATTATTATCATATGCACTATTTTCATAGTTTAATAAATTTACTGCCTATCAGTCTCGGTGGCGCAGTTGTACTACAGTATGATTGCAAAGCTATTTCGGGTTCGAATCCCGAGTAGAGCAAAGTGATATTGGATCCTTCTATTCATTATCAGCCTGGAGTCAAGAATTTATTCCTGATATAGTGATAAGCTGACTCCCTATCTCATCGTGGGATGGAAACGCAAGGCGAACTGGTTGCATCTCTACCTACCCCTTCTGGGAAAAAGGCTTAACTTTATGTGTATATGAATGAAATAACTAAAATTTTGTAATTATTAACAAGGATATAAGCATAGCATATTCTTAAGGTGAAATGTGGACATGATTTTGATTGTCAGGTTTGAAGATCAACTTGCAGCGACCTTTAGGCTTTGGATATAATTTGCACAACACTGTATAATTTCCTAATCCGACTGACGTAACAAGCGGCCAATTATTCACTAAATTATTCCGAAATATTTATGAAATTAATAGTTTAATAATCCTAAATTATTGTGAGATAAAGCCAAAATTAAACAAAGCAGACTTTCCAATAGTTTATCTTCGCAGACGTTTTAAGCTTAAATTTTTCTAAAAAAATGTTTTGTTTCGAAGGCAGCCGATTCAAATCAGTAATTTCCATTTGATGAAAATTCAATTTTATTCTTTTTCAATCGTTTCAGATCTTTTCTTAAGTATGCGATTGGATTGTCTGAATTTAAAACAGACTGCCTTAAAAGTATTTAAAGTGATATTCTAAATGTTTGGTAAATAAATAGTTCATTTTGAATTTGAAAATACATGTCTTTATCACAGTGAGTTTATGTGTGAAATTCCTACCGCTAATTTACCACGCAAAATATGCACTACTGTGGTACAAAAATTTCATAATTTGAGCTTTATAATGATTTCAAGTAAATTCATGAACTTCAGACACAATAACCCTTTGTAGTTTTAAGATTGCCAATTTCACGTTTTAAGTATGTAATTTATCATATATATTTTTGTGTGCAATAAAGAGTATGTGGAACATATAGATAAAAACATAATATACTAAAAGTAAGCCTCTTTCAAGAAATTCCGGTTTTCCATTGCTATTTCTTACAATTTAATTTGTTCATTATTATGATTAACTTCCATCCCTTCCTTCAACTTGACGTAATCCCGGCTAAAAAGTAAATTGCTATGATTAACCATGTGAACGAAAATAGCACTGCCTTAGAAAATAACTCACGTAATGTCAGCGGCTGCATCATTTTCCCAAGAAGCGGAAAAGCTTAATTAATTAAACTAGAAAGTAGAGTTGCTATTATTAGATGAATCAACACTTAGTACAAACGTTGCTCTTCTTTCTCTACCGTAGAGACGGTAGAGTCCTCTTCCAGTGCGCTCGACGCGCAAACTAATTAAAACAACTTTAAAGTAATTTGTCAAACTACATGAATTACATTCGTCAGTGCTGGCTTAAAAGGAGTTTTCGGATGACATCCTGTTATTAAGTGGACGATTAAAAATAATTAATTGCATATGCAGAATTGTAAAAAAAAAACACAAATTTTAATTAATTCCTTGAAGGTACATTATAAGTTTAATTTGAATTGTTAAGCTATGTTGGTGAAATGTATGGCCTCCACTTTTGAATATTGGTCGTGTGTAATACAAAATATGAAACGAAACGAAATTCGTTGACTGGTTAGGAAGGCAATCAGGAGATTATAAGATTGCCTAGTGCAATAAGGCCGCTCATTGTACTTACTTTAAATATAGCTACAATTATTTTATTTTCTTTTGATGTCTATATGTTGTTTGTACAATAAAGAGGAAAATAAATAAATAAATAGCTCCAAATGACAAGTCAATGTATAATATTCAGTTTCTATATACAAAATATTTGGTATCATATCACGTCACATCACGTCTAGCTTGGCTCCGCCCGGGTGCAGATACACTTGTCAAAATGGCGGCCAAAAATGTTAATTCCGACTTTAGACAATCGACCAATCGGACCACGAAAAACGAATAAAATTTCCTCGTATTTGCTACATTTTTCACTACTGTTTCCTTCCTTTAGGTCATAGCGTGATAATATAAAGCCTATTCCTAGGGCATTCCTTGTTAAATGACTTTTCAAACATAAAAATATTTTTTCAATTCGAACCAGTAGTTCCTGGGATTAGAGGTAACAAAGAAATTCTTCAGTTTTATAAAATTATATTACTAAGTATAGACTTTTTATCGCTATAAATGGCGAGACGAGCGTGACGTTCACCTGATGGTAAGCGATACGACTGCCCATGAACAGTAGCAAAACTAAACCACACCTTGAATCACAAAGCAATGCTTAGCATTCCACCCCGCTCGACATCAGATGTTAGATCTTACGAGTAATATGTCCATTAGTTACACTGCGCTACAATGTCCTTCACACCGAAATACAACAGCGCATTTACACTGCTGTTTGGCGGGAGAGATTGACATTGCGGTGGTTCTCACCCAGGCGGCCTCTCACATATAGAAAGTAAGATTTGTATTAAATATTTTATTTAGTTTTCGGTAGTCTTCCTGTATAATATTTATTCGTAACTAATTTATGGTAAAATTTACTATCCGCGCGACAGTGACGGAGAATTAACTCTCATTGTACAATATTCATAGGGGTGAATGTGGACTAATTTTTGCACGACTCATGCGTATAACATGAATGTATAAATTCGCACTTAACTCCATGGTAATTTTGAAAATAACATACATAAACTCACGCATTTTTTCCACAAAGGTAGGCAAAGCAACCAGGCCTTCTATCTTCTATCTTGAATATTGCAAGTTATAAATAATAATGGATTATACAACCTGACCCCTCTCAATCGTACATTCGATTCTTTCGTTCTTTACTTCAGTGGGTTTTAAAAACAGTTAACCCACGGGCAAGAATACAAATTCGCGGGTTAAATAGGGTACATCTCTGACTTTTCGGACTAATGAGTGTATTGGTAGTCAGCCACTACGCATTATGAATGAGAAGCAAAATTCGCGAGGAAACCTGCAAACCATAGTGACTTGTAAGAATTTCTATGGTGTGTAAAGTCTACCATCCCGCACTAGGCGAACGTCTACCGCTATATAGCCTCACCTCTCTCAATCGTACTATCGATTGTAGAAGAGGCCCGTGCCCTGTAATCGGCGGTATATGGGCTGATACAGAAGCTTATTTTCTACTTCCAACAACACACAAGCTATATCTTAATATGGGTTCTGGGATAAGACAGTTCTAAACCATAAAATATAAATAATATCACCCTACATGTGTAATCATAGATATATACTCCTTCCTATGTGTCAGTGGCTTAGAACAACACGTTGGCCCAATGCCGAATTATTTGTCCAATAAATTCGCTTTGGCCTGTTCCATTTAGTTTTGGTCATAATATATATATTCGAATTTTAATGAAATGCAAAACATTTCCATCGTCAAGTTCATGTAAAGGGTAAATAGCAAAGCTATTGAGGAATTATTTTAAAAACATATTCGGTTAAATAAACAACATACATTTTTCCCACTAGAGAAGGGCCTAGGCTCCAACGCTCTGGTCTTTTTCAGCTTATCAGACTTTAAATATTATTGAAAATTTTGTGATCATTTCTATACTATGCCGGTTGCCTCACGATATTATGCATAGTAACTATCAAAAATATATGTAAATTGCGTAGTGGCCTGTTGGTAAACGGACCAGACGCGACTGCTAACTTGTTCACGGTGGTCGCGGGTTCGATTTCCAGGGACACCTCTGACTTTTCAGAGTCATGTGTTTATTGATAGTCAATCACCACGCACTATAACAGTGAAAGAAACTTCATGAGGAAACCTGCATACCATAGCGATTTGTAAGAATTTCCATGGTATATAAAGTCCGCCAATCCGCACTAGGCCAGCGTGGTGAACTATATGGCCTAACCATTCTCAATCGTATTCACGATTGTAGAGCAAGCCCGTGCCCTGCATTGGGACTTACATATATGGGCTTACACAGTACAGTACAGTGCATATCTAATAAGATTCTGCAATAATTAACTAAATAACACCAACATTCACATTCATAGTCCCGACCCCACCCTAAGATCGAGTCTTGTGTAGTGAGTATCAGGAACTACGAGAGACTTTTCGGTCTCACAAACACCCAGATCCGGAAGAAATATTTGTGGGCCGCGCAAACATTTTTTTCGGTGCGGGTATCGAACCCGCGACCTCTCGGTTCATAGACGGCATCTACCCAACTGCGCCACGAAGTCTGTCAAATGTGAAAAGAAATTTGAGAGTGTATCCAGGTATTTTAATCATGACCACCGTCTCAGCTAAATATTTCTTTCACAAACATACATAATTCAAGTTATTAATAAACTTTTTCAGAACAATAATGTTCATATCCATTAGCCACCTGTCTTCAACCGCATTAATCAAATGATGCAAACATTGATTAACTAATATTATCACGGGGCTAATATTGACAAACAATTTCAATTTACCCACTTTAACTAAAATCGTTGTAATGGAATCTACAACAGATTAAGGACTTTAAATCTAGCTGCTGAAAATAGAAATTGGATTTGTGAGTACGCAGAACTATGTATGTATAATGATGTGTATCTTCAGATAATTTAGACTAAAACTATTACCTGTATTGGTTTTACTTGTACATTTATTGTTAGCTGTCCTTTTTATAAATATTTCCCGTCATAAAGATTACTCTTTAAAGAAGAGTATTATGAAAGAAAAACATTCGTAATCACTCACACATATAAATATTTGACCAGATGAATTCATGTATCATCTTCACTACATAGTATAAAACAAAGTCGCTTTCTCTGTCCCTATGTCCCTTTGTATGCTTAAATCTTTAAAACTACGTAACAGATTTTGATGCGGTTTTTTTAATAGATAGAGTGATTCAAGAGGAAGGTTTATGTGTATAATAGTTGCATATTATTGTAAAGAAATCTATATGCACCCGGGCGAAGCTGGGCCGGGCCTCTAGTTGAATATAATTATTAAAATATATTTGAATTGGCTGATTTTTTTAGTACCGTCATGACAAAGTGACTACAAGTCGTCTACGATTTCTTGTCACCGAAAGCTCTATTGTAACCGTAAGGATAGTTTTTCTCTTTTTATTACATTACACGTATTAATAGTTTTAGATTATGAGCACAAATGCTTATCGTTCATATTATGTCAACAGGTCTCAAACAATGCGTTAAATAGATATATTTTAAATTTTATTTATAGTTTCTAATTTCGCCAGACGCCAATAGATTTGGATGATCTGTACAATACCTGTGATGACAATTTTAGTGTAGAACATAGAGTATCCTCCAAGGCGAGACGGCTATCGTCTGCCGACAAAAATGTTCCAGACTGGTTGTAATATAATAAATTATAAGCAGGCGAATATAAAACGCGACAAACTTGTATTTTTCATTAATATTATCTTAGCGAGAATGAAAATGGTTTTCATAACTAAAATCTGCATGTAAAGAAATGTGACTGTCTTTATTACTAAAATTATAATTTAAAAAATATTTCAACATACATTATTTAATACAATCACCTTTATCATAATGTAGTGGGCAGAGATTACGAATCTCTCACTTACTGGATGCTGAGCCACTTTCGCTCCATCCGTTTTCATTAAATTACCTCCCCGTTGTTTAAACTGTATATAAAAATATCTGGGTTTCCGAAACAAAATGTTTTCATGCGAGTTTACGTGCGGCGGCGCGGAAAGATGGGGTTATCCTCTGTTGATTCTGAATAAAGCTGTTCGTTTGACGTTTAATTGGATAGTGACGTCACATGTTTGTAGGACAAGTAATTGCAGACACAATTTGTTTGTGATGAAGATGTTTTGAACTATTACAGGTGGCAAATACGACCACGAGTCAATACATTACACTATTAATAAACCTAATACAAAAAAAAAACAAAAAAAATATTCAAGTAATAGAATGTAAGACGATTATTAACAAGTTTAATCTCTGTCGTTAATCGGTCTTGTTTAAATAACAAATAAACTTTGAAAGAAAAGTAACAATTTTTAAGTATTCAATACGAAATAAAATGTTCTTAGTACATTCAATTATTTTTAGCACATCCTGTTACGCAATAATAGGGTATATCGCGTTTTAGAACATGAAGATGCAAATTTCAGCTAAATTGCTTCGTCATCACATTGCCAAGTCAGGACATCAACCCGACATTTCCATACACAATAGACCAACAAGCCTTTGAAAGTTCAAAACCCTTCTCAAACTACAACAGCGCAACAAAAATTCCAACAATTTGTCAACACATAAAACAAACTTATAATGAACAGTAAGGCTGTTGCAAACAAGTGACGTCACGTACCACCGGAACGTCATCTATCAACGTCACTGTACTTTCATTGTACGCTGACGGCGTAAGCGAGTCGAATTAAATTGTTATTTTGGATTTTATCGCGATCCAATGGACACAGACCTTATTGAAGCAAATGGATATTAATTCTCTTTTTGAAATGATTAGAAGAATGTTTATTTGTGACGTGTTTTATGCGTTAGAAAATCAAAATAAGAACCTGAGGCAACTTAATGTTGGAAAGTTTAGCGTACGAATTTCTGAGGCATTCCTAATGAGTTGAATCTAGAGTGATGCAAAGATGAAAGGAGTTATAAAAATTCGTAAATAAAAAAAAACAGAATAAATTATTATGAGTAAATATAATATCAAAATATTTAATTTCTATGTACCTATAATTATGGAAAATTAAAATAATAATATCCAACACATACTTATTATGCAACTACCGTGGAAATCAATTAATATTTGAACGGTATGAGAATTGTTAAGTAGATAAAATAAAGAAAAATGCCTTTTTACTTCTATTCTGAAACATGCTTAAAACTGATGATCCTTTGATGCCGTGAATATTTTTAGATAGGATCCGGAAAAAAAGAAAAATAAAAGAAGTTAATACTAAAGCCAATTTATCATATTTTTTGCCTAGCTAGACTATTAAGTTTTAATTATTTATAAAAATGAATACTCCAGAACGATACTTCAAATTAAAACTTAGCAATTAATTCAAATTGAAGGGACGAAAAGAAGAAAATGTAAAAATAAAACCATTTAATTTGTTCTCGATCTCAAGAATTTTATTAGATTTAATATAAGTTCGCGAAATGTTTGTAAGATATTGTTATAGGCTGAACTTTGTTACCTAGAAGTAATACAATAAAAAAGAAGCCTTTTTATTTATGATAGCACATATTTACAACACAGTGTAAAACAAATCACAGAACTTAAAGAAACACTATTTATATGTTTTACTATAAACTCATCCCTTTTCCCAGGAGGGGTAGGCAGAGGTGCTCCCAGACTGCCTAAGTTTAGCTGTTCCTCTCATGGTGTGATACGGGACGAGCCTTACACCATATCGGGCCATAATCACAAATTCTTGTCTCTGGTCTGATGAACTCGAGACCCAGCATTTTAACCGTATCGAAGTACAACTAATTAAAATGAAAATAAAAGTACACATACATAATTCTAATATAAATTGATATTTTCCTTTTGAGATCGGTACCCTATAAAGAATAACTTCTTGCTTGTTTTTTTACTTACTCGTAGGAAAAATTGACTTCAACGCAGCAAACATTTCCATATCAGTCCTAAATAGGTCACTGCTGAGAATGGAATCGAGATTGATTGAGAGAGCTTAGTCTAAATCGACCACGGCGGTCTATTGCAGGTTGATAAACTTGATGAGCTGGCTGCAAATGCTCTGCAATTTAGATAAACTTTGAAATTCCTTTCAACGTTTCAGCCTGTAGTATTAATAATAATAACATCAATCATAGCTTTATAATTTATTAAAGCCTAAATTAAATCAAACTATATTATACGTCATTTTATAATAGTGAAGGTGGACGAACGACCTGGTTGCGGTTGCAGGAAGTCGCTGGATGCAGGCCGCTTCCAACAGGCCGATGTGGAGATCCTTGGGGGAGGCGTATGTTCAGCATTGGACTTCTTGTGACTGACAAGAAAATAATAAAGAAAAATTCTTCAACAAATCCTATAGCTTTTATCCTACTAGCCGCATGAGCCGGGTACAGATACTCTTTTGAAAATATTCTATCCCCTATTTTCATCACTACATAGTATAAAACATAGTCGCTTTCTCTGTCCCTATGTCCCTTTGTATGCTTAAATCTTTAAAACTACGCAACGAATTTTGATGCGGTTTTTTAATAAATGAAGTGATTCAAGAGGAAGGTTTATCTGTATAATACGTTCATATTATTGTACAGAAATCTATTTGTACCCGGGCGAAGCTGGGCCGGGCCGCTAATCAGGGATAATATAGGATACTAATGGTGAAAGAATTTTCAAATTGGTCCAGAAGTTTCAAAGCCTATTCAATGTAAAAATCTTTCCTCTTAATATTAGTATAAAAAGCCTAAACATCAAAACAATAAAGACCACAATAACGTAATTTCAGAATCACCCTCAATAGAGAAGTTTCCTCAGAATGATAACCGTTTTTATCCTTTTGTTTTGCTCTGAATCATCCAGGATTTATGGTCCATTTGTATTAGTAAGCTAGATGTATCGCCGACGTGATAGTGGTCATATATTTCCCTCATCGCTATGAAGATTTTATTGGACGGTAAAATTGTGATATGTGATGTTGGCTCAGACTAATAAATGCATACTATTTTTGACTTTTATGGCGGTGACCTGGGCAGGTTTTTGTAATATACCATGCCTTTGGCTTGGAGGGCGATTAAATATATTGCCAGAATTTATATATATTATTGTCGGCAAAATTTGGCCTGTGTAATTGCAGATATAAATTTACTGAAAAGAAAATAATTTACTGAATCCATTATAATGTTCAGTAAGATCTTATTCAGTTGCAAGACTTTTGACACAATCGAAGATCTAACATTTCTTCGTCCATACATTGTCCAGAGACCAATAGGACATTTCTTTGAGCGCTATGAGTAATAAGACCGATTTGATATGGTCATGTATCGTTCAATAAGATAAGCCTTATGTTGACTTAGGTCCTGATAAGAATGACAACAATATCCCTTATCAGACATTTACTATGACTGGTACTCCCAAGTAAATTAATTTAACTAACTAATAATAACACAGTCAAAAAACCTTCATTTTAATGCAAAAGAATTCGTACCAAATACCTCATTTAAAAATACTTTGGGAGCGGGCGGTCGGGAGCGGTCACATATTATTGGTTGACATTTCTCGCCCACGTACTAAGCAAATATGTGGTGCGGTCGGAATGTCAGTGTATTAGCGGAAAATATGTTAATGCGAAAGTTGTTAGCTGCATAATTTATGTTTGGCGGTTTCAGATAAGGGATGGGATTTTATACAACGTTTTGGAATTTAAATATTTATTCTGAAAGTCAGGTACGAGAGAAAAATAATTGGACATGAATGCGTTGATGATTTAACGAAATTAAAAAATGAAATTGCCCAAAAACTTTTTGCAAAAGGTTTATTTAAAGGTTTAAAAGGTTGATTGTAAAGCTTGTCTCAGCTTCTGGAAGCTTTTCCAGCCTTCTTCATTATATTGTTGGTAGTATAAGTAGCAATAGATGAATTATGTTAATGACAGGGTACATTCTCGGTGCGAAGATCGAACATTTTCATTTCATAAGAGGCGAAACATATATTAAGAGTAGTAATAATTGTTGACCATCAGTGAGGCAAGCCATTAAAATTCGATGCGTAATTTATAAAATTTAAAAGATACTTGATTTGATAGATGACTGCCTCGGTGGCGTAGTTGTACTACGGTACGGTTACAAAGCTGAGTTCTCGGGTTCGAATCCCGGGTTGGGCAAAGCGATATTGGATTTTTCAATTCAGTATCAGCCCAGAGTCAGGAATTTGTGCCCGATATGGCGATAGGCTCGCCACTTATCACATTGTGGAACGGAACATACAAGGCGAAGTGTGGGTGCCCTGGCACCTTTGCCTACCCCTTCTGGGAATAAGGCGTGAGTTTATGTATGTATGTAAAAGATACTTGTCCCAAACACCAGCAAATTTTCGGGATCCAATACACTTCCTGCTTAATTTCCCCGCTGTCAATCTTACCGCATCTGAATATTCGGAGTGCCGGTGCCATTTGGGTTGGCCTTTTCAAGATCACGTTACGTCCACGAGCGCTTCGATTGGGTAATAATAACTAATGTGATCGTCTTGTTTCTTTTTTACTGGCAAAAAGTAGCTGCTATTCACTTATAAACAGTGTAATCAATCAAATCCAATGAATGCTGGGGAATCGCTGAAATGTTATCGACTAATTCTTTTTGGTGCTACACTGTCAAGCTCTGGAATTGGCCATCACGCGGATTCCCTTCCGTCCTATAATCCTAGGTCCTTCCACCGTTATGTGAAAAAATCTTACCAGGCCGGCATAATTGTATCGAATGGGTTGGGACTGCCGTCTGATGCTATTCGATACTCTACCTGGACGGCATTTGTGCGTATCAGGTGCAGTCATTATGCCATGCTGGGGTAAAAAAAAAATCGACATAAGATTGTGTATTTTGCCAGACGATAGAATTATGACTATCCGAAACCAGGTATACAAGGAGTACCAGAAACACGACGGAATTGCATGTCTTTGGTACCATGGTGATTTTTCCACCATCACACACAGGAGACTCCTTGTATAACTCGGTCACAATATCTCTGCACCTCGCAGGAATGCGATGCCCCTCCCGCTATCCTTTCTCCTTCCCGCGCTCGTCCGAACACGACAGTACGGTTAGTACTTTCGTTGCCGCTACGCGCCTCAAAAAAGTTTTAATTTTTAAACATATTGATGTTATACATTAATATTTTATGGAATCATGATGTACAGTTTATAAACTAAATAAGATTAAAAAAAAATGTTTAACTTTTTTCTTTTTTGACAGCTTCCGTGGCGCAGTTGGTTAGACGCCGCCTGTGAAACGAGAGGCCGCGGGTTCGATTCCCGCACCGAGAGAAATGTTTGTGCGGCCCACAAATATTTCTTCCGGGTCTGGGTGTTTGTGAGACCGAAAAGTCTCTCGTAGTTCCTGATACCCACGACACAAGACTCGATCTTAATGTGGGGTCAGGACTATGTATGTGACTGTTGGGTGTTATTTATTTATTTATTTATTCTATCATTGAATTACGTAACATTTAACACAAACATTAATTCAATCCATAGATTTAGTATAACTACATCTATAATTCAATCATAACACAAAAAAAGTGATGGATTGGTATTTGGATGGTAATTTTCACTCCGTACGCGCCGACATGACGTCATCAACGCCGGGTGCACAGATATTTTGACCGAGTTATAGATACGCATACGACGGCCCCAGCTTCATGGTCTTCAAAAATTTCGCTCACCGAAATCCTTTGGCTCATTTATGAAAGTCAAAGTCTACATGGCCTTAATCAAACATGGAGCACTCATCTATGAACCATGCAATTCATAATTAATCATACATTTGGCCATATAAGACCGAACAAACGGATCCAAAAAAAAAAAAACTTAATTTATGATTTCAACCAAAGAGTTTTGTTTTGTTGCAGGTTACTTCCCGCTGCCTGCAGCCTACTGCCTCACCTGGATTTGCCTGGACGTTCTGCTCTGTACAGCGTCTATCATGCATCTATGCACTATCAGTGTGGATAGGTAAGCATTCTTATTACGACTTAATTTTGGTTTAAATATTCCTAAACTTCAAGTTCGACATTTGTGCCCAATATCGATAAGTGCCGTAATGGACGTTCACACATAAAGCCGAACGATTTGATAAGAGTTGCTTACAGTCAATGTATCAAGCCATTGCTCCGAAAATCTTTGATACTGAAGTTTTAGCATTGGCCAATAATAATATATTATCATCATATATATTGGTCAGAAGAAAAATGAGGTTCTGGTGAATATTCAGTGCTTTGCTAACATCGATTACCTAACAATAGCATTTACGTCAGTACTGTTCTATAATGTGTGTAAAGTCGATATTTTATGTTTTCTTGAAGACCTTACTTTAAAAAGTACATGGAAGTATTTGGTTTTTCGGGCTTTTAACGTTCTTTGGGAGATGCCTATATCCAATAGTGGAATGTAACGGGCTGATGATGATGATATTCGGTTATAAGTTTCATAAGCAATTTGTAACCTTACCATTATTTCTAGGTACCTCTCCCTTCGATACCCGATGCGGTTCGGAAGAAATAAGACCAGAAAAAGAGTGACAGTCAAGATAGCCTTCGTCTGGATACTATCCACTGCGATGAGTCTCCCGCTCAGCCTCAAATATTCTAAGGTATTTTACTTACTTTATTTATATCATGGTGGTCGCGGGTACGAATCCCAGGGTACACATCTAATTTTTCGAAGTCATGTGCGTATTGATAGTTAATCACCAAGCACTAAAACGGTGAAAGAAAACATTGTGAGGAATACCTGTATACCATAGCGATTTATAAAAATTCTATGGAATGTAAGCGTGGTGAACTATATGGCCTAACCACTCTCAATCGTACTGGAGTGGGACATATATGGGCTGATACAGATACAGTATTTATATCATAGCGTTTGGCGCTCTCTGGTCATATGGCGGGACGACTTGCACAAAAGGGTCAGCAGGAACTACTAATTTAGTTGTGGATTGTATGTAATATATTTTAAACACACGTGGGATACTATGATTTGGAGCTATTTATCAGTTGCTTTTTTTCACTAAGATAGAGGCAACATTTAAGACCCAGCCAACCTTCATTCACCTGCTTGTCAAAGTACAAATCACTTTTTATGTCTCACGTAGGTACCATTAAAATAATAAAATTTTAATTCACAAAATAATTTAATTTACGAAACAATTAACAAAGTATTTTCACTCAACCAACAAAAAATTAACAATTAATTGGCTAATTTAATGAAACGAAATTCACGAGTAAGTTAAATATAAATTGCATTTTCAGCTTCGGAGTTTTACAATAACAAACTAGTAAAGCGATTCGAGGGATTTAATTGAAAACAATCTAACTTGGAAACAATTTTGAAAAGTTTCGTTGTTTTATAGATACAAGAATTGATAAGGTACACAACGCTGGTACGGTCGGTAAACAAAAGGTTGCCAAAGATGATTTTGAATTTGGAACATAAATATTTTTGTTTAAACACGAAACACGAATTAAGAGAAAACTTTTATTTTCACGATATTTCACCTGATGATAAGTGTTCTGCCGCTCATGAACATCCAAACGTTTTGATCCTTGATGTATTTCCGGCTAATAAAACTATAATATTATTTACGGATTTTATCGCGGATTTGACTTGATGTAATGTTTAACTTTTTTACCTTCCCGACGTTTCGTTTATTTTACAGCTTTCGTTAAGGATTTCGTGTTCACGGGGTGGACTGAGGTTTGAGTCATCCGCTCAGTGACTGTTAACAATTTAACTACCCCTAGTTTACAATTAATAAATTCAAAAATAATTTAAAGGTTTAGTTGGTATTGCGATCCGATCTACGAAGAAATGAAATCCGCGATAAAAGCCGTAAATAATAGTTTTATTTCGAAGCTTTTTCATAATTATTGTTATATAATATCAGACATATATTCAAGCCGGAGTAACTACTGGGCATATTGTTTCTTTACATCTTATGTCTCAGGATGGCGAGCGCAGTGGAATGCCAAGCATCGCTTTGTAATTCAAGGTGTTATTTGGTTTTGCTACTGTTTATGAGCAGTCTTATTGGTTACCATCAGGCGAATAATAAATTAAAAAAAAAATACTCTTGAAATTATAGTGTACACTGTACAGGAATACCTTGACTTTTAATGCGATAACGTCAACTAAAAGAAATTGAAAATACTAACTACTAACACCATAATTTAACCATTAACTTTAAAGCATTCCATGTGGATATATTATATTTTTATCCACTTTTTTTATGTCATATACATTTTAGAATTTCTATGGTAAATATTTAAAGTCCGAATTAAACCAACGTGCTAGACTATATTATAGCTTAACCACTCTCAGTTCTCTCTCTGTATCTCAGTACTTTCGATTGTAGAGAAGGCCGGTGCCCTGCAGTGGGACGTATATAAGCTACAGTAAGTGTTTCACAAAAATATCAATTTATTGACAGCATCATCATATTAAGTGATGAAAAGTCCACAAGTGCCAAAATATCCACTTAAATTGCCAGAGCGCCGCATTAAAAACCTGCCTGAATCAAGCATATTTCTGTGACCCATTTCACATCTCCACTAAAAATCATACCTAAATAAAGACCTTTTACTATCATAACAACAATATTTAATCCAGCAGCAATGTGTCACAAAAACTTGTAAAGGATTTTCAGATTCAATAGAGCTAACTGAACAAATGGGTCTGCGGAAACTTTTTGGCCCGACCCTTCGTTATTTCATTGTTTCAATTTTGACCTTTTTGTTGTCCTGAAGAAACCTTTGCGTAACGTTCATAAACATTAAGAGATCTCTTCTTTAATATTGTAACTATTAATGTATAAATTTGTGATGACCCGTAACTTATATGTTAAAAATAATTTCTTGACAAATTAGGACTTACTAAATGGATGACCTCATAAGTATTAGAATGATTCTGTATCAGCCCATATACGTCCCGCTGCAGGGCACGGGCCTACTCTACAATCGAGAGTACGACTGAGTGGTTAGGCCATATAGTCCACCACGCTGGCCTAGTGCGGGTTGGCGGACTTACATACCATAGAAATTCTTATGAATCGCTATGGTATGCAGGTTTCCTCACGGTGTTTTCCTTCACCGTTTTAGTGCGTGGTGATTGACTATCAATACACACATGACATATATTCCTTTAACTATTTGTCGACATGACATATTTCATATCGCAATAATTTTAATTTACTGAAAATTGTAAAAAGAGTGAAGTGAAGTAAAATAGGTATTCAAAATGAAGTGCGAGGGATGCCTTAACGAAACAAGAAAGTTTGCCACCTGCTCACTGGTGAATTGCAAAAAAATTTTTTGCTATGTATGTATTGACCCGACAAAAATCACTTCTAAGAATTCATGGAAATGCCCAATTTGCGCTGCTGGCCCGAAGAAGGGAAAAGATCATTCGCTGACCCTTGTTAAGGAAGACGAGTGTGACAACGGTACCAGTCGATATGAACCGGAGATACCTAACGAAATCTCGTCGGCCGATGTCAAAGCACTAATGACTGAAATTAAAAACTTAACATCGGAAATCTCAGCCTTAAAAGGCAAATTTGAAGAGGCCACTCACTCATTAACATGTTGTCAAGAACGCCTGGACCAGTTAAATAAAGTCATCCAGAGCAACACCATAAGAATTAAAGATTTGGAACGTCACGAAAAAGAAAACGAAGTTCTTCGTGCTACAGTTTCCCTGTTGCAACAAGAACGTAATCAGGCAGCACAAAACAATTTACGAAACGAGTTAGAAATATCGGGCATACCTGAAACTCCAAATGAGAGTCTTGGTCATATTGCTCTTGTGGCAGCTCATAAAATCGGGATAGACCTCAAAAATGAAGATATTGATTGGATTACTCGAGTGGGATTAAAAAAGACTCCACCAATGGATATTAACCAGGCAACATACACAACACTGCCGCGTCCGGTTGTTGTACGTCTTCTACGCCGGGATAAAAGAGACCAAATTCTCAAAGCCACCAAACAAAGAAGCAACATTACTAGCAAGGAATTTGACCTGCCTGAGCCTACACTCAAGATCTTCTTTAACGAACGACTCACTAAGGAAAATCGACTGTTATTTCGTGAAGCTCGAATTAAGGCGAAAGAGAAAGGCTTTGCTTAATGCTTCTGCAGTAACGGAGGTATATATATTAGGAAGTACAATGGCAGACCAGCAACTCGCATATATACCAATACAGATCTCGATGGCTTTCTTACAACAGTGGGTGAGCAAGAAACCTAATATTACATATAATTTCTATGACAAGTTTCTTCTTCCACTATTTTATTTTAATTATTCTTTATTCCATTTATTTACTCTCAATTCACATTTCGTAAAAAGCATTAAAAACTATATTGATTTTAATTCTTACAATATTAATCAGTTTATCAGACAATTAAATTTTACGCCATTCATTTATTCTCGCAGTAGTGAAATTTTCGACAAGCATTCTTTGTTAAATTATAAAACAAGCAAAAAGCCTGTATATGGCAACTATTCGGCCACCGTAATAAAAATAAAAATATGTATACTTTTCATTTATTATTCTCAATGGCTTGCAACACTTTAGATAATGACTTAGATTCATACGCTATAGATTGCCATATAATAGATGGAGCTGAGAAGTGTGCAACTTTATTGTCACCTTGTTATAACTTTAAGATAGTGTCACTGAATATAAGAAGTATTAACAATAATTTTGATAATTTGTTAGTAGCTTTAAACCGATTAAATATAACTTTTGATATTCTGTGCCTTACAGAATGCAGACTAACAAGAGATATTGTAATCCCACAAATTCCGGGTTACAACTCGTTTAGATCAACCAAATTTATAAACCAAAACGGTGGTGTTGTTGTTTATGCTAAAGAGTCATGGAATGTTTCGTATGTTGAACCCATGTTAGAGGATGCCGACTGCATTATTAATGATGTTTCTCAAAACATTACAATATTTGCGATATACAGATCACCTTCGTTCAATAAATGTGAAAAGTTTTTTAATTCATTAGCCCTAAACCTGAACTGTTATAATAATAGAAAACAACTTGTATTAACTGGAGATATAAATATTAATATCGCTAACGCTGACGAAACTGTTTGTTCAGAATATTTATGTCTAATGGCAGAATATGGAATGATTCCAGCCATAACCAAACCAACTAGGGGTTCATCGATACTAGATCACTTCTTTGTTAGGACCAACTTAGCAGCTTTAGGAATAGTATGTCGATTAGATTTGACTGATCATGATTTAACAATATTAGGTATTAAGCAATTAGAAACTACAAAACAAAAACCAAGAAAGACTAGATTAAGAAGAGACTACGAAGGTATAGAAAAAGAACTCGCTCAAATAAATTGGACAAGTCGCTTAGATCAGACAAATGTCGATAACGCCGCTAATGAATTTATGACTACCCTGTTGAATGTAGTCAGTAAATACACAACTTCAACCGTAGTTAGTCGCTCTAGACGAAATATTAAACCTTGGGTGACACCGGGTTTAATGCGTTGTTCTCGACACAAAGATCGGCTTCACATGCGTACAAAAAATAATCCCAATGACCCTATAGCTAAACTTATATACAATCGCTACCGAAATTATTACATAGATATAATTAGAAAAGTTAAAGCAGACTATGACAATAAGAAACTAATGGACAGTAAAAATAACAAAAAGCAATTATGGAAAGCTATAAGAGACATATGCCATATATCCTCTAGTAAAAAAGACTCCATTGAGTTACTCTCCGTACCAGGAACAGTTAATTGGAAACAATCACTTAATGCATGTAATAATCATTTCTGTTGTGTTGGTTATAATTTAGCAAACAGAATACTAGAATCCTTAGATATAACTGAGGACGCTCTTGCAGCTAAAGCAAACATACTGAAATCACCTGCTTCATCTTTCTTCCTACAACCTACAGATAGTGATGAAATTAATACGTTAATTAATAATTTATCTAATGACAAAGCTCCTGGTCTTGATTCAATTAATAATGTCTTAGTCAAATTTATCAAAAATGTCATACTTGAACCACTAACAAATATTTTTAATTTAAGTATATCGTCGGGTACCTTCCCTACCATCTGGAAAACTGCAGTTGTTGCTCCAATTCATAAAGCTGGAACAAAGGATTCTCCTGATAACTACCGTCCAATTTCTCTTCTAGGAGTATTTTCAAAACTACTAGAGAAAATCATAAGTAAGAGACTCGTAAAGTATCTTGAGGATAATAATCTGATATCTGAAAAACAGTACGATTTCCGCCAAGGTAGGTCCACCAATGATGCTGTTACTAAACTCACAACTTCAGTTGCCTTCCATCTTGATAGATCTGAAAAATGCATTGGTGTTTTCCTAGATTTATCAAAGGCCTTCGACACTGTCTCTGTCCCTATACTCTTAAAAAAGTTGGAAAACAAGGGTATCAGAGGAATTCCTCTAATGTGGTTTAAAAGTTATCTATTGGGACGAAGGCAGTGTGTTAAGGTCTCTGATCATCTGAGTGACTTTCAATCTATTACTTTTGGTGTTCCACAAGGCAGCATATTAGGACCTACCCTATTTAACATTTATATGGATGACTTACACAATCTAGCACTCAATGATACAGAAATAATATGTTATGCAGACGATACTACTATAATTTTCCACGGAAGTTCTTGGGAAAATGTCCTTAACAACGCTGAGAGTGGCATGGCTGCAATTTCCAGATGGCTAAGTAATAATCTTCTTACTTTAAATATAAATAAGACCAACTACATGTGTTTCCATAAAACATCACATACAGCACCCCCACAATCCATAAACCTTAAAATACACATATGCAGCATCATGTCTGGCACTTGCTCGTGTGAAATTTTAGGTCGTTCAGAAGTTGTAAGATATCTAGGAGTATTGATAGACCATAAGTTGAATTTTCAGCAGCATATTACCGCGGTTTCAAATAGAGTCAGAAAGACAATAAGTGTAATGAGACGTCTTCGTGATGTAGCCAATATTAATACATTAAAATCAACTTATTTTGCATTAACACAATCTTTAATCACTTACTGTTTACCTGTATGGGGTGGTGCCGCCAAAACACGCATGTTAGAATTAGAACGCGCACATAGATCAGTTCTCAAAACCATGTTTAAGAAACCGCGACTATACCCAACCACTAAACTCTATGAAGAACAAAAATTGTTAAGTGTACGTAAGCTCTTCATACTGGCCACCACATTAATTGTACATAAGAAAGTCTTGCTCTCCGCTGACTACTCTGACTTGGTCAAACAGAGAGTTTTTAAGGTTCCATTGCCCTATGTTAAAACCACTTTTTCCAAACGCTTTAACCCGTTTATATCCGCATATGTATACAATAACCTCATAAAGTTATGTGACTTTAAACACCTTCCCATGCGAGAGACTAAAAATAAGTTGCAAAGCCTGCTTTTAAGTTTAAAATATGATGATGGAGAAAATATCATTAGTAAATTGTCTTGATCTTATTAATCCTTGAAAAGAATAATTTCGTTAAATTGTAACAATCCATGCATATGAAAGTATATTAGTTGAGAGTAAATTTAAATTTAACATTTATTTATTTTTGTTTGTCATTAGTATTTTATTTACGTTATTATTTTTATTTGTCAATGTGTTGATCTCTTTGATTTATAACGCTTGTTATTGTTATGATTGTTTAATTTTTATATTTTATAAATGTCTAATCTACGTGCTGTGCAACATGATGCCGGTGTTTGTATGTTTGGTGCCCCCGATCCAGGCATGCCTAGTGGGGGACCATGGTTAAAATGTTTAGATGTTAAATTGTAAACCTATTCTAAGATTGTAAAAAAGTAATTGTAATTGTAATAAAGGAAATAAATAAATAAAAATAAACTGCTACATTAGTCGAATGATTGATTGTTTGTATATATGTATATATATTTGTATATATTATTATGATATCTGTGCACTTGTATATGTATATACATGTCTTTATATATTTATTTATATATCTTATATATGTTATGTTTGTTATTTTTGTAATTTATTCATATGTCACGTATTTTGCATGTATGATTTTATTTAATATATATATATATTTTTCTTTAGTCAATCTTTATCTTACTTGGTACACTATTGACTGCCCTCTCTTTTTTTCCATCTCTTATTGTCCATCCCAAGGTAGTCGGTAAGAGATTGCCTCGAGCGATACGACCGCCTTTTGTACTACTATGTAATATAATGTTCTATTATTAAGTTAACTTAGTGTATAATAAAGGATTTAAATAAATAAATAAAATATTGAGACTTAACATCGTTTGACTCAGGATGGCAAGCGCAGTGGAATGTTAAGCATTGCTTTGTAATTCAAGGTGTTTGGTTTTGCTACTGTTCATGAGTGGTCGTATCGCTTACTATTAAGGGAACGGCATGCCGTTCATAGCAATAAAAAAAAGAATACTGATATTATAAGGCCTATATGGCCTAACCACTCTCAATCGTACTCTCGATTGTAGAGGAGGCCCGTGCCCTGCAGTGGGACGTATATGGGCTGATACAGAAAAAAATAATAATACTAGAATTTATAAACCTAAAATATATTTTTGTTTATTAATTTACTACGAAAATTCCAAATGTAAATAGCATTTATATTTGAAAAGCGTAAACTATTGCTGGTTCAAACTGTATTTCGAATGCAAAGCGTGTCTCATTTTCTTTAAACATTATTAATGATAGCAGATGTTTCCATGACAAGGAATAAATGGAGCCCGAATTAAATACGTGCTCAAAGTTGATAAGACTTAATGCATGGACTGTGAATGGTTTAGGGTGTATTTGAGGTCGTATAAATTGTCTTTGTAAATTAACATTTTGTTGTTTTTATTATTTTACGTAATGGTCCTTTTTTGTGAAGTTGTATTGTAAGAATTGATAATTATATTTCTTCTTGTATAGGAAGAAGGTAGACTATTACGATAAGTTAGTTAGTCGCACAAAAACGATAATAAGTAGCAAGTACTAAGACTAATTCTAGACCAATAATACCTAGAAACCTCAATATAAAGCCTCCTCTTTCTGTTAGTGTACTGTGAACTCATTAATATATTTTTTCATAAAAAAATATACCTATGAAGTTACGTTCTTACGGTGCGTTTGAAAAAAAAGACAGTAATTTGTTTTTAAGTTCATATTTCAATATTGTTCAATATTATCATTTTTAATCACATACACACATATTCATAAATATACATATGTGATTTTAAATTATACGTATATGGTGTTGAATAGAACATTGTTTAAATTAATGATTAAAGTTAGGTACTTGTACTCGTATATTAATAAAGAAATATAACTTCTCTATTTTTAATTTACATACATCTTTACAATATTTATCAACTGTATAAAATATTTCAAAAATAATTTTAATATTGAAACTCACGACAAAAGGTTTTAAGCGTGCAAATTCTTGCATGCTTCATGCGGGTCTTGGGACCGATTGAATTATATAATGTACTGAATTTTCTTCGGGCCAGCGTGGGGGTCAAAGGCGTCGTTTACTTTCGCGCCTTTGGGAATATTACCCTTCGTTTGATGTGTGAACTTTAGAAATATTACTTGAATTATTTTAATGGTTTCTAGTAGTTGAAAAAGGAAGCAACCGGTGAGGTTGTGCGTATGGCTTCTAATCTATTGTAATCTAATTCTAATTTTCTAAAAAGAAATCTTCCCTAATTTACCGGTTTGAGTTTTTAAGTAATTGTATTGTTTTCTAAGAAATTAATAGTTTTAATATTTAAATTACTTGTTTCTTCTTCTTTTTTGTCTTCAAAATTTTATCTGGAGTTCACGTTTCACATTGTTAGAACACGTATTTTTATTGTCATGTAACCAATTTAAACTTTCCAAGAAATCCACACACAAGCAAAAAGGTAACATCCGTAAAGCTTAATATGATCTCTATCATCATAGAAATAGACCCAAACAAGAACCTCACACATTTCATATACTTATGTACATAAATTACACCAAAGAGGCCACACTAACAATATTCAAGCAGTTTCTTTGATCATCTTATTTCCTCACGAATCCCTTTGACCTTCAGTGTAATAATCTTAAATTCCCGAGCTATTTTCACGTCATCGTGGAATCTAATCATCATTCACTCAGCGTGAAATTATTTTTTTTACTCAAGTAAATTGTCCGCCGCAAGGTGACTTGACCGAGCGTTGATCGAATGTAAGGATCTAATTCGAACCCAGTGGAGCGAGAAAGGAGGTTAACAAGTGAGATGTTGGTAACAGATTTGGTAAAAGGTTGGCTGGATCCATTTTTTGAGGTATTTTGTGTTGGTGTTCTTTGTTATATTGGTTGGAAATCAGATAGGTGATGTTTGAAACGTGATGTAGAATAACAAATGTTTGTCTGATAGTAAACTCACTCAATGTTTATGTAGGATAAAATTTTATGAAAAAAGATGAGTAGAATTTCCATTCTACGTTAGACGAATGACTGATACGGAACGTGTTGTAATAATAATTAACGAAAGTACTTAATATAGAAAGAGTTTGAAGATGAATGATTGAGATATTGAAGTACAGAAGGACGGAATAGTAGAGAACTGAATGGAAAACGACGGATGACGTTGAGGACGACGAATAAAGACGCAATTTGAGAAGAATCAAAAAGGCGATATTATATTGCAGATTATTAAACCGATTTTCCCTTAATTTGACCCGAAACTGAACTAGTCCCACATTTATTGTACCAAATATACAACAGCTCGGGTTTTAGTTTAGGATCATGACTATATATTATGACTGCGTTTTGTTATGATATAAAAGAGAATAGCAGGATCCTCTTAGTAGGGTATAGGAAAATGGCTTGACTTCAATACAGGCTACAGCTGGTAACTAGAAAAATATGATAACATTTGGTCAATATTCTCATCAACCTTACCATTGTTTCATTAACAGCCGCTGCCAATAAACAATCCCAATCCAAAATTTGCCGTTTGACATTGACAGCTGAATCGTTTTTCTGATACTATATTGCCAATAATCAATCTCCGTAGTGAAAGAAGCAAAACTAAAGTAACAGTTATGTAAGACGAAAAATACCTTATATAATTATGTATTGTTTCATATCGCAACCGAGCAATCTATCTTTATCCAAATTGTCAGGGCTATATTTTATATGATAGAGTATCGTATAAATTGGATAGTTCCCTGTGGATATCAGCGTCACGCACGCGAAGCTTGTCAAGCCACTGGATTTTATAGAGATTCATGGGTGTTTGATAAGTTTGTTTCAGATCATTATTTATATAAGTGTGTGATGTTTTTTTTTTTATTACAATGAATGGCGGGACGAGCATGCCGTTCGCCTAATGGTAAACGAAGCGACCGCTCATGAACAGAAGCCAAACCAAACAACAGCTGGAACTACAAAGCAATGCTTGGCATTCCACTGCGCTCGCCATCCTGAGACATAAGATGTAAAGTCCCAATATGTCGAGTAGTTACGCCGGTTACAATGTATAACAGTGCATTTAAACTGCTGTTTGGCGGGAGAAATAGACATTGCGGTTGTACCCACCTAGGCGGCCTCTCACATATGAGAAACCTATCACCAGTAATGATAGTGTTTTATTACTACAGCTGGTATAGTAACCTTCAGGTATTTTGTGAGATTGTAATTTGAGAAATGACAACGGGAAAATATAATTTGAGGATATCCAGATACCAATTTTACTACGCTGGTAAACTGGGCTTATTTAATTCAAAAACATGGTTCAACTTTTCCTCGTTTTAAGTGATTAATACTGGTCTCCAGAAAATAAAATAAATGGTCAATATGTTTTACAATATTATATGAAAGCAACCTCTTAAATGGAGATAAGAATAAAAGGAACTAATAAAAATATTGGCTGTTGAGATCGTGACATCATACTTTGTGCCCATATTAATAATTATAGACGCAATAACTGTTGCGTTAAAAGGCCGGTAGGAAATAAATAAATCAGGGTAACGTGTTGTACAAACTCTATATAAAGCGGTAAAGTTTGAGACGTGATTACGTAATGGATTTAATGAGCTTTACAGTTGATTTAATATCATTTGCTGAGCACAATAATGAAGGAGGTATCAAAAGTGTCACACCTAATTATGTAAATATTTTTGAAGCCCAATGAATGTTCCTTTAAATTGCTATCCATGAATAAAATACCAACGTTGGTAAAAAAAAATATTCGATGTAATTTCCTTTTTTATTTTGTTAGCAAAAAATATTGTGTCAATGCTATTGATTTTGTCGATTATGTTATTAGTAAATAGGCTTGAAACATCAACCATCAGCCTGTTAGTCGTGATTAAAGTGGTAAGCTGGTACGTAAATTCTCCCATGCTATAGGAAGATGGTTACACCATCATACTTCTGTATCAGCCCATATACGTCCCACTGCAGGGCACGGGCCTCCTCTACAATCAAGAGTACGATTGAGCGTGGTTAGGCCATATAGTCCACCACGCTGGCCTAGTGCGGGTTGGCGGACTTACATACCATAGATTTTTTTTTATAAATCGCTATGGTATGCAGGTTTCCTCACGATGTTTTCCTTCACCGTTTTAGTGCGTCACACCATCATACTTGCTAAAATGATAAAACACAAATGGTTCACACCAACTTAGAGACGTCTTTCGCATTAAATATTCTTATCACATACAGTGCGTTATAATATGATAAATACACCACTTAGTAAACCTATCTTACAAGATGCAATAACTCAACACATAACTGCAAAAAAACATCAGCTGTTACCGACAAGCACGTAAAGAACATTCTTAATCGCAAACGAAACGTGACGAAGCATTTATTAGATAAAAACGTATTTTATCACAAAACCCGAAACGATCTGAAAATTAATCTTCTCAAACTTGAAATTTTTCAAATCCAATTTATTATTTGAGTAAATAAAGATTTACGATCCATTAGAGCCGAGATAGTGAACGAGTGAGAAAGTTTAGAATTACCAATTAGAGGGATCGTTAAACGAATAATATAGAGCAAGAGCCCGTGGTCGCAAGACTCGTCATTTTGAAAAGCTGAAAGTCTGCGTATTCCTCTAACATAGGCATCACACGATCAGCTATAATGAAGTTTCGATGGTGACTTTGTAAGTTATCAGCTTCAATGTGTTTGGCAAAATGAAAAAGCCATCAAAAGTGTCGGACTACAAATGTCACAACTTTTGATAGTTGTCCTACTATCATATGTAAAATTCGGCCTTTATACTACGAGTATAATTTTTATTAAAATTACATACAACAATATCTTCAAACTTTTTAAAAATGAAATTTCGACACAGCTGAATTATATATAATATGTTACTAACGCAAAAGGAGTTTCCTTGGTAGTCAGACACTTTTGGTGGCTCTCACATTTTGCCAAATATTCATAATAGCTGATCGTGCTATGACAATGTTAGAACATTGTTCACACAAACTACTGCAAAATGATGAAAGACTGGTGGCCACAGGCTCTTGGTCTAAAAGTCGGGGTGATTGAATTATAAGTTGATTCAGTGTCGATTCTTAAAATCAAAGTTAAATTGAATGCCATTTAATGCTTTTCTTCTAATTGAATTAGCACAAAGACTCTGAAACAAGCGTAAATGTTCATAAGAACTTTTTACGTTTTGAACAATAATTAATTCTGAAAATGTTTTGTCTCATTTTTAAGTATTCTTCACTTACGGTCGCACTCAAAGTAGTTTAATGCCAATTAAATTTTTCCTTAGTGGACTAGGCCAGCATGGTGGATTATACGGCCTAACCCCTCTGAATCATACTCTCGATTGTGGAGGAGGCTCATGCCCTGCAGTGAGGCGTATATGGCATGATACAGAAATATTTTTGTTCGTAAAATCTAAACTAAGTAATGATTTTATTGACATTAAATGTTCAGACAATAATTAGACAACTAATCTGATAAGAAAATGAAGTAACAAATTTTTATATTAATATGATAAGGAAATAGGTATTGCATATTTTACGAACTTAGATTAATTATAAAATTATAATATCTCATTTTCGGCCAATTAATAAGTTAACTCTCGTCGTTCAGATATCATTATCTACACTTCAAATTTATGAGATCATTTTACAATTCATTGACGAAAATAAAATTACTGCCTTTTGAATGATGTGAGTACGGTTACAAAGCTGAAGTCTCGGGTTCGAATCCCGGGTTGAGCAAAGTGATATTGGATTTTTCTATTCATTATCAGCCCAGAGTCAGGAATGTGTGCCCGGTATGGCGATAGGCTCGCCACCTATCACATCGTGGGACGGAACATACAAGGCGAAATGTGGGTATCCTGGCACCTCTGCCTACCCCTTCTGGGAAAAAGGCGTGAGTTTATGTATGTATGTATGTGAATGATGTGACCCACAGGTATTTGTATCGAGTCTGGGTGTTTGTGGGACTGAAAAGTCTCTCGTAGTTTCTGATAACCACGACACAAGACTCGATCTTAGTGTGCGGTCAGGACTATGATTGTGACTGTTGGGTGTATTACTTTGGATTCCTCCAAGAGTTGGTTGATTTTACATATCATGGATATAATATTAATTTATCTAATGTCTCTGGCATTTATATATACAGGGTATATCAAGACTGCTATCGAAAACGAAGCTGATTGGTAGTTTCAGTGATTTCAAACGCAATGCAACTAAATTTTGTGCAAAAAGTTGTGACGATTTTTTTTTGTTACTTTTTTTCTATCGTTTTATTAGGGTGGTAAATACATAGTTGTTTCGTAAATACTAGTGTACACCCTTTTATTTTTAAAGAAGCTATGATACGCAAGGCTTTAAATTATTATTTTATCTAAAATTATGGATTTACCACTTTAACTCGATGATATTTAAAAAATAAAAAAAAATTGTTGCGTTTCCTTGCGAAATTTCTAATAACTTTGTGTTTGTAGTCACTCAAACTACCACCCAGCTTCGTTTTCGGTAGCAGTCTTGATATACCCGGTATATAATTGTGTAGAATATTAATTTTTAATGTGTGACAATTGGTGTATAAATAATAGTTGTCAGTTAATTATTATGAATTTAATAAGTTAATTTATTTGTGGGCACGTTACTGTATGCATTGAAAATTAAACATAAATACTCAAACTCACACATCGCAGTTCCAATTATCACAAATTAAAACAATAAACAAAGTGCTCTATATTGGTTTGTTTGAATTGATCTGCTGATATAAAATATTGAAATGAAATACACATTGTCCGTTGCTAGATTCCTCCGAATTATGAGGGTAGGTTTTAATGATACACGACTAATAAAAGGGTAGCAGGATAGTGAGTGGTGGCCTGTTGGTAAAACTAAGCACACGTGGCTGCCAATATGTTCGGTGGGCGTGGGTTCGAATCCGAGGGCACACCTCTGACTTTTCGGAGTCATGTGTGTATTGATAATTGAACTCGCACTATAACGGTAAAGGAAAACATCTTGAATAAACCTACATTTCATAGCGATTTATAAGAATTTCTATGGTATGTAAATTCCGCCAACCCACACTAGGCCAGGCTATATGGCCTAACCACTCTCAATTGTACTCTTGATTGTAGAAGTGGCACGTGCCCTGATGTCCGACGTATATGGGTTTATACAATAAATGCGGCTTTGACCCTCACACCAAAACAATTGATGTTTGTATGACCTCATGTATTTTTTCTGGTCTAAGTAGGATTATCTCTATGACTATGGGGGTATTGGAGACTGTCCTGCCATCATACCACCCACTGAAACTCCTGTAAGCCAGGATCAACAGTGACACGCATTTTAATGATACCGAGCATTGAAGCTCTGCGAGTCTCCGGGAATGTCTAACTTGTTTTTAACCCGCAACGAAATTAATCATGAAATAAATAATAGAAGGAGCTGGGAATGTCCTTTAGATAAATCCACACAAATACTTATTACTTATTACATAGGCGCCACATAATATACTTGAAAGTTCCCAGCCCCCTGGGTCGAACAAAGATTTTTTAGGAAAACATGTGTAAAAATAAAACAGCTGCAAAGTAGGTTGATCATAACAGCTATCTATTGTGATACGAAATGAAAATTATACCGTCAAATTAACTTTAAATGATACACAACCAGTGATCAACAGCGAACAAAGCCAGTTTACTGATGCCAAACCTCATATTATGAATACATTTGCATTCAATTAAATTAATTAAATTTTATCATCAAGCCTTCGCGTTGCCATTCAAATATTCCACCTATTGTGGTGATTGTCGGATGTTTTCGGTTAATCATTAAATATTGGCTTATTAACTTGGCTTCGCTCCGAAGCAAACGATTTTTAACTATTTAAGTCCAGTACACTCCTCGTTATTTTACACCCTTTAAATTACTCTTTTGGACTAAAAATCAATTTTCAGCTAGTCGCTTTGCCTTATGGTGAAGGTGTATTATGATGGCGTGTGTGTAAGGTAGGACACAAATGACGAAGAGGAAATGAATAAATGTATTATATTTGAAAGTAGATATACACAGTACAACGTTCAGAGAGCGACTGACACTTATTACAAATATTATTAATTATGAATCCAATATTGATTATTGCATCATCCAAAGTGGTGTGATTGCTTAGTGTGCAATAGTCTATAAAAGGTATCTAATATGTAGGCACATCACTTCCCTACCATTTAAAATTTTTTGAAAAATTTGAATGTAAAAATTGCAACATATCGATTAACATTAAATACAAAAGTTTTAAAAAAGTAAATGAGAATAAAATTAGTATATAAAGATAATAAAAAAAATTATGCTATTCGATTACAAATTTTATACCTATGTATATACGAAACTGCACATCACTTATAACACAAACAACGCACACAATCCGACTTCAGGCTACGGAGTATGACGCTACAGGATGTGGTGGGTCGCGTCTACTGCGACTAGCACGTGATCCCTGCAGCTCTCTTCTTAGGTGCTTGGTGTATTTCTTCTTGCAGAATATCCAACCAATGTAAGAGATGGTAATTATGAGCGTTGCGATGATAATGATCGCAATCATGTTCAGCTTCTCATGCGTCATTTCGTGAAGAAGGCTTGTGTTTGCTTCGTTATTTTGTCCATTCTGAGCGATAATTACTTCTTCTCGGCTTTGACTTTTTCCCATTTCTTTGTTAAGTGGAATGGATAAAAATCGATGTTGCTTGTCAGAACACTGGAGTGTGAATGATGGTGGAATGAAAAAAAATTGTCAACTAGGCATAAAATGCACTGTCGGCTTAATAAGGCGTCCGGATCGGGTTCGATTTTCAATGTTATTGTTAACAGATCCATTTATGTTGTCTCTATGCGCTTCGAGATTTGTTGTGAATTCCTTAGACTTATTTGGCGGAACGTATTGAGTTTCTGAGTCTGTGTGGACCAAGAATGCGGGTTTCAATCGGTCTATTGAAATGGTTTTAATATTATCAGAAATCATCACTTTGAAACATTTATCCCCTCTTTCTATAACTTTATGTGGTCCATCGTACGGGCATGTTAGAGGCTTTCTAGTGTGGTCGCAACGAACAAATACGTGCGTGCACGACGATAAAGCTGGATGCACGAATATGGTTCCTTGTCTATGTGGCCTCTTTGGGACG
The DNA here is from genome assembly GCA_023078785.2 of Hyles euphorbiae. NCBI lineage: Eukaryota > Metazoa > Arthropoda > Insecta > Lepidoptera > Sphingidae > Hyles > Hyles euphorbiae. The sequence goes on along the minus strand of CM041043.1, from coordinate 4,412,416 downwards.
GCAGCAAAATTCCGAATACGTGCCCGTAGGTCCTGTAGGAATGTTTCATTTTCAGGAATGCTTATCGTTGATGGCTCAAAAAAATCTCCTGGCAGCTTCAAAGTTGTGCCATAAGTCAATTCGGCAGCCGATACGCCTGTGTCATCCCGCAAGCTAGTTCTCAGACCTAATAGAACAGTAGGTAATTCGTTTACCCAGTCGTCCTTATTTCCTCGAGCCATTAGTGCCGATTTTAACGTCCTGTGCCACCTTTCTATCATCCCGTTCGCTTGCGGATGATATGCGGTAGTACGAATTCTTGATATACCTAAACGTTTTGCCAAATTATTAAATAAGTGTGACTCGAATTGGCGGCCTTGATCCGTAGTTATTTTGGCGGGACATCCGTATCTTGTAATCCATTGTGTGTAAAGAGCGCAAGAAACACTTTCAGCTGTGATGTCCTTTAAACATTTAACTTCGGGCCAGCCGGTCGTCCTATCTATCATGGTCAATATGTATCTATATCCTTGACAATATGATAGCGGTCCAACAATGTCTAGATGTAAATGTTCAAAACGGTTACTATTTGGAAATGGGCTGAGAGGTGATGTCGTGTGGCGTTGAATTTTAGATTTTTGGCATTTAATGCAGGCTTTGGTCCATTTATTAATATCAGTATTCATAGATTTCCAAAAATATCTATTTGAAATCATTTTTCTAGTGGCTCGTGTACCACTGTGACTAATATTGTGAATCGCTTCGAAGGCTGTAACACGATATTCTTTAGGTAAATAGGGACGCGCATGTTGTTTTGATACCTCACAATAAATCGGTTCGCTGCAATCTGGATGCGCAAATGTTTTGAAGTTGAGATTTTTTGCTTTCAATAGCTCCTTCAATTCCGCGTCATTTTGTTGACTTTTAGAAATTTCGTTGTAGTCAAGTGGCGATGGCATATGTATCTCTTCTATTCTAGATAGAGCGTCTGCAACAACATTTTGTGAGCCTTGGATGTGCTTTATCGATGTACAAAATTGACAAATGAAGTCCAAGTGTCGAAGTCTTCTCGGTGTGTCACTACCGCTCGTAGCCTTTTTGTGTAAAGCATACACGAGTGGTTTGTGATCCGTGAATACAGTCACTTGTTGACCTTCTATCATGTGCCGAAAATGTTTGACTGCCATATATATGGATAGAAGTTCTCTATCATACGCACTGTAACGTTGCTGAGCTTCGCTGAATTTGCAGGAGAAGAAGGATAGTGGCTTCCATATATTGTCGATTTTTTGTTGAAGCACTGCTCCTGCGCATGTTGTAGATGCGTCAGTCATTATAGCTAAAGGCGCTCCTGTGACTGGGTATGACAGCATGACGGCCTCTTGTAATTTCTTCTTACATTGCTGGAATGCGTTTTCCGATTCCACATTCCAAAGGATCTTAGTTTTATCGTTGCGTTTGGTGTTATGCAAATAGACATTCAAAATTGATTGATATGTAGCAGCGTTTGGCAAATGGCTCCTATAAAAGTTAATCATCCCCAAGAAGCGACGCAATTGTGCAACTGTGTCCGGTTTAGGATATTCTAAAATGACTTGTACTCGTTCAAGCATAGGTTGTATGCCGTCCTTAGAAACATGATATCCCAAGAAGTCAATTTCGGACTTTCCAAATTCGCACTTGGCTAGGTTGATAGTTACCCCATGCTGGTTCAGTCGTTTGAAAACAATTTCTAGGTGCTCTCGATGTTCAGATTCCGAGTTGGAAAAAATGATGCTATCATCCACAAAATTAAAGATGAAGTTGAGTCCTTCGAAAACTACATGATTCATGAACCGCTGGAAGGTCTGTGCTGCATTCCTTAAACCAAAGGTCATCCGAGGGAATTCAAATAAGCCAAAAGGAGTTATTATTGCAGTTTTTTCTATGTCTTCTGGTGCAGTCGGTATGAAGTGATATGCGCGGTGTAAATCAATACGAGAAAAAATCTTCTTTCCAGCAAGCAGGTATGTAAAATCATGGATCCGTGGGATTGGATATCGATCGGGTTTTGTTATGGCGTTCAAGCTACGATAATCACCACAAGGTCTTATTTCGCCATTCTTTTTAGCGACAACATGGAGTGGGCTGGACCAGCAACTCTTCGATGGTCTGCATATGCCTATTTGTTGCATGTATTCAAATTCTTCCTTCACTCTCAGGTATTTGTCTGGAGGCAACGGTCGAGCACGAGCAAATACGGGTGGTCCTGTAGTCTCGATGTGGTGCATCACGTTATGTTTGGGAATGTCCTTATAGCATACGGGTTTTGTAATGTCGGGATAAGCTGATAGCAAATCATAGTACGGATTAGTAATTTGAATTGTTTTGATTGAGTCTTGATTACAATTCACAATAGAGCCAATAACATTTAGACTCGTCACTGAATCAATGAGTCTTCGACCGTTCACGTCCACCAAAAGTTTATGATGATTTAAAAAGTCAGCACCGAGGATTGGTTGTTTTACATCGGCTAGAATGAAGGTCCAAGAATGAGGTCGCCTTAACTTTAAGTTTAACACTAGGTTTTTAGTTCCGTATGTTCGTATTTCACTCCCGTTTGCAGCATATAGTTTATAAGAGTCACTAGCACTATTATTAAATGAGTTCTTGGTTGCAGGCAAGACAGAAACGTTGGCTCCCGTGTCCACCAAAAAACGTAGGCCACTATTTAGGTCGGTCACGCAAAGGCGGTGGGAAGGTGAGAGGGTACAGACATCCGCCGTTGTCTGCACCATATTTAGTTTTCCTGGTTCAGGGTGCTTCGTTTTTTCCATGCGCACGGTTCTGAACATTTGTTAGCTCTGTGGCGGAATCGCGCATGGTAATAACACAACTCGTCGGCGTCATCTGATTTGCGCTGTGTCATATTACGGCCACGAGACCTTGATCGATACCGATTGTAATTTTTATAACTTCGGTATTTTTTTTGGTGTCTTCGCATATTTTGCAATTCCATCACTTGGAGAGTCAACTGGGCGATTTGTGCTTGTAACATTGTAACATCGTCCGTTGTCGAAGGTTTGGTGTTAACTTCAGCCACTTGTAAGGGACGTGTATTTTCAAGTATTTTGTCCGCAATGTCAGCTAAACTGTCGAGATCGTTAACTTGAGTAACAGCAAGAACTGCTCGAACTGAACTCGGTAAATGTCCTTGCCACATTATACTGAGCGTTTCATCAGGAATTTTTGCCCTGGCTAAATCTCGCATTCGTCGTAAAAGTTGTGAAGGCTTTTGGTCGCCGAGGTCGATTTCACTCAGAAGTTTTTGAAGTTGTCGATTCTCCGATTCTTCATACACTGCCAATAGCCTTGCTTTCAACGCCTCATATTTTTTAGTTGGTGGCTGCTGCAGCAAAATATCGCTGACTTGTTGTATTACCTCTTTTCCAAGTTTTGTGACGACGAGGTTAAATCGCGCTTCATCGCTTAATTTCTGCGGTGTCAATATTGCCTCACATTGCACAAACCATAAGCGAGCTTGGTCACACCAAAATTCAGGTATTCTGGATGAAACGGTTACTGTTGCCAGCTCGGACGCTGCGCTGACCGGAGGTGATCTGCCTTCAGTAGTCATATTGCAATCACGTCGCAAAATCGCGTGGAACAATCACGTCGTACAATCACGTCGGACAATCACGTCGTCAATCACGTCGGACAATCACGTCGTCAATCACGTCGGGGTCACCAATTTGCCTTATGGTGAAGGTGTATTATGATGGCGTGTGTGTAAGGTAGGACACAAATGACGAAGAGGAAATGAATAAATGTATTATATTTGAAAGTAGATATACACAGTACAACGTTCAGAGAGCGACTGACACTTATTACAAATATTATTAATTATGAATCCAATATTGATTATTGCATCATCCAAAGTGGTGTGATTGCTTAGTGTGCAATAGTCTATAAAAGGTATCTAATATGTAGGCACATCGCTTTGGAAATTTTTAGCCTCTCTTCACTAGTAGGTTACATACAATCAGAAATAATGTTCGTGAATAAATCAGATACAAAATTGTTCTTTTCACTGCTATGAATGGCGAGATGACCATCCCATTCGCCTGGTGGTAAGCGAGATGACCAAATTAATGATGATGATGATGGACAGATGCGAAACCAAACAAAGCCATGAATTACAAAGTAATGCTTGGCATTTCATTGACCTCACAATTCGGAGACATAGGAAATTGAGATTGAAAGAACACATAGCTGACGTCAAACATCGACGCTCAACGAAGTCTGCAGTTGCTAAACTATAGAAGAAGGCTCCAAGCATTACCTCCGCTTTGACCAGCCCCAAGTCCTCGCTAAAGAACACCGTTTCCTGCCCAGGATGTTTCGCGAGGCTATTGAAATTAAAAAACATCCTAATTTCAATAGAGAAGGTGGCTTGAAGCTTGCACAAGCATGGGATACAATATTACATTTAATTAAATCGGAACCCAAAAGACCAACTGCCAGACCTCAAGACACTGTGAGCTCCTTCTGCGTAGATCGGATCGCAAATACAGACTAGCAATTTATATTAATTTTTAAATTAATAATTGTAAAATAAGGGTAGTTGAATTGTAACAGTCACAGAGCGGACGTCTAATACCTCAGTCCGCCCCGTGACCACGAAAGCTGTAAAGTAATTGAAACGTCGGGAACTTCAAAAATTTAAAAATTAAACAAAATCCACGATAACCTCCGTAAAAAATAGTTTTATTTCAATGTGTAACATTCGCGTAAATCTAAGAAACCATTAGGATATTGATACTCAATATGTCCATTAGCTACTCTAGCTTGCTACAGTGTCCTCCAAACTGGAACACAATAGTGCATATGCATTGCTGTTTCGTGGAAGAAATAGAGATTGTGGTAGCACTTACCCAAGCGGCCTCTCATATATGAATAACCTACCACGTCTTTTTTTTCCAAGAGGAAAATCTATTAAGTTCTCCTTTCGTTAACCTGAGGGAGACCGAGGGGTTTCGAAGTATCTTTGGCCTTCCAGGCCGGCACGTTATGAATTATAGCCGGGCTGAGTCCCGAACAAAACATATGCCAGCATATCCACTAAAAGAGTCACTGCCAGTATTCTTTTTAATTAGGGACTTAACTTCATATTAAAGAGTTACTTATGTTATCCAGATTCTAATATACCTCTTCTCAAACATCATTCCAATGGCAATTATGTTCAGTGGTTTAGTCGTGCAAAATTAACGGAGTAAATTTCGCTTCTATTATATTAGTATGAATAGCTATACCTACAACTTGGTTAGTGAGAAACGAATTGTTAGTTTAGGCTTTAATTCGATTGTGTTTATCTTTGTTTCTTCGACCATAAATCTCTTCATTTTAGTCTTAACTAAAGTTATTAATGATGTTCAAAGTTATACCCCTTTGAGATATTTAAATGATTTTAAAGTTATTAGGTCTTATTGCATTTTACGTTCTTGTTGGTTGCTTTATTTATGAATGGAATTATCTCAAACTTTTTCTTTTCTCTGAATTCTCACGAGTATAATTTAACACGATTGATGTTTAAGTGAAGTTATCGAAAAAATATATCAAGCCAGGGCTATGTCTAATGTATTTTTCAAAATAAAATAATAGAGAATAACGAAAGAGTCTTGTTGTCTGACTGATAACTATTTGAAGACCTAAAATTAAGATGTAACATCAACGATAACCAGACAGGCATAGTGTTTTAATTTAACAATGTATCATATTACATCAGTTCATTATTAATTTAATGAGACCTTGCCATCAGATCTCTTACGATCAATCCTCCCTATCAATTCAACCCACTTAAAAACCTTTTTCTTCCAGAACGCAGAGTCAGTACTGGTCGGAGGTTCGTGCCAAGTCCCAGACCCTTTGTACAAGGCGATTGGCTCCATCATCTCGTTCTACATCCCGCTGGGCGTGATGCTGCTGACGTATGCCCTGACGGTGCAACTCCTCGCGCGGCAGAGGAAGGGCCTCGGCGCCGGCTGGGCACCCGGCTGGCTTGGTGCGCCTACTATCGGTATCTATACGCACGGTAGATGTGGTTCGTTTACGGCATTCTCTATATCCTATATATCTTTAACACGAGGCTGAAATAGCTACGAATAGTATGCCAGTACAATTCAACGCTTCTTTAACAAATATAGACACATATATTGATCTTACCTATCTAATAAATACAGACATATTTTTATCTTACCTAGCTCTATAAATATATTCATTATATCTATACCTCTCAATCTATGTTAATTGAAAAATAAAATGCATCGAAATATGAAATCTCTTGTTAAAGATAGATAGATTATAGAGAACGATTGTTAGATGTTGTGTTTTATTGTCGATTATATTTGTGTAATTTGAAAATGGAACTAGTAATGAGTCAAAAATAGAGATTTGACTTTGTGTTAATTGTCGCGGTGGAGACCAGTAGGAGAACAAAGATTACCGGCGTTGCCCATAGGTTTAGAAATTGAAGTGACAGTGGGCTGGGCACAAAGCGCTAAGAACTGATAGCTGTTGGGGCCAAAGGCTCTCGAGTAGAAGCACGTACAGGCAAGTGCAGTGTCGCATGCCCACCATGCATGTACGACCTGGTTAAGTTGCAGGAGGTAACTAGACTCAACTTCCAACAGGTCAATGTGGAGATCATTGGGGGAGGCCTATATTCAGTTGTGGACTCCCTTGGCAGAAGAGAGAGACAGAGAGAAAAATTCTCGATCCATTGTTTATTTACTTTTATTTTAAAATTAGTTTAATTTATCTTAGGTGTGGTAGGTTGAAATTTATAAAATAAGAACGATGCAATGGTACGCAGCGTTAAAGTTAAGTAAATTTGTATTACTATCGGGGATATATGTGATTTTTTCATATGAATTGCAATTTACGAAGCTAACGTGGAATTTTTTAAATTGTTAAATAGATTGCAGAACATAGCCATCAGCGTTACCAGCAGATTCGCGATCTATTGAAAAAAAGTAAAACTTTTTTTTTTCAGGCTTTAAAGACCTTCCAACCGTAAACCCTAATTCAGTTTTAAGCGACTGTATAAAACCCGTAATGTAATGTCATTCTTAGTGATCAGTGTAAATTCGACGCTTTTCGCTTTATTTTCATTTTTTTACCTTAAAGATCGTAAAATAATAATGAATACCAAACACGATTTTAATCTCAATTTAAAATATCAAGAGTCAAACCGCAACGCTATCGCGGCTCAACAAACTCAAACAAATTCAATGTAATTTACCATTCCTGAGGGTTATAAATCTTAATCATCCAATCTCAAAATTTAAAACCATTAATATAGATTAATTTTCCAATGAAAATTTTAATATAGATTAAGATTTTAATATCAATAAGCGAAGATAACGTGTTAGCAGACAATAATAAAATGATTCATTTGATAAAAAGATAATTATGGTTGCTTGTGGAAATTTGCTTATTCAAAGGCGTAGGCATAATTATTACTTGTGCCAATTATAGTACGGTAACTATATTCCCACCATTTGTTCAAATGAGTATCTTATTGAAACGCTGGACACAATATTTACAACACCAAGATAATTATTGTAATGTAAAACCACTACAGTTCGGTTTTCTCTGAGACAATTATGGTATCACAAAATATTTAATTTAAGAGCGTATACACCTTGCGCGCAAAGTCAACTATAGGTATTTCTTCGTTAATTTCACGCACACATAAGCGACCAAAGCTGTGTGCGTAGAGCTGCCGCGTCGGCTCGCTATACAATCGGCTCAAACAACTTTGATCCGTGCGCTTCAAATATTCAATTGAAATGTAACTGTAATATAATATCATAAAAATATTTTATTTGCATTATAAGTAGACAAATATTACTGTGCAAGCAAAGAATAATACAAATTTTGGATACTAATCATATTTTCGTTATGATTACATTGTTAAGTTGCATTCAAATCAGTGTTCAATCAGTAGACACTACGGACGTTTTATTAATCATTTCGTGTTCGAACACATAAATAGTGTTAGGGGCCTTACAACCCCTTAAAATTACGAAATATATTTAATTTTATATTACAATACATAACATAATTTAGCCTCGGAATTACATCCCATTATATTACCTGAAACATAATTTATACTCACTACAAAATCATTGTAGGTAATAAAAATAATTAAATTTTTTACTACCAAAGTACTAAGATGTGGTAATCGCATTCCGCGCGTGACTATTTTTACTACGCGCGGCATAATCGACTGCAGCCAGGCCGGAGCGACGAGCGATACGTCCTCCCTCTAGAAGGCCTTGCGGCGGTCTGATTTGATCCACGTCGGACAGCGTATTTTATAGTGGTTTTTAAAATATTTGTAGAAAACATGAAAACTAATTTTGTTGAAATACAAAAATGGTAATTTATTGATAAGATGTTCTTCTATTGTAATATGCAATTGCTATAAAAAATTATGTACGATAAGTTGGTGAAAAAAAATATGTTCTTGACGAGAGTTTCTGAATAATTTCGCATTGTTTAAATTTTTATTTTTCAGGAACTAAACATAAAAAGATTATTTTTCTCAGCAAAATCCCTCCATAAGGGTCTTATTAGTCTGATAATATTTTTATTTTCATCTTATATTTAGTGGTTTCGGATATCTTAAGCTTCTAAATTGCCATTTAAAGCCTAAATAACGAAACTTGTGTTCAGTAATCCGTATAGTACTCACAAATTATCCATCAATCTATAATGTTTTTCACCAAAATCCCTAGATGACGACCTTTTCTAAAATTAGTAATAATTATTTTTCCTTTAAATTGTTTATTACTATCTATCTAATTATAAAAGTTCCATTTGACATATCTCAAAATTGTGAAATAGGGATGATGTCAAATAAATCGGTTAGTACAATATCCGATTATTAACGAGATATCGATACTATTTGTTTGTATTTCTTAATCGATTACAGTTTATATTTTTAGTTTACATTCATTTACATTTTTTAGTTTATATTTTCACTAATAATTCGTGCGCATTCCAAGCTGTCACAATTAGTACTAGATGTGGTATAGAAAAAGATGACGCATCACGATTTTTATCTACGTTTTTGAAGTACCATCGCTACATGTTTAAATGAATAATTATTGTTCTGTATCAGCCCACATACGCCCCACTGTAGGACACGGGCCTACTCTACAATCGAGGATACGATTGAGAGTGGTTAGGCCATATAGTCCACCACGCTGGCCTAGTGCGGGTTGGCGGACTTACATACCATAGAAATTCTTATAAATCGCTATGGTATGCAGGTTTCCTCACGATGTTTTCCTTCACCGTTTTAGTGCGTGGTGACTGATTATCAATACACACATGACTTCGAAAAGTCAGAGGTCTGCCCTGAGATTCGAACCCGCGACCACCGTGAACATGTGGGCAGCCGCGTCGCAGCAGTCCGTTTACCAACAGGCCACCACATACACAAAATTATTATTAAATTATTAAATTGTTAAATTTGTAAATTATTGCCTTTTATTAAAATTATTATTACATTATTTACTGATGGTTGTTCGGTGATAGTATGCTTGTTATTAGCTGATAATTCAGTACTTTTTAAAATTAGAAAACAACTGGATTAAAATTGCTCGATTATTTCTATATTTTTACCGATTATGCGTATACAAATCCGTTTGCATAGTCTCAACTCTACACATGGAAGACCTAACGACGTGACTTTGTAATGACGTCTAGTAAAAAAGTATGTTGTTTAAAATTGTTGTTTTGCTTTATTTAAAGGATTTATATTTAAATTTAGTTATTATGGATTGTAAATCCTGTAATAAAATAAGAATAGCTTCATAATTCTATGGTTTTACGGAAAGTTTTCTTGAAATTGTGTGAGTTACGTCTTCACAAAGTTATTTATGATAAAAGTATGAAATGTCAAATGAGATTTCTTGAATTAGAAATACAATAGTGGCTATTAACTCATTTGAAAAGTCCTGTTTTTAAGCCAAAAAGCGCGTGCAGGGTATAAACGCTCTTAAGGGGTTAGTATTTATTTAGTATAAACAAATAGTTACACATTACAAAATTCAATTCAAATATTAAATTAAAGGAAACGTTATATAACTGCGCAACTAGCACTGTTATTCACAGTATATGATATGTTAAACAAAATTTTGCGAGTGAGAGGAATTAAAATTGATTTCAATTAGCGCATATTTTTAAAATGAGTCTGAAGCTTTCATGCGGCTTAAGGTGCTACAAAATAATTTAGAAGACATATTAAACGGGTTAATGTAATGTAAAATAATCCAATTTTAGACAGAATAGATGCTTACATTTTAAATGTTTTGCAATTCGTTTACCAGAAAAAGCATTAGAGAAAATAAAATTGCTCCAACAATGGCTTTTTAAAAAAAAATTAAATAAGCCAAAGTTAATATTCAGCCTCATGACTCAGTAATGACTCAGCGAGTACACTGCCTCGTCATTCGAACATTACTTTTACAAGTAAAACATTTTAGTGTTGATGTTATTGTAATGGATTCTAATTGATTGATGATTGATGATGATGAAGCTGACTCTAAACTATCAGTTTAGAGTCGCCTGTCAAGACAAAATTCGTAAGTTCAAGTTTCATACACTACTGGAGCCAACTAATCTAAACTTTTTTGCAGTTCATTGCCTTTTTCTTTAATGAAAAATTTCTAGTCGCAGCTTTTTGAATCTGTTCTGTATCAGCCCATATTGCCACTGCAGGGCACGGGTCTCCTCTACAATCGATAGTACCATTGAGAGTGGTTACACCATATAGTCCACCTGGCCTTATGCAGATTGGCGGAGTTTACATACCACAGAAATTATTATTACTCGCAGTATGCACGCTTCCTCACGATGTATTCCTTGGTATACGACATAGTGATTGACTATCAATACACACATGACTCCAGACGCGACCGCCAACATGTTCACAGTGGTCCCGGGTTCGAATTCCACGGCACAAATCTGACTTTCTTATCTACCCGGGTAGAAATGTACACGATAGTTGAAACCCTGAAACTGAAAACATCGTAAATTAGTCGTTTGGATTCAGTCTACGTACATTTTGTTTCGACCAGGAAGTTTTACTTGTATCCTAAGGCCAAAGATAGTTTTTTTTTTGTTACTGTGAATGACGAGACGAGCATGCCGTTCGCCTGATGGTAAGCGACGCGACCGCTCATGAACAGTAGCAAAACCAAACAACACCTTGAGTCGTGGTAACCAGAGTGACTACTGAATATATTGAAACTTAACATCTCATGTCTCAGGATGGCGAGGGCAGTGGAATGCTAAGCATTGCTTTGTAATTCAAGGAGTTTGATGTTGCTACGGTTCATGAGCGTTCATATCGTTTAACATCAGGCGAATGGCATACTCGTCTTGCCACTCAGTTCCATAGAAAAAACCATTGGGTGTTGTAATTTACCAAATCAAGATAACAAAGAAATTCAAAATTTGGACTAATCCAATTGCGGAATGATCTTCATTAAATATCGCTTTCGTACACGTTGCTTTTCATAATCTGTAAAAAGGTCGTTGGATTGAAAACCACTCAGAGGATGAGATATTAATCTTAAGTCGTTGTTGCGTTTAGATTATTGTGACACACGGTTGTTAAAATTGACCAGCAGATATCTCGATATTATTTGATTTTTTGTGCATTTAAAAACTTACTGGATAGCCACATATTTTGACTTAGGTATAGTTTTTGATGGTATAGAGGTGAATGATCTTGGAGATCCTTGGGGAAGGTGAAATTCATGAAATTATGATGGTGATCATAATGATAATTGTTGAAGTTGAAGTAAGACCTTAATTTAGGGCGTAAAGAGTAAAAGCTTGGTTCTACGTGATAACTGATAACTTTTGACAATGCGAGCCATATGCTCTAGTATTTGCAACATTTTTCATGAAAATGTTTTTGGTGGGATTTGTTTAACAAATGCACGTACCCAGATGTAAGCTAATCTTCCAGAAAAATACGTTGTATGCATACAAACTTTAAACCATTTTGCACTTCTACGATTTGTATGACATTGTATTGATGATATCACTATGTTTAACCATGTCTATTTGTGCCACTGCTATAGACTTGTTAAAACATTCTGTAAATTTATTGGATGCTAAGTATCCTAAGCCCCCTCATTCTTTTCTTAACAAAAAAACAGATGATGCATATAGAATCTCCAGCCATCACAAGCGATGATATACAAGCGCCGATAATTTACAAAAAGGAAATGAATCCAACGACATTAAAACACTCCATGTAGTTAATAAACATTTTCGAATTTATTTTATTCAGCACAATCGGAGTAATACAATTACAAAGTTGAATAACGGTAGCCGAGTTCACATTGTTGCAGGCCAATGCTTGCAATTAATACATTTATCGAACGAGTTGTGTACGAACATTTCTGTTCAGTTCAAAGGCTCATACTGTTTCATCATCGCCTTGTTTTAGTCGATTTTATTTATGTAAATGGAAATTGGATTTTCGGATTACTTATTAGTTTTTTTTTTTATTCAAATGAATGGCGAGACAAGCATGCCGTTCGTCTGATGGTAAACTACACGACTGCTTATAAACAGTAGCAGAACCAAACAACACCTTGAATTACAAAGCATTCCACAGCGCTCGCCTTTCTGAGACGTAAGATCTCAAGTCTCAATATGTCCATTAGCCAGACTAACTGCTACAATGTCCTTCAATCCGAAACACAACAGTGCATTTAGTGTTTGACGTGAGAAATAGAAAATGCGGTGGTACCTACCCAGGCGGCCTATTACATAATATGAGAGACCTACCATCAGTTGTATTGTAATGAAAATATGTAAACATTATTTAAAAAATATGCAATCCGCATCTTGTAGCAGTGGCCATCTTGGATTTATAATGATACACAACATTCATACTTACATAAATTCAATCTTTTTTCCTAGAAGGGGTAGGCAGAGGTTCTACCGGGGCTATTATACATTTACATCAATTTTAATACAAATTACATGACGTCATATTTAACTCTACATGCTTATTCTACTGATTGAACATTAAACCTATAAGAACCATTTTATTCCGTACAAAATTAATTATATATTCACGATAAATTCGCTAAACACAACACCAGTATGTCACACAAATGATCCGTTGCTAATCTTAAAAGGTAAGTTACTTTTCGTGAAATCTTCTCGAATCGAATCAAATCGCTGCACGAATAGTTACCGGTACAGCAAATGAAATCCAAACGGTATATCTAAATCCCTTACGTTTCGTCATTAAGTATATAGCTTCGGGAACGGTATTACTGAATTTACTTTTGTGGAGTTTGCTTTTACTGAATATTCTACCGCTGATACATTTTAGATTAAATAACAAAATACTGGGTGACATTATAGGTGTATGTTAAACATTTCACTCCATTTAACTTGAGTCCGTGCTATATGTGTATGTTCTTGTAAGATTGCGTTGATGATAAGGGATGAACATTTTAAAATAATAATATTGATAGTCAACGTAGGTCTCTGAAGATAGTCTATCATGAATTTATTTCGAAGAAAAGGAGAGTTGGTAGGGGTCAACTTCACAGAACCTACACCATCCAAATCGGTGAAACCCTCAATAAGGGCCAGTTCAAAAGTACCCTGAACTAATGAGAATGCATGAAGAGATTGATGAAAGTAGATGAAGCGAAAGTAATATGTCAGGATCGAGCAAAGTGGCATTTTATAGCCTCTGCCTACCCCTATAGGATAATTAGGATACAGGAGTGACGATTATGTATGCATGTATGAATTTATTTCGAAAAATCAACTTGATTATCCTCATGGAGATCTGGTAGATCATTCAAAATCCATTCATTGTAAAATACAATCCGTACACTAGCATCATAAAAATGACGTACTCGTAGAAAATCCAACGGAAAATGCAAATTAATCATGAAATCTAATCGAATAATCAAATCATCAACTGGAAACTAAAGCCATTACCAACTGCCGGAGGCTTTCAAAAACAATGGCAATAACGCAAACATCGGCCAACATCCCAAATTGAACTGATACTATCCACATTAATTTGAAAGCTGTATAAACGGTGTGCGAAAATAACCTGTGCTTATTCTGCCACTCGAAGGGAACGCTGTGCAAATATTTGACCCCAATTTATTTGTAAACCTTATTGACACAGGTGTTGGTGAGTCTGAAAAATTTAGCTTTACATTTAGCAAAATGGACGGTTATTTTTATCGCCCCGTTCTTAGAGAGTAAATGGATCTTAATGGCTTAAGTGTCACAGGGATGTTAGATTCTAGGGAAGTATTTAGTAGTAGAAGGGAAAACATTGTTTATAGAAAAAGAACTTTATATGACTTTGTAATTATACTATCTATTTTATCTATATATTTTGCTCCTTCTGTACGTGTAGCTTATGGGCTAGATATACTCAAAAACGGCAGCAACTAGATGCATAAAGCAGCAGACTAAGTGTCATTGCTTGTTTTCAAATTTGCTAACGACCAATTTCATCCAAGATACAGACTGTCGTAAAATACCAAAAATATCCTTACATTTTTGTGAGTTATCTATAATTATTACACTGATAGTAAAACAAAACTGGGTCCTTTGTTACTTGAATAAAGAATTGTATAATTAATAGATACTATGTATTTAGGATTTATACTATCAATAACCGCCATCATTTCATTCATCAAAAAATTATGTTAAACTATACCAGATACCTTAATTAAATATTAAACATAATAAAATTCATATGATAATCTTCCTAGGCTTATGTTCTAAATGGATCCAAAATTCTCTATGGCCTTGTTGCTATTCTATCTCCATACTATCCGAATCACCTGAAATGTAATTTAACTAGAGCAGGATTAGTTGTACAATTTGTGTGAGCTCTGGGCTTAAATCCAGTGCACGACACGCCGTGTTTGGGGCTGTTTATGCTCCTTTTATACGTTCGAATCTACATTCAGCTACTCGTATCGTTGAAGCTTGTTACCGAATTGCAGATGTCAATAAAGGTGGATTGAAAGTAGCTACGTCACAACATGAGCTGTATTCCAAAAGCATAAACAACATAACTGAAGAGCACTGGTGAATTACACAAATTGGATTTTACCGTCTAGAAATGTTATTTCTTTACAATTCTGTGACAATATAATAGTAGTACTATTTATAATAGTGACTGAATGATAAATCAAAAGTACATACATACATACATAAACTCACGCCTTGTTCCCAGAAGGGGTAGGCAGAGGTGCCAGGGCACCCACATTTCGCCTTGTATGTTCCGTCCCACAATGTGATAGGTGACGAGCCTATCGCCATATCGGGCACAAATTCCTGACTCTGGGCTGATACTGAATAGAGAAATCCAATATCACTTTGCCCAACCCGGGATTCGAACCCGAGACCTCGGCTTTGTAACCGTACCGTAGTACAACTACGCCACCGAGGCAGTCAAATCAAAAGTATCGAACACAAAAAGGACCATTCTTTTTCTTAAGTATTTTGTCGCTTAACAGCAAAATAATTCAAACTCAACCTCCTCTAAAATCAGCGGAATAAATTCGCAGCGAAATGTAACCTTAATTACCATAAAATTAGTGCTCAAATTCAACAGGCAAAGTTCAATTCTAATTTTCCGTAAATTATAAATAAAAGATCCAAAATCCTCTATTCAATCTGGAAATCGTTTTCCTTGTTACATTTTATTTCAATTGTCACCCAAATCGTTGTGAAGGTACAAGATTGAAATCTCTCCTTAGTTCGTGAGTACATCGACAAAGCTCTGATTAATTTCTCTCAATCCTGCCATTATCTAATACGATTTCATTTGTGTAAGCACTTTGAATTAAAGCGACGTTTCCTCTGCAAACAGGATGTCTTTGGTAGTTAATAATATGTTCCATTAAGATCTTTAAGTGGCGTTAATTTATTAAAACATAATTACATTTTAAACAGGGTATATCAATACTGTCACTGAAAACGGAGCTGGGTGGTAGTTTTTGTGACTGCGAATAAAATGCGTCGGAAAATTTCGCACAATTATTTGAGATGTGAAGTGATTTGAGATGTGATGTGATGTGAAGTGCGTGGTGGCCTGTTGGTAAACGGACTAGACGCGGCTGCCAACATGTTCTCGGTGGTCGCGGGTTCGAACCCCAGGGCACACCTCTGACTTTTCGGAGTCATGTGTGTATTGATAGTCAATCACCACGCACTAAAACGGCGAAGGAAAACATCGTGAGGAAACCTGCATACCATAGCGATTCATAAGAATTTCTATGGTATGTAAGTCTGTAGTGTGGTAGACTATATGGCCTAACCACTCTCAATCGTATTCTCGATTGTAGAGTAGGCCCGTGCCCTGCAGTGATATTACACTACGTATAGAGAAGCCACACAAAATGTTAGATTTTGTTAAAAGTTGAAAGAATAATTAGTCGTCTCACCAAACAGTATAACTATGCAGTGCTAGACCGCATTGAAGCAATGTAAACTTGTTATTTTATTACGTTTACTGTATAAGTAATTGTTTGACTTAATATAAGTACGATGCAGTCTGTTTGTTCAGTTTATTAAGTGATTGAGTGCCGTCTTATAGAAAACCTTAAATAATAACTTTTTTTTACGTTTGTCCAGTCAACGAAATTGTACCTTACTGCACAGAGTCCTTTCTATATGTATAATACCTTACTGTATCAGACATAAATAAATACATCCCATACTCATATATTTCTTCTTGACCCCACATTAAGATCAGGTTTGTTTTGTTTTTTTTTTAATATTATGCATATTTTATATATATCGTTGTTATTGTATAAAACGTTGCTATTGCATAAAATTTAATTTGTTTTGTACTTTTTGATTATGTTTTGAAAAGTTTTTTTTTTCTATTACTTTATTATTGTTTATTCACTTTTCTGTTCATTTCTCTTCTAATTTAATTTGATGTTGTACTATTACAAATGTTGTGTATACCTTTAATTGATATGTATTTCAGTAGTTTGTCCACGATTTTATTATTACAAAATGAATATATGTACATGTGTTTGGTATGGTTATTTCAATAAAATAAAATAAAGTCTTGTATCGTAGTATCAGGAACTACGAGATACTTTTCGGTCTTACAAACACCCAGAACCGAAACATATATCTGTGGATCACACAAACATTTATTTGTATCTGTATCAGCCCATATACGTCCCACTGCAGGGCACTTGCCTCCTCTACAATCGACAGTACGATTGAGAGTGGTTAGGCCATATAGTCCACCACGCTGGCCTAGTGCAGGTTGGCAGCATTTATTTGTATGCGGAGATTGAACTCGTAGCCTTTGGTTTCACAGGCGGCGTCTAACCAACTGCGCCTCGGAAGTTGTCAACTCTGTTCTTGCTTCAGATGAATCTCTTTTTGTTTCGCTTCTATGCACAAAATCACTACTGTATTTTGCAACATATTCGTGTTGGATGTCAATCACTCCGCAGTGACTAATTCTTACTAACCGATATTGATCCATCGCCTGTCCGCCAATTAACTTGACAGTTTGCATGCACATTGTTGTCCGATGGCATTATAATGACATTACGGGCGGGGACATTGGATTTTCGTTCTTTAGAAATTTATTCCGTAGTGTCAGCTATTTTGGGCTTAGTTGTATCAAGTTTAATGACATGAGCCTTGGCCTTGACTGAGACTTTAGATTCAGGTTATAGATCTTCTAGTTCAACATTAATACTCCTGACGGTAAAATATACCGTCCTGAGCCCAAACTATGTTACAATTCGTGTGTGTAGGAATCAGAATCAGAGCCTTTTCAATCCCACAACACCCAGACCCGAGATAGTTGGGTATTATGGGGCAATTAACAATTGGCCTATCGTTTGATAGTTTGTCATTTTGAAACATCAATATGTCTGTGATAATGTCAGTCATCATCGAAGTTATTTGATGCAACCTTTTCTGTGCAGTTATTATTATCCTTATTGCCATTTAATTTTGTTAATTTTTTATACCTTAATAAAGTGTCAACGCTGCAGCTTACAAAAAATCCAGCGACATTACCAACTTCAACATCTTCGTCTATGTTAGTCTTCCTAGGTAATGCTACAGTATAAGTAGAATTCATATAGATTTTCTACGAATCAGTGGTATCACCCCAGTCAAACCGCCCCCTGATGCTATAGAGCATAGCTTAAAGCTGGCTCTGCTGCTTCCTAGTATTTTCTAATTTACTAAATCAGCTTCTGGATCAGCCTATATATGTGTCACTGGAGAGTCTATACTCTGCAGTGAGGCATATGCCTCCTCTACAATCCAGAGTACGATTGAGGGGGTTAGTCTACGCTGCCCTAGTGCGGGTTGGCCGACTTTCAAATAGCATATAAAGTCAGAGGTGTTGCCTGGAATTTGAACCCGATTTTACTAATCAGTTGGTTAAATTAAATTAATATTAATATAAAAATAACAATATGAAAACTAGATTGTAAAATTATTTTTTACTAAAATGTAGCATCGGAATTGAAAAAGAATAATAAAGCTGAACGGCTAGAAATAATAACCTACGTGGGCGATAATATATGTGAATGGCACTGCACTTATCATTGAGTGTAATATACATTGCCGAGGAAGTACGAAATAAATCGATGAAGTCAAGGCTTAATCCCGTAAGGGTTAATGTTAGGCAGGTAGAAAGTCGTAAAATTATCGTTGGAATTATTGGTTTAGTTATTTCGATTCTAATTGTGAGGTAATAGGGGACATAACACGATATTAACTCTGCTTTACTATAGATTATTATTCACGTTTATGGTAATGATGACTATCGCAACAACTATGCTATTTTTATTACTGTATTTACTAAAACCAAAAAAATAGTGCGTGGTGGCCTGTTAGTAAACCGACTAAACGTGGCTGCCAACATGTTCACGGTGGTCGTGGGTTCGAATCTCAGGCCACGCCTATGACTTCTCGAAGTCATGTGTGTATTGATAGTCAATCCCCACGCACTATAACGGTGAAGGAAAACATCGTGAGGAACCTGCATACCATAGCGATTTATAAGAATTTCTATGGTATGTAAGTCTGCCAACCCGCACTAGACCAGCGTGGTAAACTATATGGCCTAACCACTCTCAATCGTACTGTCGATTGTAGAGTAGGCCCGTACCCTGCAGTGAGACGTATATGGGCCGATACAGATTGCAATAATGACTATCGCAACAACTATGCTATTATAATTGATGATGATGAATGATGGGGAGGGAAGGAGAGGTTGAATGTTGTGAGATGTATATAAATCTACATACATATTATTCTCTCTCTCCCCACCCCTTTCCTGTTCTCTTTTTGTTGTTTTATTATTAATATTTTATTTTAGCTTTAATTTTTATCATACATTTATTTTTAATTGTTTTCTTATTCTATGTTTTTTTTTCTTTTTAACATAAATTTTGCTTTTGTTTAAAGTAATTATATATGTCTGGAGGTGGGCGTTGCTAGCTGCGACACAGTTATGTCTTTAACTACTGCAGCTAGCAACATACTATTGAACTCAGGGCTTGTAAAGTTCTTTTGTTTTGAATAAATTATTATTAAATTGAAATTAAATAAATTAGTGTATTTTCTAAAACCAAATTTCAAATTAGGTGCCTGCCTCGGTAGCGTAGTTGTTTTATGGTACGGATACGAAACTGAGGCCTCGGGTTCGAATCTTAGGTTGGGCAAAATATTGGATTTTTCTATTCATTATTAGTCGCGAGTCAGGAATTGTTTCCCAATATGGTGATAGGACCGCCCCTTATCATATCGTGGGATGTAACATTCAAGGCGAAATGTGCGTGTATTGGTATTACCTTTATATACCCCTTCTGGGAAAAGGCTGTGAGTTTTAATGTGTATGTATATATATTTTTTTCAATATAACTATGTGTCTTTTCAGCAACAGGAAGTTCACTGTTGAACATAAGCCTCCTTCAAGGATCTCAACATCGTGTTATTTACTATTAACATATAAGTATAACTACTTTTGATTCTAAATAACACGGACAAAATCACGGGCATTAGCTATTCTCCCATGAGTAAATAAATAACATTAAATCGTTCTCATTTATCAGTATACAATTCTATTCTACTTTAAGCAAAGGAAAAAAACAGCATTGTTCTCGTCACATAAAATAAATTTATCGTTTGGATAAAACCGAACACCATCTGTGATCCGTGTAATTTATTTTCATCCACTCTTGTATCGGCATTTTATATTAGAAAAAAGAGTGTAAGGGGTGCTTCCGAAAAAAATAGAACGTAGTATACATGTTTCAAAACATCTTGGCAGTTCTATGTGTGCGTGTGTGTTCTATAAAGTGAGGTATTTGAGACAACTGACGCAGCTGTGGTTGCGGCATTAACGGCCATTCTCTATATGATATCTATCTTTCAAAAGGGGTTAAAATACCTACCATGATTATTTTGTTACAATTCTACGCTTCATTAAACAAAAATAGACATATTTATCTAATCTAACTATAGCGATTTATAAAAATATGCATCAAATCTATACCTCTCTATCTTTGCTAAATGAAACATTGCATCGATTTATTATTTAAAACGGCTGTAATACTAAAATTCTCTATCTGCGCTAACGCGTAATTGGCTATCTTTTGTATTATTTGTAATATATGTTTTTTTTGCTTTCGATGTGAGCCATCCAAATACGATAATATAATTAATCAAGACTTCATATTTACAAGCACACGCACGCACAAAATGGTTAGACCGTATAGTCCACTACTCTGGCCTAATGCTAGTTGGCGGACTATTTTTTTTTTTTTTTTTATTGCATTGATTGGCGAGACGAGCATGCCGTTCGCCTGATGGTAAGCGATACGACCGCTCATAAACAGTAGCAACATTCCACTGCGCTCGCCATTCTGAGACATAAGATGTTAAGTCTCAATATGTCCAGTAGTTGCTCTGGCTACAATGTCCTTCAATCCGAAACACAACAACTTTACCTATATTCCACAGAAATTCTAACAAATCCTTATGGTATGCAGATTTCCTCACCATGTTTTCTTTCATCGTTAAAATACGTGTTGATCGACTATCAATATACACATGACTCCGAAAAGTCAGAGGTGTGCCCTGGAATTGAAACACGCGACCACCGTGAACATTTTGACATGTTTGTAAGAACATCTAAAATTATGAGTACATAGACCTATGTATATGCGACCAATGTATATGCGATATATTGTAATTTTATACTGATAAAAATACAATATATCGCCGATTCACTGGTGATAGGTCTCTCATATGTGAGAGGCCATCTGGGTAGGTACGACCGCAATGTCTATTACTCCCGTGAAACAGCAGTGTAAATGCACTGTTGTGTTTCGGATTGAAGAAAATTGTAGCCAGAGAAACTACTGGACATATTGAGACTTAACATCTTATGTCTCAGGATGGCGAGTGCAGATGAATGCAAAACATTGCTTTGTAATTCAAGGTGTTGTTTGATTTTGCTACTGTTTATGAGCAGTCGTATCACTTACCATCAGACGAACATGCTCGTCTAGCTATTCATCGTAATAAAAAAAATATATATAAAAAAAATTGTATCGAATGAATATTATTTTCAGTTCGCATTAAGGTACATTATTACATTTTCAGCTCGTGATCTATCTCACAACACTCTGTATAGTACGGTGTTCCATGAAAATGTAAATTGGATATCGGCTTCGGTCTATTTCGATAACATACAGCTTAGATAGCTTTTGCGACGTGCCTTTGAGCCATGTGTTATATGGTGACGCAGGTGTGTCGAATATGATAGTGATTTGTTGATTGCTTCATAACATACTGTGTTTGTGAGCTGTATATTGGGATAGGTTGCCTTAGTCAGGTGTTGCTGAAAATTGGGTTAGGGGTAAATATAGCGTTTTAGTAAAAGGTGTTACAAATATTATAATGTAATTTCATATAATTTCATTTTTATTTACGCTTCATAGAAATGATGTATATGTAGTGTACTTAATAAATGAGGTATTATCTAAAAATTGAACCTTTTAAATTCAATTTAAGTGCTGGTTTATTACAACTAGTTCTTGAAATAACAATTAAAGAAGGATATCTATTTATTCTTACACTTTATTGTACATAGAAATCAAGTGAAAAAATACACAATGAAAAAAGAAACATAATTAAAATGTTATGAATAAAACTCCAACATTTGAATTTTAAATCACGGTACATTCACGACTACTGCAATAATCCCGCTACAAATATCCGTACTCCGAACTCTTCCCACAGTCTCAGATTTAAGTAGCGTCTGAGGTCTACTTAAAGTTGACAAACCACTCAACTGCATTAGACCTACGCCAACTCCACAACACTGGTGTAAACTTTCCGTATGTTACACTTAACAATAAAACCACCGTACTTTTCATGAGTGTTTCGGTTTTCAAAATCTCATATTGTTCGCGAGTGGAATATATGCCTCGTTACATGGATTTAAAAACTAAGGATAGACCCTTCAGTATATTTAGATTTTCAATAAGATGAACGTGATAATCGCTCTAAAATAAATATTAGATTAATTTAATAGATTTCGTCTAAACGATGATAAAAATATCTTCATTTTTATGAAGTTTATAATGCAAGTAAGCATTTTAAAAGTCGTAGCAAGCGACGTCTTATTTTAGTAACGCTCCTTTAGAGATATGTTGGAGCGCGCGCACCATCGCATATATTTACGTTCATATATTTCATATATTTACGTCGAATTGTTAATGAACTGTACATTTGTCGTATAATATTTTTATTAGAATGACAAATCAAAAGTCATGTACAGATTGCCAATAGAATTTATCTATTGGCATGTGGCGAAATTTTGAACTACAAATAAAATTAAAAAAATATCTATTGAGATGTGTTTTCTTAATATAAACAACAAGTGCTTATACTCGTAATAAATAATAAATAAATTATTATAATTTAAATTAATCAGCGGAAAGCGCAGCGTAGGACGTCCACCCACAAGATGGTCAGACGACCTGGTAAAGGTCGCAGGACGTCGCTGGATGCAGGCTGCCTACAACAGGTCTCTGTGGAAATCATTGGGGGAGGCCTATGTTCAGCAGTGGATTTCCTTTGGCTGATGGATGGATGGATGGATGATTTAAATTAATAAAATATAAATAATATTTAAATTTAATAAAATATGAAGAGAGAAAAAATATTTTAATATCTCGCCAACTTCGCTTTCGGCGACAAAAGATCGCACACGACCTATATTCAATATTTTTAGCTGTAGAGTGGCCAGGAACTCAACAGATAGGTTCCGCACCCAATTATTAGATCGCAATTCGCTTGAGCTGTGGGCGGTATTAGCAGGACTACCTACCCTCTAGGGAAAACAGCTGTGTCACGTGACAGGCATAGCCTAGTGTGGGCATCACAATTGTCTGTTATTGTTGTAGTTATGAAAGTATAATATATATAGCTAATGTCTCGGGTTCGAACCTCGAGTTCGGCAAAGTGATATTGGATTTTTGTATTCATTATCAGCCCAGAGTCAGGAATTTGTGCCCGATATGGCGATAGGCTCGCCACCTATCACATCGTGGGACTGAACATACAAGGCGAAATGTGGGTGTCCTGGCACCTCTGCCTACTTCTTCTGAGAAAAAGGCGTGAGTCTATGTATGATTGTATGTATGAAAGTAAAATAAATATTACATACGTATGCATAAGTACATTCTGAATGTCAACATTCGCGTTCGGATGTGGTGAACTTTAATCGGTTTTAATTGAACGTAGTGCGACGTGAATCAATTCAATTATTGCCACTTCGCACTGCGCAAATGACGTTTTTAATTCGTGACAATCGTTTTAACGTCCACAATCGAGTAATCGATAATTCGATCATTTGAATGGTTAATTATGCTCAAACTAACTCGATTTAGTATGACCATTCCCTGACGGGTTCGTTAGTATAATATAATATGAACTGTATAGATAATTCAATTGTTTCTGGCATATATTTTGGTGCAAAGGTACATAAAATAATTAAAAGAGGTTATAAATATTAGGGGCTTTTATAAAAGTTAAGCATCGTTTGTCAAGTGATTATGGGCACTTAAAAACACTCTTAAGTGCGTTGGTTTGATTTGAAAATAGTTTTGAATGGAATTTAGGGCCATTAAAAATAGTACTTACAAAAGAAAACGGGACACAAAACTACGAATATTCCTTCTGAGTCAATCCATTTTTACAAGTCGACGCTGTTGAAACTGGATTACTTTAATACTTTTTTGTTAATTTGTAAGGAGGTCAATAATAATATGTAATCTTATAATTACATTTACATCTCCGAAGTACCATCAAATTAAAAATTATTTAATGACAAACGTCTTCGGTGCTCCACCACTCATAATAACATTTACGTTTCTTCAATTCCTGTATAAAGTTTAAAATGTATTTATTCCCCAGATCTTACATTTGTAATATGTCTCAAGTTTAAAATTAATTTATTCCTCAGGTCGTCGCTGCACCTGGCGAAGGTTTCTCGGTCCAAGAAGCGGAACTCCTCAGCACTCAGCGGCATCCACGGAGACGGAACTGCCTCCAATAGACACCAGGGATCTGTGGCTCCAGGACTCGAGGTATGAGGGTGTAAATTCAGTGTGTAGAGTTGCATCAATGTGCTTATGAATGTTGAATGGATAAAACAGTATCATCGTCAGCAATGTCTCCTGTACCCCTATTCTTGTTTATAATATCATTTATTAATGCATTTGCGATAAATTAACTTTCTATAGCCATAATCTTGCTGCAGTTTGACTTTATCATGAAAAAATCTGTTCGATCAGGACTACCAAAGTTTGATAGGAAATGGAGGTATAGGATTCAATTTCGCCGTCGTATTTCTTCGGATTTAGAGATGGTATTTCAGAACTGTAATTCTTAGGATTCCATCTAGTTTAGTTCAGTCGTATTTCATCAAAATGTAATGCAGATGATCTACACCCTCCCCTCCCTCAGCTTATATATGTGAGATCTTATATGTGAGAGTTTACCTGAGTAGGTACCACCGCAATGTCTATTTCTCCCGCCAAACAGCAGTGTAAATGTCCTGTTGTGTTTCGGTTTGATGGACATTGTAGCCAAAGTAAATAACAGAGTGCAGTGGAATGCCAAGCATTACCTTGTAATTCAAGGTTTTTTTATTTGGTTTTGCTAGTGTTCATTAGTGGTCATATCATAAGTGATATGATGCATGGATTCATTGCAAAAAAAACATAACTTTTCAGCCATATTGTGGAATGATTCCACCTATAATACGACCTTCTACCTGTCATTAACCCTTACGGGAGTAGGCCTTGCCTTCATCGATTTATTTTGTACTTCCTTTGACTTACACTCAATGAGCAATAACAAACCTAACAATTAATTCATGTAGTTCTGGTACAACAAGTATTGAAGGCAAACGTTGATCCTTTTCTTTTATGTTGTTAGCCTTTGCATTATTTCCCGTGCTTAATGTAACTCATCAAAAATATGTTTTCAAGTACAAACATATTTCTATTTTCCTTTAAACGCGACGATCCATCATAAAATTGTTATTGGCGTTATTCTCCGCACGTTCGGAAACGATATTTCCTAGCGCCCCTGTCTTCCCATCGCAATCTTGCAATGACATGTGTTGTTGTGTAACTGCTTAATCCGATAAAAATAGGAAATCTTTTATGAATTTAATGATATAATTTCATTATGAAATAATTGATATGAAATAATTTCATTAAATTCGAACCTTTATATTTACTGATAGTAGATTGGAATTTATCATCGGGTCGTAAAAGCATAGTTTTCATATTTCTAAAATAAAAAGCTCACAAAATCTTGATCTCACATATTTCTCGCTTTTTTACAATATTATGCTGACCTGTTTGACTGGATATACAAGTCATGAGTATGAGAGACAACTACTATTAGTATTTCCACTGCTCGAGCGCTTACTACAATATTGTAAACAGCAAATTTACAGGACCTTAAAACTTCCTTAGTACCTAGTTTCGTCTCACCATCTGAAGATCTATACCCTCATCTAATATCAAGTTCTCGATTGTATCCATTTCTATATCAATAAAGCAGTTATTCAGAAAAGTCAAAAAACTCCGGCTATTTGGGAAAGCCATTATACTCTTAAATTCAAAAACAAACTGGAAACAAGCAAACAATAAAAACAAACACTCGCGCTAATTGTTTAAATGAAAACAATCGAAAATTAAATATTCATTGTTTTAAATGTTCAATTATTTGGTAATTTACTCGTTTTATTGTTTATCACGAGGGTTGAGTGGTTTAAAAAGGTCGGGGACTCCACCGAGGACGCCCAAATGTGAACTTGACGTACTGTTCAGAAATCGTAGGTTTGTTTTGATTCTCTATTGTAAAGTCAGCAGCACAACTCGCTGAACACTTTACATTATTGATAACCTTTTTATGAGTTGAAATTTGTACGTACTACTCTGTAGTCGTAAAATATAACCAAATAAAGTCATCTATGCCGAGAAGTGCCATACGATATTGAAAATAATATTAATTTGGATGATAAGACAATTCCAAATCTCGTGACTGTGTAGCGACTTATGTTGCTGACTGTACAATGATGATCTTTGTCTTTAGTGGCTATTTCTACAACCATTTTTTATATTCGAAGGATTTTTGTGAGACGACAAACATGTGAACCTGTAGCCTAAATCTTCTTATTCCAACTGTTATTCTTAGCAGTAAGCGTTTACTACTAAAATTTAAACAACTCTTAATTTATAAAGTATATTTTAATTTAATGTTGGAAAAACTTGGTAAAATAAAGCAATATGTAATATATGCAAGTGTATTCAAATAAATTAAAGCGGTGCCTTATAATATACCCTGCTACCAGGGTTATATCTTTCAGATCTTCGTTTAAAATCTTTTAAAAGTAAATTATTTCCTCTTTACAACGCTTTAGCTTTAGATTTTTACTACCCAAGCTGAAGATTTACGGCTATCTTTCTAATTAGGAGCCGAAACACGACGAAAAGTGATCTTAATCAACTCAAGGCTGTCTAGACTTTAAACTTTAAGGCATGCCATGTCTAGCTTCAGTTAAGCAAATTCAAGCTCCGAAGGCTTCCAGTAATTTAAAATAAATTTCGTTCCTATAAGTGACTGTTTTAGTGTCTTTTATAATTTAAAAAAGCTTTAGTTATAGTTGAAACTTTAGCCTGCCTTAGTTGTACCACGGCACGATCACCAAGCTGAGGTCTCGGGTTCGAACCCCGAGTCGGACAAATGATATCGAATTTTCCTACTCATTATTAGCACGGAGTCAGGAATTTACGCACGAAATGGCGATAGTCTCGCCCCCTATCACATCATGGGACAGAAAATACAAGGCGAAATGTGGTTGTCTTGGTATAGCCTCTGCCTACCCTTTATGGGAAAAAGCGTGATTTCACATATGTATGAATCTTTAGCAGGATATAAAAGTAACAACACTGACTGACTGGACCAATCACAAAGCTGGTACTGCGTAACTCAAATGAGGCTCTCGGGCAAGACTCAACAATAATATTTTTTCCGAGAGAATCCAACTCATAAGTCTCGACTTAGAAAACCGCCGCTAATCGGTGTCACTGGAAACACAGGAGTATTCCGCGAAAACAAAATCGCGAATCACATATATTTTCTTGTAATCGTACAAATTGCAATATTAAATAGTGGGCACGGTCATGCGATCAAATCATTACGTATTACCACGAATGTGTTGCGTCAGGTGTTCGCGGGAATCGGGAGTTTCATTCCTAAATTAAAAAGTACGGGGATGGATTTAGGAGTGGTGGTGGGGGGTAAACGGTAAATATGATAGACATATACATGGATTGGTAGTATAAATAATTTACGTATATACATAATCGTCATGCTTATATCCCATAGGGGCTAGCAAAATAGATCGCCACTTTGTCTAACCTGGCTTATTACTGTCGCTTATAAACTCGCACCTATTTATCCCCACAGAATTAGGAGAATACTCGTACAACCCCATACAAAAACACAAGAAATAGACTAACTAACTTGGAATTCGAATCTAGAATATCAAAATTTAGGTGATACACCCTGCTATCAGTTCAATTAAAATTACATATTATTATAATTCACCCAACAGTCACATAAATAGTCCTAAACCCATACTGAGATCGAATCTTGTCTCCAGGGTGTCAGGAACCTTAGTTCCTGACACTGAGATGATGAGACTTTCCGATCTCACAAACACCCAAACGCGACAAATATTTGTGGGCGGCGCAAACATTTGTTTCGGTACGGGGATCGAACCTGCAGTGTCTCGTCTCACAGCCGGCGTCTAACCAACTGCGCCACGAAGGCTGTCAAATAATTTATTATGGATTTGTCAAATATCTTACTCAATAAAAAACAAACCTCTTGTCATCTCCATTCACAAATGTATATTTATTCCAATTCAATATCTTCCTACCCATTCTTCAACCCCGTAACATAACCCTGAGTACCTCCCGTACCAAGTTTGGACAAAAATCGTTAATTATTGCGTCACGGCGTGATTAAAGCTATAGAATGTCGGAGTCGCGCCGCTATGTCGTGTAAATGCTTGTAATAGCGGGTATTAGGTAATAAATGCGACTTAATGTGCCTACAACATGAAATTTGTATATGTCGGGTCTACAGTAGTATCCTCGTTATTCTCAGACATCGTGTGGGCCGATAGTCAGGGTGATCGAGCCAAGAGAAACAGCAGAATACACAAATAACCAAATTTATTAAATCCAACGAAACGAATAACAGTCCCTAGTGTGGAGGCACTGATCTCGACGACCACCCCATTGTTAAGAGACTGAGCTTCTTTCCGGTGCGGCGCTCCCCACTAGACTCTGTAGTAGCACGAAGTTGCCAAGTATTGACGTAATCGCGACTGTGCCGCCATCTCTCGCAACTAGTGCTGCGCTTCGTTTGGTGTCTAAATCAACAGATGTCTCCGACATATATATTTTCCATTTCCGTTCACTGTATGGGGTTGTAAAGTATTGTTATATTGATTTTTTTTTATTGCAGTGAATGGCGAGACGAGCATGCCGTTCGCCTGATGGTAAGCGATACGACCGCTCATGAACAGTAGCAGCACCAAACAACACCTTGAGTTACAAAGCAATGCTTGGCATTCCACTGCGCTCGCCATCCTGAGACATAAGATGTTAAGTCTCAATATGTCCAGTAGTTACTCTGGCTACAATGTCCTTCAATCCGAAACACAACATTGCATTTGAACTGCTGTTTGACGGGAGAAATAGACATTGCGATGGTACCCACCCAGGCAGCCTCTCACATATGAGAGACCTACCACCAGAAATTTGAGTCGTATGGATAAAATATTGGGGTATATGAGATGCTGTGGGTTTAACTCATAAGATAAAATATGTTTACTAACAGCTGTTTTAGATGTGATGTACATGTGTATGTATGACAAAAAAATCTGTTCGATCCAAAACGAGCATTAGTTTATTTTAATTATACCTACCGACGAAAGGTATAAAAAATAAATCGTAATTAAAGATAACTTAAGTAATCTAAGTTATAACACATATTATAGTATTGATATTACCATTAAATCTAGTTCAGTTCAGTTTTTTGTTTATGGCAAACAGTGCCGATGTCGACAATTCTGCCAATGAGAAATGTGCTATGAGTACCCGTGTGTTTTGGTAGGATGCGAGTACGAAGTAAAGATTGATTTATTTCATTTGATTATCAATTGATTGCAAGCAATAAGTCGACATTAAACTAAATGTGTTGCAAAGTTTTAAATTCTGACATCTCAAAATCTGAAACGTGGTACCGCTCGTTGCTTCTTACAAGTGCAAACGCGGTTGTTAGCAATATATATTATGTGAACTTACCTTTTTTTAAATTTACTTTAAGAAGAATATTGTTTATCATATTACATGATATGAATGTTTTAAATATAAGACTAATAATTCCAGATAACACCTGTTTCGAGCAGGCATTTTTTTAACCCCGCGCCCATTGATATGTAACAAAAAATATCCCTTAGTTTGGAAGAGTCAAGAAAAACGTTCTAAATTTTAAGAGGTTAAGAAACTAGCTGTAAATTGTTTAAAAATAGGTCATTACTATATTTAATAAGCAACAAATAAAAGACAAGGTTGTGTCCCTAAAGCGCACTACACACTAAGGCCGCCATCACAACCCGGCGACTTACAAGAAATTACATACATACATACATAAACTCACGCCTTTTTCCCAAGAAGGGTAGGTAGAGGTGTCAGGACACCCACATTTCGCCTTGTATGTTCCGTCCCACGATGTGATAGGTGGCGAGCCTATCGCCATATCGAGCACAAATTTCTGACTCTGGGCTGATAATGAATTGAAAAATCCAATATCACTTTGCCCAGCCCGGGATTCGAACCCGAGACCTCAGCTTTGCAACCGTACGGTAGTACAACTACGTCACCGAGGCAGTCAGACTAGTTTGCCATTCGCCCGATAGTAAGCAATACGAAAGCTTAAAGACAGTAGCAAAACCAAACAGCCCCTTGAATTTCAAAGCAATGCTTGACATTTCATTGGGCTCGCCATCAACATAAGAGGCTAAGTTTCAATTTGCCAGCCATTACTCTGGCTGTAATATCCTTCAAACCGAAACACAGCAATAAAAACAGCTGTTTGGCGAAAGAAAAAGACACTGCGGTGGTACCTACCCACGCGGCGCATCTCACATAATAGAACAGAGAAACAAAATAATCCGAACAGTCAAAATAGCACTGAAATAAAACCGTCCATCTTCAGCCCGTTTTGATCCCAATAGTACGACCAGTGAAACAAATAAAATAATTCTCGTTGGCAATGCATGAATCACAGAACAATAGCGTTGGTTTATTACCGCCGGTGCAAAATAAAATTACATTGTTGCTGCGTTGTGATGCGAGAGTTTATAATAAACTAAAAGAGCTGTTATGTTGCTGGTACTTTACGTATGGGTATTAAGATTAGGATGGGTTTATGAACTGAATAATCGTAGTTCTACTTTTATTCCATGGACTGGACTAATGCCAAACTAAATAAATAAATAAACCCAATAGTAACATATGTAGTCCTGACCCTGCACTAAGATCGAGTCTTATGCCGTGGGTATCAGCAACTACGAGAAAATGTTTGGTCTCACAAACATCCAGATCCGAAACAAATACCTGTGGATCACACACATATTTGTCTCGGTGCGGAGATCGCACCGACAGCATCACGTTTAACGCAGGTCGCCGGTCGTCACATACCTTCGAATTATGGGAATTGTGTACGTATAGATAGTCAGTTAGTTAGTTAGTAGCCAACCCACACTAGGCCAGCGTGGTGGACTATATGGCCTAACCACTCTCAATCGTACTCTCGATTGTAGAGGAGGCCCGTGCCCTGCAGTGGGACGTATATGGGCTGATACAGTACAGATAGTCAGTTACCACTCAATTTGACAGTGAAGAAAAATATGGCTTGGAAACCAGCATACCATAGAAAAATCTGTATAAGATTTTTTATTGGTACAATATCTTTAATACTTCGGTAAGCATAATTTAATCCGATGATATTACTGATATGATTTCTGATAAAGTAATTAATGACTCAGCCGATGAAGGATTTAATTTCAAAATTGAGCCAATTAACATCTATCAAGCAATGAAATATGTCAACACTGGTGAAAACCAGCAATTATCAGTAATTAATGTGCCACCCTCTCCAATTGATTGAAATTGTGATTTTAACAAATTGATAATGGATGAGCTAAGTGCAATAACTGCAGCAATTTAAATATAGTCCACGCCATTGCTGGAATCAATCAGAATAATGTAAGCTTTGGAAGCGATAGAGCTACGCTGTTGTTAGCCATGACTCAGCGTGATTGGGCAGGCACGTTCGGGGCAGTACTACTGTCTCACAGGAATCGATGTGAAGCGATAGCTTTGCTGTCGCATTTCGTTCGGTGAGTGAGATTGCTGGATGCCCTATACCCTCTTAATGTTCCCATCCTTTTCCTTCCCGGTTTCCTCCCGATTTGATGAGCCGGCACCACATCCACGATTCACGCGTTATGAATGTTCATAGGTGGCAATAATCACCATCAGGTGACTCGCTTGATCGTTTGCCGGTCCTAAACAATGAAACATTATATGGTAGTTTGCGTACAGGTCCCAGAATTTGATTCTAAGTAACTTTTATTGGAATTATAAGTATTCATCAAGTGGGCGTAAATTAATTATTCATCATGTTATGTTACAGTTCACAGAAAGTTTGGTGAGGAACATAAGTCTACCTCAATTGTTTCTTCGTCGATATTTCGGAAGCGACTTTCATTCAGCGACTCTGTAACTGAAAGGTTCAACAATTGTTGTTAATGAATCTTTAACCATTTTTTGTTGCTACAGCCATAAAATTTACTATAAATATTGATCAAAGACTAAAACTCTTCTTTATCTTTCAAACAAACAAGAAAGACAAAGCCCAGTCATAATTTTAACAAGTATGTATAGTATGAACAACCCTTCCAACAAACCTATATATGCACCAAACTAATAAACCAAATAGAGTAACCAAACAAAATCCCGCGCTTCCGTATCGAATAAATTTTCTTGCAAAAGCCAGGTAATACATTCCAACATACTTACCTAATTTATAGTCCTGTAATTTAATAGACGACCCGCGTCACACTAAGGCCCATGGTACACAACGCTTCTAAAATATCTGAACTCATGTTTTGTAATTATGTCGTGAACAATTATTAATACTGCCGGTAGATTAGAATGGAGAGGTAAGGTTTGCTTAAACTTATAAATTCTTCGTCCAGTTCAATTACAAATATAGAACTAAACTTTTACGGATTTAAAGCAAATTTTATGCTATTGTGTAACATTCTTAATACAAGGAAGTAGTCTCAAATATCAGTCCTAATGTCATATGAATGTTCCGGCGTGTTTTTTATCTCAGTAACCTAATCTGCAGACCTGTCTACGATATGTCTAAGATCTTTTACCGCTGATAGCACTATTGCCAGAACATTATGAATAGTTTCTCTTTTTGCACAATTATACGATAGGCATGTTAATAAAATAATATTACGAGTAAAAGTGCTTGTTGATATAAAATATTAAGACTTATTTTAAATAATGCGTTAAATAGATGTTTTAAATTTTTATTTTTAGTTCCAAATTTCGCCACACGCCGATACACGATGAAAGACTCATAAGTATCGAGGTAGAATACCCGGCAGGCCGAGCGCAATATACGTCTGCGACTAATAAACAATTAATTATTGCGACGAATGTTTTCTGAATCCGTAAATATGATAATCGTGTGTACTAAATTATCGGGTATCGATGATTTCAGTAGCGATGTGTATACACGCCCTTATACGCAGGTTGGGCCGGGTACGCGTC
The DNA here is from genome assembly GCA_023078785.2 of Hyles euphorbiae. Taxonomy (NCBI): domain Eukaryota; kingdom Metazoa; phylum Arthropoda; class Insecta; order Lepidoptera; family Sphingidae; genus Hyles; species Hyles euphorbiae. The sequence goes on along the minus strand of CM041043.1, from coordinate 4,378,853 downwards.
GCGATTTACCTCACTTTTCGTATGACGACATTGGTTACGCAAACAAGATTGTTTGTCGTGTTACTTTATATCGGGGTAGAATGGTAGACACATTGTTTTGTGCGTTGTATTGTGAATGATATTTGAGTTTAAACTGCGTGATATAGCGATTGGTAAGAATTTCTATGTAAAATCCGCCAACCCGCATTAGACAAGGCTATATGCAAAGAAATTTTTTGTAGTCACTTTGTCAAGGTCGAATAAAAACATAAATATAATGAGTATAATAAGCGAGGTATATCGAAGTAAAGCCTGGTTAGCTGTATCTAAGGCTTGAAAGACATAATAAAATCCATAAACAACAAAGTAGGGCGCGCTCTTCTTTTTCGGCGGAACATACCCGTACTTTTAAAGTCAATATCAGTTCAGTATGTCTGAAGGTCGCGCGCAGCGCCTGATCTAGGGTTCTGACCGCCCTAGGCTAATTATGAGGACGCGCCCAGGACCATTATAATAAGCCTAAAAAGTGGTATTTAGTTTTGTTTTGTTTACAAGTGTGAAATTTGCATCATTCATACAACCTATAAAAATTGACAGATTGATCTGCAAGCGAAACTAACGTTTTCCTTTAATCTGAATTATATTCAACCTTAGGGTGGCAAATCATTTCTTGGTTGACCGAACATAAGGGCAGAGCCTACTCACGCATTATACGACCAAAACCGATATACAGGGTGGGTTTTTCAAGTGGGCGTGGATGGTCAAATCGGAAACTATGAGGAATATCGAAAAATGCTCAAAGGACTTACGAGCCCGATTCTGATGAAAACTAAAACTGCATACTTCGATTTTTGATAAATCAATATGCCAAGCCCACTTGAAAAACTCGCTTTGTATATTGATATACGATCAGGATTACGGATTACTAAGACATCTAAGAAGGCAAGAAATTTATTATGTTCTAACTTCATGATAAATTAAATTTCATTTTTGAGGAGTTGAGGTGATTTAAAAATGCAGTCACTTGGTCACACTTGTGTTAAAATATTTAAAAAAGACTGGAGGCATCATTCTAGTGGAACACTTTTTTTTTTTTTGTAATCTCAGGGACTCCGTAAGTTTTTTCAGTTTAGGTTAAGCGCGCCCCCCTGATCCTCGCGCCCTAGGCTGCAGCCTAATTAGCCTAAGGGTTAATCAGGCCCTGGTCGCGCGGTTATCAATATTTAGTAAAACTATTAATCGTTTTTCAAAGGGTTTCGTGTTTGGCCTTCGATATTGATATTGAAAGGTAAATAATTATACCTTAATAATGAGTAGGAAATATGTCAAGAATATCACAACACACCATTGTAAACATACCTTATGACTTAACGCGTGTTAAAGTGGGACTTATAGGAATAGACTGGATTAACTTGAGTAGACCTTAAGGCTCACAGAAAATCGACGTGATGGTTATTCTGTCGTATTTCTTTAAATGGGTTAGTTTGCTGGAGTACCATAATTTATTTCCCCTTCTCTTTTTATTCCTTCCCTTTCAATTCATATTTTTCTTTGTTTTTCTTTCATATTTATTAATACGTATTTCACAACATCGCCAAAATTCTAATAACATAGAATTTTTTAATTCGAGCACTCCATCTAGGCATAATTTAAAATGAGTCACTGCGATCACGTATTGTTTATATTTATGTCATACTATAGTTATGCCTATATCTATCATACCCAGAAAGAACTTAGTAGAGCTTAATTGATCAAACACTGATCTTCATTCGACTCTGTGCGTTCCATTAGTAAAAGGGCGACTTAAGTATTATTTGTGAATATGAGGACAGACGGAACGATCACTATAAGAAATGCCTTACTTAGCATAGCGTTACTTCAACACTGAGTATAGTGTTATTTGTGAATACGAGTGTTAGGGCCAGTTTTACCAGTTTCTGATAGCTATCTGACACTCATCTCTCAGTGAAATACAAAATTCAGAACTTTTGCAACCGATTTTTGTATTTTATTTGGCAGATCAGAGTATCAGACAGCTATCGGGGACTTTTTTTTTTTTTTATTGCAATGAATGACGAGACGAGCAAGCCGTTCGCCTGATGGTAAGCGATACGACCGCTCATAAACAGTAGCAACATTCCACTGCGCTCGCCATCCTGAGACATAAGATATTAAGTCTCAATATGTCCAGTAGTTGCTCTGGCTACAATGTCCTACAATCCGAAACACAACAGTGCATTTACGCAGTGTTGTTTCACGGGAGAAATAGACATTGCGGTGGTACCTACCCAGATGGACTCTCACATATGAGAGACCTACCACCAGTAAACTTTATCAAGAACTGGTGAAATTGGCTCTAAATGTTGATGTTAATAGGCGGAAATAATCACTCACCATCAGGTAAACGTTCACTCGTTTCTCAAATTCAAGCAATAACGAGACCTAATCTTTTGTTGTCTAACCACACCTACAACACAAATAAAACGAGACAAGGTACTCCTAGTTACAAATAACCTGGCACTCCTAACAAATGGAATTTCCTAGAAAACACAATGTTTGCGATTCAAACTCGAATGAGCGAATATTTCCATTAGACTATCTGGGGGAAACAGAGAGGCACTGCACACTCTTATGTACTGAACGTTCAAGTTCACTACGTTTTTTCTCAGAATTGTACATGTATAATATGGTATAATACGTTCAATATACATAAATAATTACGAATTACTAGAATGTAAGTTCTTTATCATTATGATTCACAGCTAGTTATTTTTTTTTTTTGCTTTGATTGGCAATACGAGCATGCCGTTCGCCTGATAATAAGCGATACGACCACTCATGACCCGTGGCAAAACCAAACAAAACCTTGAATTACAAAACAATGCTTGGAATTCCACTGCGCTCGCTATCCTGAGACGTAAGATGTGAAGTCTCAATATGTCCAATAGTAACTCTGGCTACAATGTCCTTCCATCCGAACCACAACAGTGCATTTGAACTGCTGTTTGGCGGGAGAAATAGACATTGCGGTGGTACCCACCTAGGCGACCTTTCACATATGAGCTAGTTATAGCTTTGTATTGTGGGCGTATCTGGGGATGTGTCAGATAAAATCGTAGAAAATCATATTCTTATTCACATAACGCGAGACAGTTTCCACGCTCTTGCAGCACTATTTTCAGATAATAATATTTCCTCTTTTGATCGAAAAAAATTGCACTGCAAGCTCTCTGAACGTCAAGATGCTCCTGAATTTCCTTTTATCAAGATTCAAGTCCCTGTTAGGGAGATGTCTGGATATATCTACGTTAGATTATGACTGGAGAGTCATAATCTGACGTAGATTCTGTCGAAGAGCCATAGATGGCATTGGCATTCCGTTTTTAAAAATCAACTTGATGACGAAATATATATTATTTATAGTAATACTATGGTATGTGAAATCTGAAAATGAGTGATTGGCCAGCGTAGTTGAATATGATCTATTATAGTTGAACTATCAAATACAGAGTATAACCTAGCAATAGCGTGTATTATTGATATAATATGTACGTTAAAGAATTAAGTGATGATAGATAAAGTGATAGTTTTATGATCGATTTTTAAATGTATATTGCGTATGGTAGTAACTGATTACCAACGTCCATAAACACCTCACGGAACATCGATGTCGTTAGTGATAACTCAGCATAAATGGGCAGGCTTGTCCGGGGCGGTTCTACAGTCATACACGGGATCGATTGCTGTCGCGTTTCGATCGTTTAGAATACCGTATTCCCAATACCTCTTTCCTCTTCTCATTATTTTTCCTTTGCGCTCCAATCATGATTTGATGGGCTGGCAACAAATCCATGGTCTAAGTGTTGGATCTTCGTGGGCGGCAATGATTACTTACTGTTGATGTATTTCTCGTTTGCCAGACTTATAAAAAAAACAGTAAAGAAAGAAAGCAGGTACTGGGAAGGGAAAAGATTGAGTTTCCGATAAGATACCATCATTCATTATAAGTTCATTATGAGCCAGCATAATTGTGATCACAGTCCAAAGAAACTCATTTCTCGCTAATTATAAAAACATCAGTATCTGGAAGAGTAAAATAAGCCAAGAATATTTTCTGAGAAATCGAATACTAATAATAATCTTGATGTAGAAGAATAAATACTAAACATTTCAATATAATTTATATTACAGACGTGAATTCTCAAAATTGTATGGCAAAAGAAATGAAAATGTGTTGCATAATTCTTCATAATAATCCTTACTAATATTATAAAGGTGAAAGTTTGTATGTATGTATGGATGTTTGTTACTCTTTCATGAAAAAACGGCTCAACAGATTTTGATGAAATTTGGTATAGTGATAGCTGACACCCTGAATTAACACATAGGCTACTTTTTATCCCGAAAAATGTAGTGTTCCCGTGGGATGAGTCAGGAAACCAAATATACATATTTTTTACTCTTTCAAATTCAAATTGTTGGCACGGGATGTCCTCTCCTACGGAAGGGAAATATAGTCGACGGCACGCGGGAAATATAGTTAGTAGACACGCGAAATAATATGTTCTTGATGTGGATTGGACTCAAAAACTATCTGCACCCGGGCGAAGCCGGGCCCGACAGCTAGTTCTTCATAATTTCCGTATGTAAAGTACGCCAATCCGCGCTAGGCCAGCGCGTTGGACTATATGGCCTAACCGCTCTCAATCGTACTCGATTTCAGAGAAGGCCCGTGCTCTGTAAGGAACGTACATATATGGGCGGATATAGATACGGATACAGATAATGTAGACATGAATTATTAAAAAAATATATAACAAGACAGGCCGTACTTATTTAGAATCTAAATAGTTTGCCCAGCATACCAAACCTCATGTAAACCTCAATACAGTATGAGTCCATATTTGCAATTACCTAATGTTAAGTATTGAAATTCTCTAATACAGAGAGTTCCTTTGTATTGTTCGATTGTGATTCATCCCATAGAAAAAAAGTTAAGATCTTTCGAGTATGCAGGTTTCCTTAAGTTGTTTACCTCACCTTCAAAGTGCGTGGTAATTGAATATCGATTCATAAACAATTCTGAAAAGTCAGAGATGTGCCTTGGGATAAACCCGCTATCACTGAATCAGCTGCCGCGTCTGGTCCAATTTCAACAGACCACCTCGTTTGAACAGTACTCTTAGTAAATTATCATGTATACTAATCGGTATTGGTCATAAGCGAAATTGACACTCCAGATGAAATTATAATAGTTATAGACGACTAATTCTGGCTGCCTCAGCGCAGTTAGACTACGGTATGTGCGAAGATGTGGTCTTGAGTTCGAATTTCGGGTCGGGCAAAGTTATGTTGGATTTTTCTGTTTAATCAGCCTGGAGTCAGGAATTTGTCCCCAATATAGAGACAGGCTCGCCCTTTATCACATCGTGGGAGGTAAAATATAAAGCGAAACGTAGATGTCTTGGTTGCACCTCTGCCTACCCTTCTGGAAAAAAGCACGAGTTTATGTATATCGATGCCTATTTCGAGGAAACCTAGTAAGCTATAGATAAATGTAAATATATATTCCAAATGTTTAATTCAGGCGTGATTTGAATTTCAAACTCCAAATTTACATTTAGTGTAAAATTCGACAGAAGCCCAATGGATTTAATTCTACACGGTACCTGTTGACACCGAACACCGTTGTACTGTAACTAATCTATTTGCAAACCTAATTAGTATGTATAGTTTTGTATATTTTATTGCAAATTATTATGTAGCAATAAATTATTTATGAAGCGTTCTATCCAAAATCTGTAGCGTTTGTTGTGCTAAGCTTTCATAGTGTTATTCTGAACAAATTCGTAATTAGCTTAATCATTGCAAGCAAAGTAAGAATTTATTTTTGCAACAGTTACTGAATTGAGACATAATAATATATTCCTATGAGTGGATGAGCCAAGACACAGCCAAAGACTACTGCAGTAGTCATAATTTTTCTGTCGCGTTCCATATGACCGTTGAAATGAAACTAAAGAAGACCTACCCTATTCTCCATAACATTTCATTCTCCATTTTTAAAAGCGGAGGACTTGCCTATAAATACAACGATATTGTATGTGCTCATAAGAGTGGTAATTTCATTCTATCTGGTATATAAAAAATAAAATAAAACAAAGTAAACGACCACAAAGCTATCATTTTGTGTATACCTACACTTTTCTTTTTCGAATATGATGAATCATTACATAGTAAAAAACAAAGTCGCTTTCTCTGTCCCTATGTCCCTTTGTATGCTTAAATCTTTAAAACTACACAACGGATTTTGATGCGGTTTTTTTGAATAGATAGAATGATTCAAGAGGAAGCTTCATATGTATAATACGTACATATTATTGTACAGAAATCGATTTGTACCCGGGCGAAGCTGGGCCGGGCCGCTAGTATATGCTAAAGAGATTCAATGATCTAGATAGGTCTTGATAAGGACAAAAAGCAATAGAAATTAATTCTTATTGCTACCACTTGAAGTATATAGTTTTAACGAGCCAACCAAAGGTCTAAAGCCTTACGGATATCGAGTTACAAAGTTTAGCACAATGGGGTTCACCCTTCACATTTCAAATGACATTTCAAAATTGGCGACATCATTTAATTTTATTAATGAATTTCGTCCAAATAGTGAAAGCCCCGTGATAAATTAGCATTTCATTATAAGTTTAGTCCGCAACGCTGTTCATCATGGCAGATGTAAGAGATAGAAAAAATATTAGAATTTATTTAGACAGCCTCCGCGACGCAGTTGGCGCGATGCCGAATGTGAAACGAGAGGCAGCGGGTTTGATCCCCGACCAAGACAAATATTTGAGAGGCCCACAAGTATTTGTGTCGGGTGTTTGTGACACCGAAAAGTCATAGTTTATATCCACGACATATGACTTAATTGACATTAATGTGGGATCAGGACTATGTATGTGACTGTTGGTTGTATTTATTTATTTATTACCTATTGGTATACAATATTGTGTATTTGTTTCGGATCTGGGAGCTGTGAGACTGTAAAGTCTCAAAACCATAGTATCAGATACGACAAAAGACGTTTGATCTCTTCGGAGGTCCGGATTATCTGTATGACTTTTGTAGGGCATTGTGACTGTAATTACATGTTGCATTGTACGTATATTATTTCATCATCATCTTCTTCAACTACATCTATGTGCCTATGAAACATAGATCTCATCCAGAGATTCCTACAGTGACTTGTATGAAATGGCCTGCATCCCGCGACTTCAATCTACCTTTATCACTTGTGATACGTTAATTTATTTACTGTGTTTTATTTACTATGTAAGACGTCTTTGTACCCCTAGCCTATTCATGTGCATATTTAAAATAAATTGTACTTTATGTCAGCTAACCTTAGATTCAAATTAAGTTTGCTTATCTTTAATGTGCTAACCTGTGTGCGTTGCAGTGTAATAAAGTCTGGCAGAACGGCAAGGGAAGAAAATAAAACTAAACAAATATTTTATAAAAAAAAATGGTTGCCTGTAAAGTCGGTTTTACGGGCGAAGATTTTACGTGACAACGTCTTTTTCTCGGTAGAATATTTATTGATATGAATATAATTAAATTACACAATAGGAACAAGGAATTGAATGAAAATAAGAATTGCACAAATTTTAACTATAGAAATATATTTTGTTTACTAAAACACTATCAACATTTATCAATAGTATGACATAACCTATAAACTCAGTTTCTCAACTTTTGTGTCAATCTAACAATTAATCAATCAATCATAGTTTACGATAATGAAATATCAGTGTACAATTATTTACCTTTATTGTTGTAGTTGTTGTAAATGATAAATGACGAATCTAAGCACTCCATATTTTCACTACAGACACAGCTGACGATACTTTAACCACACGTGTGAACTTGTATTGTGACGCTTTCTTGTTTTTCCAACGCCAAGAACGTTCGAGAAAGACAAAGACAGAGACACAAGCATGCGCCGATTCAATGCGCCTAATTCTCTAGTGCTGCGCGCGCGGCAGACCGATCATAGTTGAGTGGGAGAGAGACGCAAGGCATTCGGCGGGCCTCTCTCTCGTTCGGTGACTCATCGTAACGTTACCGGGCGTTACACTTTTTCATAAGTGACTCCCAGCCGCAACCTAATTTAAGACGTTGTCACGTCAAAAAATTGTTTTCGTCAAGGGGTATGTTTTTCAAAAAATTGGTGCTATTAAAAACGGCAATTAACCACAGTAAAAAAATCAATCTGGTGATGAAAATTAAAGAAATAATGATTTGCTTTTGAATGGAAATACAAAGGCTAGCCAATGATATGAGACAAAGTGTTAATTCTAAATCAATACTATGATGATTTGTCATGTAGCAGTCATTTAATTGCCAAATACAACGGTTCATAACGGACTAAAATATCTTATATCTCTCTAATAAAATATTACAATCAATCATTGAAATTTCGCAATGGGAAGTCAATTGACTAACAAATTTATATACTTCCGCTGATTAACTATTGTAGCTAATTATAAAAGTTTACTTTCATGTCAATTCTGTTTTCTAATCCTCTTAATAATGTTTTGAACAAAAATACTTATATTGTTATTGATCGGTTCTTACACAAAGAATAATAAATTTATATGATATTACAAAACAAACTGAGAATATATGTGGAGAATCAGGACCAATCGGTATAGACTTTAAAAAGGTCCGAGTAGCAACCCATTTTCATAACTTAGACAATTTCATTTCACTGCTAGATATTTCAAACTCTGATTGCAACTAAGTAGCATATTGTAGTCAGAGCAACTACTGGACATATTCAGACTTAATATCTTATATCTCAGGATGGCAATCGCAGTGGAATGCCAAGCATTGCTCTTTTAATTCAAGGTATTTGGTTGTTGTTTGTTCATGAGCAAACGTATCGCTTACCATCAAGCAAACGTCTCGCCATTAAATGTAAAAAAAAGTAAATTATAAAATAATCACAGACTTTATTACACTGCCAGCCCTATGTGCTTACTGTGTAGTCCTTATACGATGTGTTGTGTTGCACAGCGAGCCAGCTCCGTCTGCAATGACGGCACTGCATCAGTTTGGGGCAGAGATGTTGCGCCTATCTCGCGGCTTGGAAGCTTCTGCCGCGACCAAACCGCAATACCGAGGGTATTTAAACAATCAGCATTTATTTGTACGCTTTGAGGCTCTTTGATGTGGTTTCAGCACCTGCGTAATGTGTCTGTAATTATGTTTAGTTTTAAGAACCGCATTTTACTCTGCGGTTATACTTCTTACTATTGAAAGTTTAATTGTAATAAAACTACTTCTTAGTTCTCTTTGTGATATAAAAATGTCATAAAAAATCAGTTTTTGTTGTATATATTTATTACAAAAAAGTTTCCTCTAATAAGTTAACTTAAAATCGTCAAAAATATTGAATTCTTTCTAATATTGATATTCTTCCAGGACGAACGTATCGGAGCGTGGCGGAATGCTCACGCCAGGGTCTCTGAGCGTATCATCAAGTTCACCGTCATCGATGCTTCAGGACCGACGACGTCCATCCTCTAGTGGAGAGCCTAACACGCCTCTCCACAGGCCACGAAGCGCATCAGACGATGAGGCCAATGACGGCTTGTTAGCACCATCCACCTTGACTACAAAGTCGAGGAGCTCAGAGGACGGTCTTCTCTTACCACCACCTTGCACTTGCCCTTACTTCGGATCTGATTCTACACCACCTCGCAGAACCACAGAAGTTATAATCGTCCCTGGTGGAGACATAAATGGTTGCAACGGCTATCCCAGAAACGGAAATTTAAAAGAGGAGCCGACTACTCCATTCTTCAGGCGGTCGAGTAGAGGCGCAGCTTCTATGGTGACCTGGGATGAAGCTAGAAGGTTCCGCAGAGGATCTAGTTTTGGTGGCGCTAGAACCACCCTCTCAACACCAGTTCGGAGTATCCGCGCTCAAAGATCTGTCACACGGTCTCAGCCTTCCACATCGGCGACTCAACGACAAACTCCAAGGACCCATCATTCAAGAAATTCTAGTGTTATATCTAGGAACTCTTCACGTCATGGAAGAATTCTGCGTCTAGAACAAAAGGCAACAAAAGTTCTAGGCGTCGTGTTCTTTACGTTCGTAGTTCTGTGGGCTCCATTCTTCATACTCAATATGGTGCCAGCAGTATGTCCTGACTGTGAAGGGAAAATTGCGCATTGGGTTTTTGATTTCGTACTATGGCTGGGCTATGCCAGTTCGATGGTAAACCCAATATTTTACACTATATTCAATAAGGTCTTTAGGCAAGCTTTCAAGAAGGTTTTGAGGTGTCAGTACTGTAGATCGAGGAGGTAGCCGGCACCCTGGGAGCGCGTTCGTCCGTCGTCCGATCCCGGCATCGGAGCGCTCTCAGTCAACAGAAATGTACGATCACAATTCGTGTAAACTCAACTAAGAGCTTTAATCGCTTCTAGTCCTTGTCTTTCTCTATGTTGCTCCTTATCAACGGCCTCGTTTGTATATTTTTAATATCTGTATTGACCACTCTCTTAATGCGGCACACAAATTGTAATATTTGCCTCCGTTCTGACCTCGTTACTTTGCTGCTATTGTACAAAGGAACAGAAGACGACGCGTCAGTCTTGGAGTCGAATTTGGACTCTATTACATGTTAATATAGATGAAAATTGCTCGTGCAACATTTCAATTGGCGTAGGTCAAAGAATAACTATATCGAATTTTATCACTTGAAATGGCTTCATCGTTGTAGTGTAAAGAATTGACTATTTTTAAGACTGAACATTTAGTTATAAAGCGGTGATATAAAGTTGCATTTATATGAAGTTTGTTTGTGCTGAGTGTGGATTTAATGGTAGAGGGAAACAAATGGTGGAACTCCGTGCTAGGGGAGTTTTGTGCGATATCACGACATAAAAAACCCATATTTTAAATTACTATTTTACAGTTTAGTGTAATACAATGTAAACCTAATGGCTTTTGCATAAGAAATACGATGAATGTTTTCATTCTCTATACAAAACAAAAATCATTTTTTCTCTTTGTGTGTTTTCAATACGTTATTCTGAAATTAGCTAATTGGGGTGGTTTAAATATCTGTATATTTAACTAGTTCTTACATCGCTTCGGGATAATATCTCAAAGAGATTCTATATGATAAATTGAAGTGAAACCAAGGATTTCTTTATATCACCAGCCCATTTGTAAGCCAGTAAGTAAAGTATGGAATTGTGTCTTCATTGTCGTTGATAGTATTAAAGAAAGTGCTTCTTTCTTCCATTAAAGTCACACTTTGAACGCAGGTATAATATCGATTCGTATGTTGTTTTGCCTCAACTGTCACTTAATCTAGTCAAAAATGAGTCGCGATTGAGATTATGAAAACAATACATGCTAGAATGGGCTCAATTCTGAATCCATCGTGTTGTATTTAATTAGATAAAGCGAGCGTTTGGGAATCTCGCATTGATATTTTAAGTTTCAAGTCCCATTTACAAGAGAAGAGTTTCTCCCCAGAGGCGAGAATCGTGTTCCATTATCGTGTGCGATAACATTATAAGATTGTCGTATTCTGGCAAATGTTAACTCGATGTAACTTTTATTTATATCCTTACGATAATTGTATTATTAAGGCGAGAAACTCTCCGCGTTTAAATGGGCCTTTAGTGTTAAGTTGACAATTGGGGATACAAATGAACTAACAGGCTTATTATTGACAATCGATTTCATTGAGTTGACTAATATTCGATAAAGTAGTACTACTATAGTGTTAGATAGCGTAAAAGCTATTGACTTTAATCTGAATATATTAAAATCGGATGTCAAAATTTGGCCTGTTGGTTTGTTTATTTACACAATGGTCTTGTCGTGTTATTGCATTTGGACTCTGCCGGAAAAAAGTTATTAATATTTGCTTCAAAATTGTAGAAAATGATAATTTTATCGATCAATAAATATTACCTTGAAGTTTTAATCATTTAAAATTAAAAATGTAATATTAAATCAATGGATTATTTAAACGTTTTAATTGTCGAGTTTATTTATGCTTAATAATTTCGAAGGTTTTTGTAAAAACACGTAATTATTTGTCAATTTAAAAGAGATTTCCGACAAAGTTCAAATTATTATAAATGTTATACAAATTTATTCATTGTTTTATTTTCTCAAGTAAATTGGAAAAATTCTGAAGGAAATTTTGCTATTTTAGTTTAGTCTAAAGTCAGTTAAAGTTAGAATAAATAGGGATTCATATTAACATTGTTGTATTTTCATTATAACAATAAAAAAAGGGTAGACAATAGAATCAAAACCAGTGGATTTGTAAGCATACACTTTTGGAAATAATGGTAATTACACATAGATGAGTAGCAAAGATTTCATATTACATTCAGTACGAAGGAAAAATAGATTAATTATGGAATGGAAAATCGACAACGTGAAAGTTAGTAATTAATTTTTAAGCATTTGAGTGTAGCCAATGAGAAATTTGGTATACAGGTATATATGGAATAGGTTTTATTGGCGCTTTTATCCTCTCCTAAAATATGTCAAATATATATATATATATATATTTGTTTTTCTCCAATGAGAGAGAATCTTCCAATAAAGATATTTACAAAATATCAATAACGCAAACACCTACATATTTTTAAGGATATACATACATGTACATAAGAGAGAATTGTGTGTGGGGTCCACAAATATTTTTTTCGGGTCTGGGTATTTGTGAGACCGAAAAAGTGTCTCGTAGTACCTGATACCCACAACACAAGATTCGATCTTAATATCAATCAGGATTATGTAGATATGTGACTATTGGGTTGTAAAAACAAATAAATTATATTTATTTCTGCAAAAACCTCTATTTTGGTAAAATAAATTATAAATTTACATATTAGCAATGTGTTAAATACTATAGAAAGATGTAAAACACCAGAAATGCCGTAATTTTTTTTGAATATTCTAAAACCTACACACGTAGTCTATAAGGATGGTATCGGGATGTCAGAGTGAGCGTGAAACACGATGTCGTGCATGTAAATGATACCTGTCAGTTTATTGATTTCACAAGGATCTCATTTCCTCTACATTTATTAGGGGCTAGCTTTTGCTCACGGTTTCACCTGCCTGCTTCGGATAAATCGGCAACAGATTTTATTCTAGAATACGGCAATCCTTTTCTGTTATTCAAACAGCTAAAAATAATAATACACCCAACATAATATGTAGTTCTGACTAAGATCGAGTCTTGTGTCGTGGACATTAGAAATTAGAAGATTTTTCCAAAAAAATACCTGTGGATCGCTTAATAATTTGTTTCGGTGTGGAGATCGAACCGGGGCGGCCTCTCGATTTACAGCCGGCTTTTAATCAACTGCCCACGTTGAGGTTGTCAAAGACCATAAAAAATATACAATAATATTTGCTTACATATTAAACGTGCGTGGTGGCCTGTTGGTAGACGGATTAGACGCGGTTGCCCACATGTTCACGATGGTCGCGGGTTCGAATCACAGGGCACATCTCTGACTTTTCGGAGTCATGTGTGTATTGATAATCAATAACCACGCACTAAAACGGTGAAGGAAAACATCGTGAGGAAACCTGCATACCATAACGATTTATAAGAATTTCTATGGTATGTAAGTTCGCCAACCCGCACTAGGCCAGCGTGGTGGACTATATGGCCTAACCACTCTCAATCGTATTCTTGATTGTAGAGTAGGCCCGTGCCCTGCAGTGGACGTATATGGGCTGATACAGATACATATTAGGTAGGTATTTGTTTTGACACTCTTACCGCATGAATTATACTAATTCTGCTAGTAAGCCACGCTATGTAAGTCTTTTTATTTCATAAAAAGGTATTTTCAAAAGCAGTAACTTCAGTGCGAGCATTGTGGATATGCCGACTGTCAGCATGGGCCCAAACTCTAAATTTGAAAAGTGTGGGTTGGGAATTACACTAGAATATTTATGGGCTGCCGGGATACCATATGCCCTAAGAATATTTATTTAAAATTCAAATAAAATCGATTTTTAGGACAAACCAAAACTAAATGATGTGTGCTTTCGTTAGAAATACAATGTTTCGAAATTCCTCCCGTGATTTTATCCTTCCTGGGGAGGACCCCCAAAAGAAAAGTCGGCCAAACACTAACGGTGCAAGACTTATAGGCAGATCTTATGCTCTGTGATAATGAATGTAACATTAGGTAATCGAATATTCACCCAAAAGATATATCAGTCATGTACATAAATAAATAAAAAAAAAATAACACCCAACAGTCACATACATAGACCTGACCCTACACTAAGATCGAGTCTTGTGTCGTGGGTATCAGGAACTATGAGTCTTTTCGGTTTCACAAATACCGGCGACACAAGACTCGATCTTACTGTAGGGACAGGGCTATGTGTGTGACTGTTGGGTGTTATTTATTTATTATTTATAGTCCTTACCCGACATTAATAAAGTCTTATGGGTATCAGAAACGATGAGAGTCTTTTTGGTTTAACAAAGACCCAGACCTGATAAAAATACTTGTGGATCTCACAATTATTAACGTTTGTTTCGATGCGGGAATGGAACCTACGGCCTATCGTTTCACAGCCAATATCTAACCAACTTCGCCACACAGACTGTATATTTTTATCATGTCTGTTTATATGAAATTCAAAATGTTTAAATTTCCTTTTAGAATTGTTCCCAATATTGTTCAGTTGGCACTTAAGATATAAAATAAGATAAGATTTAGGATATAAGTTGTAAAGCCTAGTCTAGATATTAGACGTCCTACACCTAGATTACGATTAAAAATTATTGTGATGTATAAAACTAAGCGTGTCCTAATTTTACAGTTTTTTATTAAAAAAACTAAATTATATAAAAATCCTTTTTATCTGTACATATGACGCTATATTTATTGTATGTTAATAGATATGTGTATATGTAAATAATATAAATACATGTGTGAATAATAATTACCGTTCAAAATAAAACGATTTGATCGTGTGTTGTGTTTTATTTTTATAATAAATTGTCTCGATGGTATTAGAAAGAAAGAAGGAAGAAAGAAAAAAAAATATTTATTATTGCAATATAATATTAAGGTCATTATTTTTATTTCTAAGAATGGCGAGACGAGCATACGATTCGCATACAATACTGATGGTAAGATACGACTGCTCTTAAACAGTAGCAAAACCAAACAGCACCGTGAATTACTAAGCAATGCTTTGCATTCCACTGCGCTCGCCATCCTGAGACATAAGATGTAAAGTCTCAATATGTCTTGTGTTTACTCTGGCTACAATGTCCTTCAATCCGGAACATAACATTGCTTTTAAACTGCTGTTTATCGGGTGAAACAGACATTGCGGTGGTACCCACCCAGGCGGCCTCTCACATATGAGAGACCTACCACCAGCAAAAGTCTACAACAATTTGTAAACATTCTTTAAACAAATCATATTAAAGATGACAAAATGTTGTATAAATCGTAAGCTATTGTCAAAATATTAGGAACAATTTTTCTCTTTTCACATTTTAATACATAATTATAGTACATGTCAATACTTTTACATTAAGTTTTCTCTTGAATATAAGGTTTCCCATATTATATTTTACATGTTATAACTATTCGATTACGGGTAGATATGATTGTTGTTTACATTAGGAAATTTCAAACAAAGCGTTAACTAAATACTTAATAATTTTTATTTCTACTTCGAAATTCCGCCCCACGCCAATAAAAAATAGATGATTTATACTGTACGAGTACAGAGCGAGGGTGCCCTAGACGTGAAATGATAAAGAATTCGAATTGTTTTACACTAATCAACAACTGTAAATGTTCCATTAGCGAGAACTGCACACAACGATCGCGGTAACAAACTACCTTGACTTGACAATTAATCTAAATTTAAGTAAACGCGTCGTGTGCCAAATTTCTATCTGAGGTGTTCGGTAATATTACACCAAACATATACATTCTATAACATCAACAGTTTTAATTTAAAAAATGTATATTATGACCAAGTTTAATCCCACAAAAAAGATTCAATTTATAAGGAAATCAGGGGATTTTCACTAGTGCAAACTCAGGTTTATTCTAGAAAATAATATCATTTCCCATCCAAGTGTCTACGTGTAATAAGCGACTTGAATAAAATCAAACGGAGGGCAGCAGCACCACGGTTGTAATGCACATCTCATCTTACTGTTACTTTGGCATATAAAATATACTGAAAAATTTACTTTTCAATATGCATAAATTGTCTTAATTAGTACTTAACATCTTAACATGTTAAATGTTTGCTGGACTAGCTCGTAAGCCCAATTACAGATTATCTAAAATGTGGATTTTTTTGTTAAAAAAAAATATTCACTACTCGTAGAGTATTCGTATAAATTGGCCCATCACGGAGACAAAGAAATATGCTTCATGGTTTGTGTATATCCAATTTCAAGCAAACTGGCAAAATTGTACACACAAAAAAATCATTCATCAATCATCTGGCACTTCATTTGTTGCTTGTGTTTAGCATTCACCTTGAAGAGTTGTTCTATACAAGAATCGAGGAATTGTACTAGAGCGGACATGGGAACGAATCCCTGTGAACCCAGTGAATCTAGAGCGAAGATGATGTTACTGAATAAGCGAGACAAAGACGGAAAAAGAAGGATACAGTATTGTTTATTTTTGTTTTAAACATTTTCCTTGGAGTGTTCCATTCTAGTATCTCAGTATATAAAAAAAAGTACGAAAATCTATCCTATTTCTCGAGTCACTTTTAAATAACACTATAAATACCATTAAAAGAAGGAAAGTAAGAAAGAAACCATTTTGGAAAACAAAGGTTTTGATGTGCACTTCGAAAGCAGTAACACTGCACCATCCTTTGTCTCCTATAGTGTACTCAGGTGAAATTAAATTTTAATCAGTTGTTAGCTTTATGCGCCGAGCGATGCATTTTCAAAGAAAAAGTGAGCGCAGTTGAAAATATTAGACCAGACTCGAACTTTAAACCCCTCTGTTTCAGACTTTCATTACAAAGAAGCAGACTTTTAAATATTTAATGCTCAAGATCCTTTTGTGAACTGTTTATTGTGTTAATAAAAATATCTTTGTGTACAAGGAAGGTATTCAAGGAAAATTAATTTACTTCTATTTCTTGATATAAATAGGGTTAAGGAGACAATTTTGCCTTATAAATTTTTTTGTTGCTTTTTAAATTCCTGAGTAGTTTTAAGGAGTCGTTAAGGAACAATGATCTAGGTTAAGGTATGAATCCTTCTTTGGTTTTTACTATAAGCCTGCTGTGAAACTGAAGGACCTGGATTCAATCCCCGCTCCTAGAAAAAGGGTTTACCACCTTAAAGTTATTCTCTATTTACCCCTAAAATACCTATTTACCTTGTTTCATTGCCAAAAAATATTCGGAGAACACTAAAATCGAAAAATTACATTAAATATCAAATCAGTGTTTGTTTAACTTAATATCCTTTCCCGAGCATAGAAATAGTTCCAAGTATCCCTTTAATAAGAAATTTGAAACCAACCAGCACAATAAGGCAATTTATAATCGAGCTACTTAGTGAAAGAATTTCATTAGCAGCGAATGAGACGTTGTCACTAACAGTAGAGAGTTTATTAAAATTCTAGAAGAGAGGTACATGTTCTTGGTATTTTGCAAACTTTTCTGCATATACCTTGAATAATTTTCATAGAGTATTCTTCGAAACCACACTAGGCCAGTGTGGTGGACTATATGGCCTAACCACTCTCAATTGTACTCTCGATTGTAGAGTAGGCCCGTGTCCTGCAGTGGGACGTATATGGGCTGATACTGATTCTTCGAAAAATATCATTGTATAATAAGACTTTAAAAAGTTGAAAATGAAGGATGCAGACGATGTAAATCCTGGAAAAGTCTCATAAGTTGGCGAATTTCAAGAAAAAGATCCGATCCAGAAAAAGGTAGTCGAATTACTTTTAATTTGTCGAAGTCATTTCTGCCGCAGTTTTTCGTATTAGCTCAATAATATATCTATGATCTGAATCGAAAAACAAGAAAAAATCTCAAAACAAAACAAAATATCCCAAAGAATATTAATAATAAAACCGTTATTGAATGTAATCCTAAAAAAGCCATAATAGGAACAATTTCCCGGAAAATGGAAAGAGATTGTACCAGTAATAAATATACTACCGTCATGCCCATTTCCGGCCAACAGCGCGGCAAATATGCTGCTGAATCGAATTCTGCTGTTTGTGTACCAAGGAAGACAGAAAACAAGTGGAAGTGACACTACTCCTCTAGTGCTATATATACTGGTCATATTTATATCCATCCGATGGTTGTCTGGCCGAAATAGCCTTAGAGCGATAAGACCGCTATTTTCACTTTTATTATTTTTTTACCGTGTACAATAAATAATTAAATAAATAAATATTATGCGCTGGCGCTCAATATTTTGCCCTATTGCTTGCCAGGCAACGCGAATATAAAAATACGTCTAATGGTGGGTATCATACCATCGGTTATTTTTTAAATTATTTTTTCCAAAATACAAATTTGTTTCACCGATTTTTTTATCGCTTTGAATGTCAAGACTAACATGCCATTTGCCTGATGGTAAGCAATACGACATCTCATGAGTAGTAGTAGTAAAACCAAACAGCACCTTGAATTAAAAGGAAAGCAAAGTGGCATGCTACTGCGCTCGCCATCCCAGGACATAAAATGTCTCAATTAGGTTCAGCTTCAGTCATCCCGAGACATAAGATTTTCAGTCTCAATTATGTTCAATTAAATTCAGCAGTTACTCAGGCTACAATAACATTCAAACCGAAAGATAACAGTACATCTATTTATTAAAAATGATTTCTAATAAAGTTGAAATTTGAATTTTGACCGAAAACTAAATATTGCACCCGGGCGCGTACAGTCATGTCACTTCCACTTGTTTTCTTCCGTGTTGTGTACTATAAATTGATAGAAATCATTTTTATTTACGTGGGATGGGTGATGTAATAACGTTTCAGCCGATGTCTTCTTTGGGAAATAAATGGCCGATTGATTCTAACGATAAGAAATCACTAAGCCCCAAGATAAACCTTAATTTGGAGGATTCTTCACTTTCAAATTTTAAGTACTTAACATACTCGTATAAGGTGAACGGATCACTTAATTAAGGTTGTAGGAAGTCGCTAGATGCAAGTCGCTTTCAACAGGTCAATGTTGCAATACTTGGGGTAGATCTACGTTCAGCAGTGGACTTGCTGTGGCTGAAAATAAATCACTAAATAGTTAAAACAAAGTCGCTTTCTCTGTCCCTATGTCCCTTTGTATGCTTAAATATTTGAAACTACGCAACGGATTTTGATGCGGTTTTTTAATAGATAGAGTGATTCAAGAGGAAGGTTTATATGCATAATACGTACATATTATTGTACAGAAATCTATTTGTACCCGGGCGAAGCTGGGCCGGGCCGCTAGTATTTAATAATTTTCTTTTCAGGTTCAATTTAATCATGGATTTGATATGCAATGAATAAATGTTCCGTGCTTTGTTTATATTTTTAAGATTATACTCATTACCTACCAATACAAGTCCTGCAAGCCAGGGTCAAATGTGACATGCAAATAATCAAAGTATTAATTAAATGATTAAAGTAGGATCAAGTTAGCAGTGCTATATATTTTCTGCTTCCCAAGAATGTGTTGCTAAGTATGTAAATAACCACACGTGAGGGAACTCTAATATACCGAGAATATATTACCAGCGTACGTCTCATAAATTTCCCTAAATATTCATAAAAATGCCACGCCTAATATACTACGATAAAACACAAAATAATGGCGGTAAAAAATAGTGGCGGTGATCATTACTATAATATGTGAACAAAGAATTTATAGAGGTCCTCGTAGTGCAGAGGTTCTCAAACATTTTCCGTAGGTCCCATCGTATGTTTTTTTACTTAGAATAGTCTAGCTTGCTCACTTGCTTAATTTTGTCAAATCCATAAACAACAACTAAGAGTTTTCAACAGTAAATTACAATTTGAAATATAATTTCGAAATGTTTGCATTATTTAGAATATGAAACAATATTTTTGTAAAGATTTATTCTTTTTTTTTTATATTTCACCAAACAAGCAACTAAGTCCTGTGACGGTAAGTGACCACTGCCGCCCATGAATATCCACAAAAATCAAAGATATGTTGCCACCGCCCCATGATATCTACAACGTTTGGATCATAGATTTTTAGCCAGCCGATCAGATCGGGAGGGAGCGAGAAGAAAAAGGATGGGAAGAGAAAAGGGGTTTTGGGCATCCAGCAATCTCCCTCACTGAATGAAACAGGACAGCGCACGTCGATGTCCTGTGAGATAGTGATACCAACCCAGACGAGCAAGCGCGTTAATGCTGAGTGATGATTGAAATCAATACCTGGGTAGGTACCACCGCATTGTCTATTTCTCCCGTCAAACAGCATTGCAGTAAATGCACTGTTGTGTTTCTCATTGAAGGATATTGTAGCCAGAGTAACTACTGGACATATTGAGACTTGACATCTTGTGTCTCAGGATGGCGAGCGCAGTGGAATAAGCATTGCTTTGTAATTCAAGGTGTTGTTTGGTTCAGCTACTGTTTACGAGTAGCCGTATTGCTTACCATCACGTGAACGGCATGCCCGTATCGCCATTCACTGCAATAACAAAAAATTACCACTACTCACTATCAGCCTGAAAATATTCCATTAAATATAGGCCTGCATAGTTCTATCAACCCGTTAAAAATTGTAAACCTTTCCTCGCTGATACCCATGGCACGCCACAATTACAATCACGTGTCAAGGCTGTCACTTTTCCAGTAAAATAAAATATACTCTATTGGAAGCCCAATTATATTTTCCACAAAAACAATTCCCTTGTAGTTGACCTCTGAATCTCAATATGTACCACTTTGAGAGCCAGTGATGTTGTAAGTATATTTACGATCCACTAAAAGGTCGACGGGGACAAAATGGTATGAATTAGTGCCCATGAAAATATATTTCCAATTCCCTTTATGCCGATGGAAATTTCTCGAACAATTCATATTTGATCGGCTTAGTTAATAACAAAACGTTTTTGAGGCTTCGTTTCTGGTAAACAATATGTAATCTGTTATTGCTTTTGTTGTTTTGCGTGAACATTTAACATGTGGGAATTTTCCTTTTTAGGATGATCTTTTGAATGTAAATATGTATATTGCATCCGAGCTTAGTTTGTCTTTAAAGTTTATTAGTGTAAAAATTGTGATAAATCATTGTAAAAAGTTTGATTAGAGACAAAAATTCAAAATTAAAAAACATCGAAAGTAAACAACAAATAGACTGTATATCAAATCTAAATAATTAAATTCTGGATTTATATATTTTTTCTAAATTTAATATTATGACTTCTCAGGACCATGTATTCAAAGTTTTCTGTATCTGTATAAGGTTATAATAATTGCCATAATTCGACTCTTTCCTTCAGCTTTCTAATTAATTTATCATACAAATATGACTAGGCACAGTAAGTATAATATAGAATATTTAGTCCAACTACATGCGTATTTATTGACTTTAAACAAATGATTAAATAACATCAATTTAATTTTCAGAAAAAAATATTTCATTCTTCAACGTGACATTTTATTTTAATAAAAATAAACGCTATTTCAAAGTTCATAATTTTGTGCTACACAGCTAATGTAATTAATTTTTAACAGAATAATCGCGATTTGACGTCGCTTAATTCCCTATATTACAATGTCATTCAAACTGAGGTCCGTAATCCCAAATAATATTCAACACGCGAATATGACAGCTAACTTAATAGTAAAAGTGATTAATTCGTTGTAATTCTAAGGAGTAGAACATTTCCAACAAAAGATATTAAAGGTTTATGTGAGATAAGATAGACTCGTCTATCATGTTCTTTAAATAAATAATAAATAAGTAGGTCTCCGTTACAGATGGGGTCCTATATTAAATACAATCAATGCTATATCTCGAGTTTTAGAAATAGCAAGAGACATTTCGATCCTACAACACAAACTCTAAACAAAATGTTTGAAGCCAATACATTAGTTGCATTGTGTCTGAAGTTACTTAAACTACCACCCAGCTTCGTTTTCGGTAGCACTCTTGATATACCCTGTATTACTTATCAAAGAAAATATGAAAATATAGAAGTTACAATATCAAAAGAATTTCAATTCAATCTTTATCATAATTAATACACATTTCTACCCCATCCTTTTTCCTCCCGTCTCCCGATTTGATGGGCTGGCAACGCATCTATGACCCAAGTGTAGTGAATGTTCATGGGCAGCAGTGATCACGCACCATCAGATGACCTCTTTCCGGGACCAATTCAATAAAAAAATACAAACTTCTCACTAAAACTTTATTATTTTTTTAACTTTTTCGTGACATGCCGATCACCCCAAACCTAGTATTGTGTCTAATTTCATGTTACATTACTCAGGAAAATGTTACGTACTTGGAAAGGTAACAGGAATTCCATGAAGTCAAATTATGTCAATACATGTAACTATACACAATTAATATTATTCAAAGCGTGTGTGATATTAAACCTAGTTTATAGGCCTATTGGTGTTTGTCGATTTCACTTACCTATACTGATACAGCCGCCGCGGCGCATTTGGTCAGAAGCCGGCTAAGAATTCAGGAGTCGCGGGTTCCATTCCTGCAACGACACAAATGCTTTTTTTATTGTAGGAATGCTGAGACGACGCCTGACATTCACCTGATGGTAAGCGATACGACCAGTGATGAAAAGTTGCAAAACCAAACAACACCATAAATTACAAAGCAATGCTTGGCATTCGATTACGCTCGCCATCTTGAGACATAAGATGTTAAGTCTCAATATGTGCAGTAGTTAGTATGGCTACAACCGCCTGCAAACCAGAACACAAAAGTACGTTTATACTGCTGTCTGGTGGGAACAATAGACATTGCGGTGGTATAGGTCTCGTCACGATAGAAGAACGCTGTAAAAATATGGAGGGGGTGTGTTTGCGCAGGGGTACTCGCGCGGGAAAGTGCTAGGGCCTACAGTTTTATTTTGAACTAGTCTTGGCTTCGTATATTGTTTACTGGAAGGTACATTGAAAAATAGATATAATATCATGTAACAGAATTAAAAACATGTTTGATTGAATGTAGAATGTTTAATCAAATTATAAAAAAACTAGCGGCCCGGCCCAGCTTCGTCTAGGTGCATATATTTTTTGATTCCACTCCACACCAAATACATGTTATTTTTCGTATAAACTCTTGTATACCTAAACTTGACGTAGCTGTCCTACTGTCCGGCTCAATCCCGTCTCATCCGTCTGTTCAGTCTCTTCCCAATCCATCCCGTCCTTTCTCTTTATTATCCATCCCGTCTTATAACGTGCATTTATATTTCGTCCTATCAAATCTGTCAACTATCCCAGCCTTCTCCCGTACCTTCCACTCTATTACATATATCCCGTCTCTCCATATATATGTACATATAAAGATTGCCTTATGAAATTTTTGTGCAGCAGAAATCGTAATATTTTAATTTCACCACAACTTCAAAACCAAACGTCCAATTTTAATCATTCAAAGACCAAATATTATCAATATAAACTGTACTTATTGATGAAATAATTTATTTTGATAAGGATTAATAGCATGAGTAAAATAAACGCGTTTAAATGTAGTCCAAAAAAAAATTCAAGATTTTTAAATATAAATGTGGTTGTTGTGCCTCACTCGACATAGATAGGTATAGTGTGTCGCGGACTTTTTTGTAGATATTTATAAGATCTACAATTAATTATAACATTTTATGGTTCTATCTTTTGTAGTTTAGGCAGCGTACGCAAAATAAGTAACTTCTTTGGTTGATTTTTTTCAGTTTGTGTCCGAAAAATCCAAATATCTTACGGAACCCTATTTTTTTCCAAAATAAAATATAGTCTATGTTACTCATGGATAATGTAGCTTTCGAATGGTGAAAGAATTTTTAAAATCGGTCCAGTAGTTTTTGAGCCTATTCATTACAACCAAACAAACAAAGTTTTCCTCTTTATAATATTAGTGTAGATTAAGTAATGTTGAAACTTCTTCCAATAAGTTATCTTGGGTAAGTCTGCGGTTTGTTTCATACAATGTTTTAAATTATCAACTGTAACATTGTCAGCTTCTCTATAAATATTTTTTCTCACTTTTCTATGTAACACCATTTTGTAATTAAAACTTTTATGCGTGATAGTATCTTGAAAACGAACGTAATGTGTACGAACCAATAGCGCATCGGCAAGCGTGCGGCGCGTGAGCTGCCCGCCCGCGCCTCATCCTGCACCACCAAATAGACCCATAAATCGCCTACTGCGCAGCTTTACCGCCAGCGTTCTTTTTACGTGACGAGACCTATACCTCCCCAAGCGGCCTTTCACATATGACGGACCATTAAATAATATGTTTGTGTGATCAATAAGTATTTATTTCTTGTGTGGGTATTTACGACTCCGTAAAGTCTCATTGATAATCAGTCACCACGCACTCAAACGGCGAAGAAAACATCTTGAGGAAACCTGCATACTATAGCGATTTATAAGAATTTCTATGGTATGTTATTCCACTGACTGCCTCGGTGGCGTAGTGATACTAGGGTACGGTTACAAAGCTGAGGTCTCGGGTTCGAATCCTGGGTTGGGAAAAGTGATATTGGATTTTTCTATTCAGTATCAGCCCAGAGTCAGGAATTTGTGCCCGATATGGCAATAGGCTCGCCACCTATCACATTGTGGGACGGAACATACAAAGCGAAATGTGGGTGCCCTGACACCTCTGCCTACCCCTTCTGGGAACAAGGCGTGAGTTTATGTATGTACTCGTATGTATGTAAAAAATCGCCTTCCAGAATAAACTCTCAGATAAAAAGGGAGGGAGGTAATAAAAAATATAACTTTCGAGAGTCAGTACCGCCCGGCAGTTTCAGTGACACACCACACCCCGATCCAATGATAGATGCATTTTTTTGCCAAACGATTTAGCGAATTGGAAGCGTTCCAGGAGGGTTAACTATATGATATGAAACTAAGTTCGAATGTTCGAAAGTCGTACGTAAAATATGATTTGCCCAGGTACATACTCCACTGTGCCAGCCCATATATGTACGTCCGACTACAAAGCACGGGCCTACTCTATAATCGAGAATACGATTAACAGTCGCTAGGCAGACTTTACATACCATATAAATTCTTACAAATCGCCATGGTTTGCAAGTTTTCTCACGATGTTTTCCTTCACCCACAATATACACATGACTTCGATTTATCGGAGGCATGTTCTGAGATTCGATCCCGCGTCCACTGTGAACATGTTGACAGCCGCATTTGGTCTGTTTACCAACAGGCCACCACGCATCTAGCTACTCTACAAAATGTTCGATTCTTTTATCGTACATCATAGCCATAGACTAAGTTCGCAGTGGATGATAAGTATCCTAAAGAATAGTATTGATTTTAACAAGTGGATTTATAACTTACTTCGGATATCGAATATTCGAAATTCGTTCCGGATTTGGGAGCCACCTCTTCCTCAGTCCTTATTTCGTGCGGAAACTTGTTAAAAACCATTGTTTTATACATGCAGATTGTATCTCGAGCGCGGAATATATTCAGATGTCTTGCAACGTCAGCGGGAAATTGTCTGCTGTTCTACTTGTAACACTTTACAATCGCATTTGTAAAACTCGTTAGGAGCTAGCATTTTTATATTTTGGTGCAAAAAGTGTTACAAGTTTGACGTTTGTATTTGTTTTATGATAACCCAGCACCTAAACGAATAAAGTATTTGTTTGGTATGTAGTTTCGACTTATTAAGTCAATTGTCTAGGAGATAGATGTCATAACAGTAGATACGGTAGCCGACAGTTGATTTCGCACACCGATTTTTGTTCTGCCAATGGTACAAATCAAAAGCTGCAGTACCCACTGATGCAAGATGACAAAAACATGTCCTTAACAAGTTAATTAATTTTGGGCTGATTGAAATAGCATACAAACAAAATTCCACCAAATTTATTTTACAATTTGCTGACTACAATCACCATTACATGATTTGTGTCACTTCTTCGCTCTAATATAAAAAATATAGTCAATTTTAAGAAAAATTCAATCAATACATCATTGATCTTGTTATGCTAAGATCCAGTAAGTCGTGAACCATACAAAATGAACTGTTTCGAAAAGCCTATACAGACCCCTATAAACATACTAACGCTGAACTTGATTACAATTTTAACCCTAAGCCACGGGTCTTTACGGCTCAAATAACCGAAGTTGCCAAGATAAATTCTAATTTATTCTTTACAAAGCATCTGGATTACCATAGTAGTAGACTCTTTTTGAAGTTTACGAAAAATCTCATTAATATTAAATATCTTGGCGTAACAAAGATCCTCAAAGGCATGTATTAGATGTATGTTCAGCGTATGCAGATTTTAGAGGAGATTAACATTTCTTAATTTTTTTGTATATTTAACCTTGGTGATGTCAGCTGTTTTGGAAGATTTTCTATTGACGTCGTAGGCAGAAAAGTAATCTAAAAAAAAAAAAAGACTTGTTAAGGAACATTACTTATCACTACAGTAATCTTTATTCCTGTCATAATTGTATATATGTATGTATATGTGTATATATACGTATAATTCTAATGTATGTCCATAAGAATATAGAACAATTTCAAAAGGTTAGCGATATTCATGACAGAAATACTAGAAATAGAAATAATCTAGTCATTCATAAGACCAGGCTCCAGAAAATTAGCAAATCTTTTAGGGGTTACTGTATACATTTCTATAATAAAGTTCCCACTAACATAAAAGCCTTATCTATAAATAAATTTAAATCTAATATTAAACGACAGTTGTGTAATAAAGCATATTATAAAATTTCAGAATACTTAGAAGATAGTAAGGCGTGGGAATAAAACATAATATAAGTCCCCGAACCGGATGTGTGTGTACTCTGTTAAATATAATTAAAATAATTATCCCACTTGTGTCACCATAGTTGTAGGCAATTTGAGTACGTCATGCTCGCTTAAATGTCTGTGCTTGCGGCGGCGTCGTGTGCCGGGTCGGTCACTTCCCTATAACACGGTTGAGGAGACCGATGGCTGGCACATGCGTCATACTCGTGAACGGGTGCTGCTTGTGTAGACTGGTCTGCTCAATTTGCTTATAATGATAATATTAATTACTTTGTATTTTTTTTTTTTCATTTTTTTTTTTTTTTTTTTTTTTTTTTTTTTTATTTATATTTTTTTATTGCCTTTCATTGCTTTTGCTGAACAGTGTATACCGGTTCCGCGGTCAGGGCGACCACACTTAACTCAGCCGTACAATATAATCATTATTATGAATAATTTATGAACTGCTCTGAATTTCCAACTCCTGTATGATCACTGTATTGTAAACTTATTTTTGAAAAGAGCAACGCTAGAGTTTCTTGCCCGTTCTTCTCTGGCGAAAACAGCCTTGTGAACTGGGTGGTAGTGGAAAAAAAAATGACTGAATCTAAATAGTGTATGACATTTTATGGATTCAATAAATATTTTCATTTCATTTCATTTTCATTTCATTTCATTTCATTTCATATATATATATATGTGTATTGTTATCTTCTATGTTTACTTAATATATAGTATATTAATATATATATATATATATATGTATGTATTATAATTTAGGTATATAAGTATGTTATATTTAAAACATAATATATAACCTGTACATCTAGTATAATTTTCTTTTATCTCGTCCTCTGTACTGCCCCATTAGATCTTTATTATATTAATCCAGTCCATCCAAAGGTTGCCTGGAAGCTAGCGATAAGGCCGCCAATTGTTACCATGTCTTTAGTTTTAAGTATTTGATCTGTTATTTTTTCCTATTTTATGGTGTACAATAAAGTATATATAAATAAATAAAAATAAAAGTAATCGTCCCGCCTGATGGTGCAGCTATAGCAGTTCAAGGACTCTGCAAAGCCAGGGACACGGAAAAGCCTCAACTTATCTTAGTAAAAATAATAATGGCTTTAAGCTGTCATAGCGAGCAACACACGAGTGTAGATTATATCTGTGTATGCGGATTGGAACAGGCTGACATAATTATGTCGACCGACGAGAGACAACCATTCATCGCCAGCGGTTAATATTTGGATTTGGATATGACGGGTTTTTTGGTATCTTTGAGCATGGCCAGAAATCAGAAATTATTTACTTGCATTAAATGTACGTACATAAGTATAATCATAAGGTTTTAAATGACCGCTATACTGTGTGATAAAAAATATACTTACAATTTTCCCGCCCCTTAAATAATCAATTTTTTCAATAATCCACAGAAGTTCAATAACAAAATCCTCCAAAGCTAATAAACGAAGTCAAAAAGCACAATTTCGAAGTTCGCATACAGTTGAGGCGCATTTGACTCACAAATAAATAATATATTTGAGAGTCGTGCACCTGTTAGATCGTGCTATCGCTTATGAAACCAATGCGAAGTGTTTACAACTAATATCAAACTTTACTTGGCTGTAAAACTTGGCCACAGTTGGTGAAGCAGTGTTTCAAATAGAAATTGTTTTTCTTCTAATATTAGCCGTTATACATATGTCGCACTGCCGAAAACGAGATTTTTACATACATACATAAATTCACTTTTTCCTAGAAAGAGTAGACAGAGGTGCCAACAGAACACCTCACCACAGACACCACATTTTGCCTTGTATGTTCCGTCCCACGATGTGATAGCCTTCCTAACTCTTAATCACTTCGCCCGACCAGATGAGATTTGGTTCCGCCCGTTCGAGCAAGGTCATCGGCGTCTACCAATGGCGTCTACCCTCCTAATTGTTTCGTTTATATACAATAGTAACTAGTCCTAACAATATGTAAAGTCTTTGTATGTAAAATTCTGAGGATTTCAGATAGATTTAATTCGCAGCAAAAATTTGTGATGATTCACTTCGAATACACAGGTGAACACGATAGGTTTAGCACTATCTTTCGAACTCTGTTTGTCATACACGTCCGTCATGTGCTTTTTCTTACTTCTTCTTTATAAAGAATAATTTTCATTCAGATCGTTGACTTTATCTCATGTCGCCCCGACTTTTTGCATGCCCGATTTTATTATTCTTACTTCAGAATATTTAGCAGAATATCCCCATTCCATCCAAAAAAATGGGAAAATCAAGTGAATTTTGTGCAAAACAACGCCAAACGTAACATGAAATATCTATCCATTTATGTATGAGGTATGAACAGTCATTTTACTATGTATTAGAACATCATTCATTCATAGAAATCCCATACGATAGGACAATAACACCACACAATCGCAGACGGTTCGATCCGTTTCCAGTATTGAGCAAACACTTATTTGACTTTCAAATATTTTCCCGGAATCTGGATAGACCATTTACATTTCATCTACATTTTATTCCTTATTATTGGTGATATTATTGACACAACTTCACTGCTTTGTTGACGTTTTAGGTCTATTGTTTTTTAACTGAGGAGATAGTAAATTAGATGCCAATGGAATGGGAGTGGAGGATATTGAAATAAACATACATACATAAACTCGCGCTTTGCGGTTTTACCAGGACACCCATTTTCGCCTTGTATGTTCCGTCCCACGATGTGACACGAGCCGAGCCTATATTGGGCGCAAATTACTGTCTCCAGTAATTAATAGAGAAATCCAATATAACTTTATAAATATCAAAATAAAAAAATTACCCTAATATTGTTTTAAATCTGTTTTTCAGGGTTTTAAAATATACATAATATTACAGTCTTTTGTATCATAAAATATACCTACATTTTGTCGATGTATTTCGTCCATTTCGTAACGGTTGGAGGCAGGATAGTCGTGTTTTCTCGGGTAGCGACCACCGTATACGATGGGAGTCACATTTCACAACTGAACAAGCTAACTAAAATGTAGATTAATAAAAACACTCATCACCAATCTATTGTAGTCATTTCAATATTTAAAAAAATCAACATATCTTTAGTACCAAATACCTCCATATAATTACCCGACATTTTAGAATATTTATGATATAGATGGAGCGCTGTCATGTTATTGCGTCTTCAAAAATGTAGATATATTCTTGTTCGTTATTATACAAGAACAGATTGCTACACATTTTTTTTGATAGCCGCCAGTGTATTTGCTATTATCTTTCTAAAAATTAGTTTGAGCTGAATTAATTAGTCTTTAACTATTTATGTTTATTTTCTTTAGCAAGTATTTCTCGCATGTTACACAACCTATCAAATATCAGCCAATAGGAGGGCAGATATGTTGGACAACCTGTATATTATCAGCCAATAAGAAGGCAGAAAATGGTGCCCGGCATAATTTTTATCTACGTTTTTGAAGCCAGCGCTCCCTATATTATGAATACTCTAAACCCGACACGTACACCACACTAGATTTACTGCACAAAACGTAAGTACAAAGTATGATTCATACAAGTAGAAATTGTAACAAACCCTTTATACCGCTTAGGTCTGTGGCGGGCAAGGTTAAGCCGTGTTTTAATTAACCCGGCCCTTCAAAGATTTCAATTACAATGGAGACCAAGGCCTTATATAATTTGCAATGTTATTTTGTATGACACGATGTGAATTTATATGTTTCCTCGACTGTGTTCGGCTTCCTTTAGCATCACTTAAGGGATTGTTAAACAAATACTTGGATTATTATTACGGAAGGGCAAAGTGATTACACCGAAAATTAGTTTAGGTCCACATCAAATATAGATTGAAGGAAAATAACTAGACCCGAAAAGGAAGTCATTCATTTAATTTATAGATCTGGGCCATTAAGATTGTATATTATATTAAATGTTAAGATATTTTTCCTGTTTGACACAATAATTTACCTTTACCCGTTCAAAATAGGCATCACTGGATCAATTTTTTTTTTGTTTTATTATCGATTTTTGCCATAGAATCTTGCGTTGATTTCGAAGGGAGAAGACAATGCATATCCTATGAAATTTCAATCTTTTCAAGTCAAGAACGCAATAACAAACTACATTCTAGAAAGCACAGTATTTTCGTACAAAGAATAAAGGAGATTTTAATATACGAAATCTTTTCCTCAATACACTTTCAAAGGCGGTCTCCAATCTCAAAGACAGCGAAACCAAACAAATCTTTATGAATGTAACTGGTGGTAGGTCTCTCATATGTGAGAGGCCATCTGGGTAGGTACCACCGCAATGTCTATTTCTCCCGTGAAACAACACTGCGTAAATGCACTGTTGTGTTTCGGATTGAAGGACATTGTAGCCAGAGTAACTACTGGACATATTGAGACTTAACATCTTATGTCTCAGGATGACGAGCGCAGTGGAATGTTGCTACTGTTTATGAGCGGTCGTATCGCTTACCATCAAGCGAACGGCTTGCTCGTCTCGTCATTCATTGAAATAAAAAAAAAAAAAAATGTAAGCCATATCATTAATGTAAGATAATATGCATGTTTTATGTGTGTGTATATTTTCTGAATTTTGCTTGATGTTTGCTTTTTCTATTGAATAAAACTGACGTACCTTTGAACGAGTGACGTAATGTATTGCTAAATAATTATAAGTATGTCTGAATTGTATATTTCAGTTCATATTGGGTAGTTGTGGTTCCCCCCAAAAATAAGGAAGATTGTATTTGTACACTAAATGTGTTACGAGTTATTACGAGTATAAGTAATTAAAGCTCCAGAATGATAATATTTTAGAAGGCCTGTCTTAGAAAATCAATGCCTGTTGCTTTTTATTCCTACATTTTTTTTTGCTTCTTCTGTACAACTTAATAAAATCTACATAATATTATCAACTTTTTAAATTTTCATACCCTCATAAAACCAAAGCAAACAAGAACTCTGATTTCAAAACATTAAAAAAAACGCAGCCAACAGAAACAAAAACACCAAATCAGAACCAAATAACTAGACCCGAATAGAAAAGAAAATACATAGAAATACACCTTTTAAAGGAATAAAATCACTGGTAAACATGATTATTATTTACTGGAAGTGGATCTCGCACATAGTATATTGTCTTTTTTTCCGTCAAACAGCAGTGCAAATGCACTTTTGTGTTTCGTATTGAACTACATCGTAGCCAGAGTAACTACTAGATACATTGATACTTAATATATAAAAAAAAAACAAATATACGAACCTGTTTAGCTCGTTGTTACAGCGACCTGGAATCATATTTCACTGAATATGGACCGGTGATTCATCATCATCGCTTCGGTGTGGCGACAGTTGCAAAAGACTTACGTGGAGTTAGAATATTATGCTATGTCTTGCTTATTTAGAGTTGGGAGAAAGGTAGCTACTTTAAGGGCAGTTTCAATACATTGAGATAGAATATTATGCTGCTCGTTCTGTTAATTTTATAGTTAGGGGAGAGCGTTTTTATGGACAATTTTAATACACAGAGATAGAAAGTTATGATGTGTCTTGAGTTAATTTTAGAGTTAGACAAGGGAAGATTTTGAAAGATACTTTATTGTTATATGAAGACACACAATCATCGCAAACAAAGTGAGATACAAGCCTTTTGTCGCGGGTATAGAAGCTTAAACTATACTTAGTGTTGACCTTGTTCGAGCAATACTCAGAGCCGAAACAAACCTATATGTATTACACAATTATTTTTTCGTTACGAAAATGTAAGTCGCTGCCTTTGCATGTTCACTTTTTTCGAGTTAGAAAAAAGTTTTCAAAGCATTACGAAGCCAAACCGATACCAGTGCTATTCAACTGTTATAACAACACAAATGAAACGCGTACTATTTCAAGGAATCTATCAATAAGCAAACAAAAATTTCCTAAAACTGATTCATAATGTACAGAATGCATCGCGTGAGACCTTTACAATAAAGCTAGAATACTGGTTTGTTTTATTTTATTATAATACTAGCGGCCCGGCTCAGCTTCCCCCGGGTACAGATAGATTTTTGAACAATTATATGTACGTATCATACATATACACCTTCCTTTTAAATCACTCTATCTATTAAAAAAACCGCACCAAATTCCGTTGCGTAGTTTTAAAGATTTAAGCATACAAAGGGACATAGGAACATAGGGACAGAGAATGTAGTGATACTGAGTTTCATGTGAATTGAAGAAACAGACCTGAATGCACACTAAACAAGGTAAATTAAAATAAAACAAAAAATAATCGATGATAAATATTATGTCCTATTAAAGAGTGCTATTAGAGAGTCTTGGCAGAATCGCTGGAAGACCTTAGCACTATGCTCGAAGACCTTAATCGAGTCTCCCAACAGGTGGGTCTTAAAATGAACATGGATAAAACGAAGATCATGTCGAATATCCATGTTGTGCCCACCCCCATTGGAGTTGGGGGCTCGACTCTCGAAGTTGTAGACGAATATGTCTATTTAGGACAAGTGGTCCGGTTAGGCAGGTCCAACTTCGAGAGAGAGGTCAATCGTCGAATCCAACTCGGTTGGGCAGCGTTCGGGAAACTTCGCGACGTCTTCTCGTCCAAAATACCTCAGTGCCTAAAATCGAAAGTCTTCGATAGTTGTGTGTTACCAGTGATTACATACGGCACCGAGACGTGGCCTCTCACTGTGGACCTCATTAAAAGGCTCAAAGTCACTCAACGAGCCATGGAGCGGGCTATGCTCGGAGTTTTCCTACGAAATCGAATCAGAAATGAGGAGCTCCGTAGGAGAACCAAGGTTACCGACATAGCCCATAGGATTGACAAGTTGAAGTGGCAGTAGGCCGGGCACATAGCTCGTAGAACCGATGGCCGTTGGGGCCGAAAGGTTCTCGAGTGGAGGCCACGTACAGGCAAGCGAAATGTCGGACACCCGCCTACAAGGTGGACGGACGATCTGACTAAGGTCGCAGGAAGTCGCTGGATGCAGGCCGCTTCCAACAGGTCATTGTGGAGATCCTTGGGGGAGGCCTATGTTCAGCAGTGGACTTCCTGTGGCTGATATGATGATGATGATGATGATGATTAAAGAGTGCAGATATTGGTGCAGTACAATCGAAACTACGATTTACAGTGGTTAGGTCATATTATAGTTCACCAGGCTGACCAAGTGCTTGTTGGCAGACTTAAAATACCACTAGGCAGAGCCTGTATCTTGGAGACCAGTATGTGTATATTTATTTATTTATTTAGACTGTACTGCATAAAAAGAGAACAAACACAGAGATAAATCTCGTACACAAAAAGTACAATTTGCGGTCTTATCGCCGAATGGCAATGTCTTACAGAAAAACTTGGGATGGATTTAAGAATATGATAAACAGAAATATATCTATTATAATTGTTACAAAGCTAAATAATGCTCTTATATGTTATATTAATTTTAATAAAACCGTACTTTTAAAAATAATATGTGGTAGATCTAAATGGACAAATGCTGGGTATCTCAAGAGTGCTACCGAAAACGAAGCCGGGTGGTAATTTTAGTGACTACAAACACAATGCAACTAAATATTCCGCAAAGAAACGCGACATTTTTTTTTATAATTTTTTAATTATCGTCATTTTTGGGTGGTAAATTCATAGTTTTTGCTGAAATCATAATTTAAACTCTTTTATAGCTTAGAGGAAAAAATGTATTTATCACCCAAATATGGCTATAGGAAAAAAATAACGAAAAATAAATTGACGCTTTTTTTTGCAACTTTTCTGTTGCACTGTGTCTGAAGTCGATAAACTACCACTCGGCTTTGTTTTCGGTAGCAGTCTTGACATACCCTGTATATGAACGTCTGTTGACTTATCCGCAGTTCAAACTCTTAAACAATGCCGTAGTACCCGCAAACATATGTAACCCAATTTAACTTCTTAGCATCTTGAATCACATACATCTGTTCCAATCAGACCTAGATCTAAACATACCGCCCTAACCCAAAGCTAACTAAGAACTTGCTGGTATCTAAATTTAATCTAAACACCAACCCTAACTGGCGGAACAGAGTTGAGTAAACGTTATTATGTATCACCCCTATTAAATAACAATGGATTTTGCTTCAATATATCATACATAAACACACGCATTTTTCCCAGAAGAGGTGAGTAGAGGTACACCTACGTTTCGCCTTGCATTTTCCGTCCTACATCGTGAGCGAGCCAATTTCTGGCTGGCGCCATATTGGGCACAAATTCCGGGCAGACAATATAAAAATTCTATAAAATTTTACTTGCCCAGGATTCGAACCAGAAACCTCAGCTTTGGAAGCATACCGTAGTACAACTGCGCCATCGAGGCACTCGAGTGCTTTAATATTTGCTTAGCTTTTTCTATCCTCATTGGTCACGTATCAAACTATGAATTGTTCTGTTATTAATTGTGTTACTAATTTTGTAGCTGATTATTAACATAATATGAACGTTTCAATAATAATATGTGTACTAGAGACAAAATTAATGCTTAATCTATTTTTTGAAACCTAAGTCAATTGAAATAAAACTCTCATTTTAGTTTTATCGCGGATTTCGTGTAATTTTTACATCTTTTAACTTCCTGACGTTTCGATTACTTTACAGCTTTCATGGTCACGGGGCCGACTATGTGAGTCAATTTGTGTAATAATTTAGCTTCTACAGAGAAAGGGGACAATCTTTGTAACGAACATATTCCGCCAAAATATAATATACGTGTTCTACCACATCATATTCAGAACAGTTCGGAGATTTGATTTTTCGCATTAAAACGCAAATTCATTCAACGGAATGTGCCTCGAGCGGAGCATGTAATAGTGCTACACCTTCCCAAATCACTGGGGGAGGCCTATGTTCAGCAGTGGACTTCTTTTGGCTGATGGATTGGATTGATTCCCATATCAGATTGGTCAAACCAGAGAAAACGATGTAAACTATGTGTACATTTGAAAATTCTTATCAATTCTCAATTGTTCCATCTAGCACAAACTTTATATCTGAAGGATCTTTAAATTGACTCGTTTTGGGTAGCGATGGTGCCGACTGGAACCGTGCCTTCCCTATTACATCGACGTCACATGACGTCACAACTGTCAACAGATCACCCCGTCAACCGTTGCAGCTGACACATCATTAATTAAACCAATTGAAATTGAATTTTCAATTTCGTATTTGTAATTTAATTTACATTCGCATTCGCATTTTCATTGTCTCGATGTTTTTCAATTTGAAACATCAAAGAAAACATAATTGAATGCTTGAATGGAATGGAATACGTACCAGAGTAGATTTTTCAAGTGTGTAGACGTTCTTAAAATAGTTTTTTTGTGACAAAATAGTCGTTCACAGTTGTATTGTTGCTTGAAATAGTACAAAAGAATTTTTTTTTTCTATTTGACGTAATAAAACAGTAATGTAATAATATTACTTATAAGTTATTTTATACCGAAAGACGGTCAAATGAGTGATTGATTCACCTGTTCGTAATTGATCAATGTCGTACATGAAAAATAAAAAGTATTGAAAGACCGTGAGAAAATATCTTCCAAAATGGGTGCTTTTAATAGCTATAAAAAATATAAAATTGAACCATCGTGCCATCGAAATATAGCATGAAAATATCTTGAAGATGGTGTCAATACATTTAAAAAATACAAATTCCGCTGGCTCGGCGACCTAAATTGGATCTTGGCCTCCAAATGAGAGTTCATGATCTTTGTTCCCCGCCACCTTCACGATATCACTCCAGCGATACCTTGGAATATATTATTGAATAGAAGATTTCAATAAATCACGTTGCAGCATTTTTGCGAGAAAATGAAACAGACATTATATCACATTCGTTTAAATTACATCATAATGAAAATCACGAAAGTATACTAATATCATAATCAAATAAATAAACTTTTTTTTCCCATAGATACCTTACTTTGTGTCCCTCCATTCACATCAAAGTTAAAAGCCAGGTAATTTAATAAAAATAAAATAAATACACCCAACAGTCACATACATAGTCCTGACCCCACATTAAGATCAATTAAGTCTTGTGTCGTGGGTATCGGGAACTACGAGAGACTTTGCGGCCTCACAAACACCCAGACCCGAGACAAATACTTGTGGGCCTCACAAACATTTGTCTCGGTGCCGGGATCGAACCCGCCGCCTCTCGTACCACAGGCGGCGTTTAACCAACTGCGCCACGAAGACTGTCCATTTACAATTGTTTACCAGCAACGTCAGATGGTATATACACATTTCCTTGTGTATTTTTATGGATATAGTTAGCTACTGTTAGATTATGGCCTTGCTCTTTGGATAGACATCGAACGAACCCAACAAACCTTTTTTAAGAAATCCAACCATCAGCCAAAGGAAGCCCACTGCTGAACATAAGCTTCTCCCAAACATTTCCATAGGGACCTGTTGGAGGCAGCCTGCATCCCGCTACCTTTACCAGGTCGTCTTTAATTAAATCAACTCTCAAATTTAAAAGAACGATATGTTAGGTACGAAGCACACGTCATCATACCTATAAGAAATGTAAAAATAGCATGAAATCAAATTACAAAAAGACGTATACGAATCCACGTATTCTCATATTCGCATCCACGAATCAGTGTCAAATCAAACCACTTAAGATTCAGTGGATCTCGTGCTCAGAGAGAAGCAATCCATAATGATCAGCCGAGGTGTCGATGAAACTTATTACATTCCTTCCGTGTCGGTGTCGTGTGAAATATTCCAGATATTTTCGTACCAATCATACCTTAGCTTGTTGGTAGCGAAATTATATATGAAGGATTTGAATATTATGACGAAAGATGAGTAGAATGAAACGTTAGACGAATGACTGATATGGAATGTACGTAATGTGAAAGAGGTGACGAATGAAAGTACGAAAGATGGAAAGAGATAGAACATGAATGATTAAGATGTTGAAGTACCAAAGAACGTAATAGAAAAGAACTGAATGGAAGACGACATGAACGTGACATGACGACATGAACGACGAATGAATACGCTTATCAGATGAAATAAAGAAGACTTATACCAAAGATTATTAAGAACATACATATATATTTGCTTTGACCAGAAACGGAACTATTCCAACATATGTACATATATGGGTTGTGAAACACCCCAGGTTTCAGTTTCTATTTTGGATAATTAACTTAGTAATTAGGGTTCTTGCTACGTTGATAAGCTCAGCCACTAACGCATTTTGAAGTGATAAAACACAGCAAATGTTAATGTATAATAATAATTAAATTTAAATGTGCAAAAGTTTCATACACCGAATAGACCTATATTATGCAATTTTCCTTACTATGTGTTTCTTCAACGTTAAAGTGCATGTCATTTAGGTACTAAAACTGCATATATGTAGTGTATGGCTGTAATAAAACAAATATATGCCTTTGGATTCAAATCCTTGAACTTCGTCTTAGCATTTCGCGTCAGGTTTGTATCCGATAGGCCACCAGGATCTGCTCAAAATACTAAAATCAGTTCCATAACCTTCTATAAATTATTATATCAAAATATTACACAAACTTTAAGAATTCTTCCAGCGCAACAGCCGTCTCTTATAGAACCTTTGTAATCAATAGCTCCAACAACGAACCTTCAATATACGCTAGTTTACACTTAATAGGATAGGACGTTAGACGTCAGTGAAATTGGATTACCTATTCGGGTCAAACGTGCCGTGAGCCGCAACATCCGTGAGTACACACCATTATCATCCGATGAACATGTTACCGGCGTGTTAGCGTCTATTTTACATGTACGAAGAATACACAGTTCGCGACGGAAACTATCTTGAATAAAGTATGGTTACGTGCAGAGCGAGGCACTTCAACTGAAATTCGGAATTGCTGCTAAAAATCTTCAACGGCTTTTAGGTAGTTTCGATGCATTAGGGTTTAGAAGCTAATTCGTGTTGACAAGATCATAATCGATGGGGAAATTGCCTTTCTGCGCCATTGCAGGTTATCGAACTCTGACCTGCATTCATTTTTCGTATTTGGCATTTAGGTATCATAGTTCGAGTATCGTACAAAATGTGTCCGTATCGGGTATTTAACTGCCGGGGACTGCTGGAGATCAATGAAGGTAGAGGGAAGATAATGACTATGAATGTAACACAAGAACAGAACAAGAAATAGCGGTACTATACCGGTCTTTTTTTTACTGGCTTTTTATTTGACGTGTTATTAGGTATTTAAACACCTCAATGATATTTTTTCACTTCAGGTTATGGAAATAATAAATTCTTTTATTTGAGTAAGAATTCCTTTTATCCGGTTTGCACAAACGTTGCAATTCAACAGTAAAACAAATTAACATCGCACCGCCGTACTGCTAATAGTGTTTTTTTTAAATGTAACTAGTTATACTGCCAAAAGTAAAATCTTATATTCTAACAATATTTGTTTATTCAAAAACTATAGAATTTAGAACAATATAAAAGGTAAGTAAAAGTAAATACGGTCGTTGAGTGGAAATAATAATATTGCATTTTGCACAATGAGCAAACAAAAATATGGCCAGCAAGGAGCTTGACATTTCTTCGTTATTCCGCTCGAATACACAAGAACTTAAAATGGCTCAGGAATGAAATAAACAAAAGCATTTTCTTGAGTGCATTTCTTTATTACGTTGCTTAGCAGTTCATTCCTGGACTTCTAACACACCTTGTTCATTTTATCCCTTATTTTAAATCTAAGAGATTTTCTGTGAACACTATATTCGTATGTATAGTAGGAGAGCATTCATGAAAGATGCCAATAATTTTGACTGTTGTTAATTAAATATAAACAAAGAATTGTTTCATGTCGAGAGATTGGCCCGAAAATGTATTCCCTATAATGTTTACTATCCCTGTTATTGTCACAATATATTTTATTCGTCACACATAGCAATCTATGTGTAGATGTACGTATTAAATATTATTAATCAAATTAATGTTGTCCCACTCACTCTGAAATACTCACGAAACAGAACTTGAAAATAAAACCCATTGAATTGTTTACGAGCGTTCGTACAAATTAAACCAAATCCTTTAGAACTCGTTGCGAAACTTTAACTGAACAACTGGAGTATCTGGCAATGCCGAAAGTAAGAAAGACGAGTCAAGTTGCCTCCTCGTAAAGAAGATTACAATTTACCAACTTAGTACTCGAATGGTCCACTCCAAAACGTCTGGCCAACAAGCTGGTGGTCTGATTGTACGCGAAAAGCGATTTAAGGCTCTTTAATACAAAAAGTTCTCGAATGAGGGCCACGTAGTGAAAAGCGCAGCGTAGGACATCCACCCACAAGGTGGTCAGACGACCTGGTAAAGGTCGCAGGACGTCGCTGGATGCAGACTGCC
Source organism: Hyles euphorbiae (assembly GCA_023078785.2). Lineage (NCBI taxonomy): Eukaryota > Metazoa > Arthropoda > Insecta > Lepidoptera > Sphingidae > Hyles > Hyles euphorbiae. The sequence goes on along the minus strand of CM041043.1, from coordinate 4,338,367 downwards.
TCTAACAGGTCACTGGGAGAGGCCTATGCTCAACAGTGGACTTTCTTTTTCTGATGGATGGATGGATGGAATTACATGTGAAAGTGTAATTATTTGCGTATACTATATGATTCGATCTCGTAGGGAAACACCGAGCATAGCCCTCTCCATGGCTCGTTGAGTGACTTTGAGCCTTTTAATGCGGCCCACAGTGAGAGGCCACGTCTCGATGCCGTATGTCATCACCGGTTAACACACAACTATCGAAGACTTTCAATTTTAGGCACTCAGGTATTTTGGACGAGAGACGTCGCAAAGTTTCCCGAACGCTGCCCAACCGAGTTGGATTCGACGATTGACCTGTCATCATAATAGAATCCCCATCAACAAGAGATGGCTCCGAATTGCCAGTTGACACAATTATGCTGGCTTAAAACGGAATATCCACTGGTCAAACCTTGGAATAATGATAAATAATGGCATTGGTTGCTCGGACGGATATTCAACCATAATATACCGACAGTGGTCGCTACCCAAAAAGAACCATGTCTACCTTTGGCAAAACTTTCTCTATGTCTACCTCTCTCTCTCTCTCTCTATTTAGCCACAGAAAGTCACAAAGACCTTTAAAATAATAGGTATAGCAAAACAAAACTATAGAAATAACATTTCAAACAAAAATTCAAGACATCCATCATCTAGAAGCGATGCGTATAAATTCAGATTCAATCTGCCTTTCCGACACGCGTTCAGTCTAACCGAAGCTTTACCGACCCTTGTCCTACCACGAGACACTAATAGCCTATTGATGGCACTTATTGAGCTTGATGGTCAAATAAAGATATTTTTATTTCGTGTGGAACGACATTCTAGTCTATTATCTAATTTCACTTGCCATTTACTTTGTGGATTTCGAGAAGTTTCTACACTGAAAAGTTTTGCTATTTTTCCTGATTTAGAAAGATTTTTGCTTGTGCCAAATATTTTTGGTCCTGGTCGGTAAGTGCTGTCGTCCAGATCGAATAACGATATTATTACACTGCCATTGGCAATTGACAAGCGCCATTGGTTACGTTTTCAGAAACAAATTAACAAATATATTTCTTTCCAAATCATCATTTCTCTAATTTTTTAGTCTGTTTTATACCACAGAGTACTTTGTTATATATAGGAAGTTTATGCTTATTCTGTAAAGATTTCTATGTTTGTACTTAATGCGCATTATAGGTTAGTAAATCATGGTTTTACGTAATCAAGCATAATACAATATATCTTATCAGAAGCAGGTACTAATGAATTACTCCCATGCGTCTAGTAAGACATAAGTCTCCTAACCTATGTGTAAAATATATCGACACCAACCTTCCCCATAATTTATGTTACTTTGTAAACTTTACCCCTTGGGCCCGTCGCAAGTTTGAAACGCGTGGAAACTCTTAGATTCTTCAACAATGTTTGACTTGCACATTTTGAAAATATATGCTATTTTACTTAAAGTGTAAATGTACTGATATAGCAGTATTCCTGGTTGTAGAAATGTTTTTTTTATTTTTTATTATTGCAATGAATGCCAACCCGCACTAGGCCAGCTTGGTAGAGTAATTGAAAGTGCTCAATCGTTCTTTCGATTGTAGAGGAGGCCCGTGCCCTGCAGTGGGACGTATATGGGCTGATACAGATTGCGATGAATGGCAAGACGAGCATGCCGTTTATCTGATGGTAAGTGATACGACCTTGAACAGTAGCAAAACAAATCTCCTTGAATTACAAAGCAATGCTATTGAACTGCGCTCCCCATCCTAACATAAGATGTTAAGTCTCAATATGTTCAGTAGGTACTCTGGCAACAATGTCCTTCAATCCGAAACACAGCAGTAGGAAAATAGTCATTGCGGTGGTACCTACCCAGGCGGCCTAATTGTGTCGACTGTTTTATTTTTAATGATTTACTTTATTTTTCATCACAAAAATCATAGAGGCATAAGTTGCCTTTAAACTATTTTCATTGATAAAATCCGTAAACAATAGTTAGATACAGCCACCTAAAATAAAATTACAGTTGCACACGGGTTCGAAGCATCAACAAAAGCGGCAATCCAATAATCATAGACAGTTAGATTAAACCCGACAAATTCAAGAAGTCCATCTGAAATTGCAATCTCGAATTAAAAACTGAGCTATTGCACTTCACATGTAAATGCATAAAAGGGCGTAGTGAGAACCAAGCCAACATAGATTGATGCTAGTAAATCCGGTTTGAACTAGTCTGTAAAAGTTTCAAAGCCTCTCCATCCATCTATGAAATCGATTGTTTGACCTCAAGCGCTAAAACAAGTCGGGGTGTCAGGGTGTGGTGTAAGTGCTAGCGATTAATGTTACATGGGTTTTAAAGGATTATATTTTATAAATTACCACTTTTTATTGGGCTAGAAGAAAGATACGAACGTTATAATTAACACAGAGTTATTTTTTATGAGTAGTCATAAAAGAATAATATTTTTTACGTATCTTGTGTTATCCATTTTTAAACTATAGTTTATATTTGGAAGTCGGATCCTAGCACCGGTCGGGATAACACCAGCTATTAGAAGAAGAAGAAGAAGTTAGTCTAATTCTATTCAAGACTACTCTATCAGACTCGAAGATTACACTCGTCTAATAGCTTCATTCTTATAATTATGTGATAGATTGCCGCTTTCGCTGAATTATCACGAGTGATATAATAAACTTATGTTACCCTGAACAAATAGTTGTGTAAAAAATCAATTGGTAGACCGATTACGTACTGTATTGTATCAGCCATATATGCCCAATGCAGGTCACAGAGCCTCCTCTTCAATCGAGAGTACGATTCAGAGTGGTTAGATCATATAGTCCACCACGCTGGCCTAGTAAGTGTTGAAATTACGTACACAACGAATATTAAAGCAAGAATGAATAGGATAAACAATTCCCCGCTACCAATCGCACCACACAGGCCGGTACGAATATTCTGAACCAGGTAACGTGGGGGTTTAAGAGGCAATCTGTGCAGAATTGCTCCGGCATGCGGTCGCGTTTATGTTTTTACTACAACGCCCCACGCTTTACTATCAAAACGATACAAGAAATTCAGTTTCTCTGCTTTGAATGGGAATGTGACTTTACACAGCTTTGTGTTGACATATATTTGTGATGTTTGTTATGTAATAAGTCTGGGTTTATGTTTTGATTTTAGTTTTGATTCGAGGGTTATGTTCAGCTTTGGGAAATGTTATATGATGATTCATGTTTGTGTTCACATAAAAGACAGCGGTTTTTTTAGTACTTCCTCCACTGTCAAATGCCATGAAAGGCGATAGCTAATTACAATAGCCAGGGGGCCGCTAACTGCCGCGTCTGCTTAAGGTCAGCGCAGACAAGAGATTCAATACATCGAAGAACTGAGAAATATTTTCGATGCCATGGCATACATTTAAAACAATGGAATTTATATCGTAAGCCTACCAGATAAATTTGAATGTCTTTTGGTAAAAAATAACAAGCATGCTATATCGGTGTGCGCTGGCCCTTACACAGACGATAAAAAGTCTGTCTTTCAAACAAGAAATTTGTTCGACTACGGTGAAGTTACTAGTTTACTTTAAATTTCGGTGGTTCGATCTATTAATATTTGTCGTCTCTACGTTTACTCTATTATTTATTTATTTTTGTAGTGAATCCTTCAGAATTTAAAACCATATCTCGCCAGAAGAAACTCTGCGTGTATATTATTCTTTTACATTATTCCTTTGTCATGCGAGTAACAAAATAATTTTTACTCTTCCAACAATCTCATAAAACTAAGTATGTTGTACTGAAAGCATTGATAGCGCCTCGAAGATTTCAATTTCTATTCAATTCGAGTGCCTATTGACAAAGCTACCTTCCGAATGCATTTGCTTAAAAGCCCTGAACACAAGTAATATTTCAAAGCGTTGCTGCTTCACTATTTGGACGCCTTTGGTCTTATTTCAGCGCTCTGAGTTGTAGGCTATATTTTATTATACTAAAAGATTTCTGGTTCAATATTTCATCTCAAAAGGTTATGCAACACGACGGTTGTGTTTTTTTTTTTTTTTTAATATTTCCCTAAATAAACTTGATCTTCTTGAAGACAGAATATAAAAATAATTCCTAATAAAGCATATATAATAAACTTGGTAAAACATAAATTAACAACAAAAAAAAAGTACACTGAAACTCAACGACTGTCAACCATCTGTCTCCAAAACTGAGGCCTTAAAAATAAGTACATTACCAAGTTTGTTGTTTTCGAAGTTCATTAAAACAGGACACCTTGTTCTTCTCACAGACTTTATTTTGGCAAATAAGAGAATCAAGCAAGCGGTACATCTAGTGGTTAGTGGTGACCACCGTCCATGCCAAAGAAACTCTTAGGCACGTGGACGAACATAATCACCAAAGTTATGTGATGCCCTGAAAACATTATTCCCTTATTCATAAGGCCAAATTTTTAAATGCCGTTAATATGAGCTGACTCAAAACTGCTATTAATAAACCTATGAAATGGTCGAGACCCTTGCATCAGCAAATTTTAAGCAGAAAAACGGCGGATGTCTGTCAGCTGGATGGATATTGCTTTCAAGTGAATGAAATCCCTTTTTTTTTCTGTGAAGTGGAAATATTAGTTAAAATATGTAGAAATAACTATTATGAATAGTAAAACTAATAAACATAATATCTAATCTTAACAAAATTTAAATAATTTACGATTATTTAGCGGTTTTTCATGAATAAGTGGTATATCTCATAGGATAGAGTAGGAGTAGTAGCTCGTTAGAAAGAGACAAAAAATCGATAACTAAATAGATTTTAAAATTGTTTTTTTATTTTTTATTATTGCCTTGTAGGCAGAAGAGCTAGCGGCCCGCCTGATGGTAAGCGGCTACCGCTGCTCATGGACCTCCGTAGTGCCAGGGGACCAGCACAACAAAGTCGCTGCCTACCTCGAGGAAAGTACTCTCTTTAAACCTGTCTTTTTGTTTTTGTTTTTGTTGTCTTTGAATGAGGCTGTGTTGAATGATGCTAGCCTGATTGTTTTTAATGACAAGATATCATCTATCATAGTCATTACTTTATCTAGAAACTGCACTAACAACCAAACACACCATCAATTTACCGAACCGGAATAAAAAATACAATTTTAAATTATATTTGTGTTCAGCACAAAGCCGCTTGTCTAGATAGGAAATAATATTATTCTGAATATAAGCCTGTCGCTGAAGAACCCTCCTTTTATCGTATCGAGTTACTTCACAACGAAGCTAATAAAATGGCTTTCAGATATTTATTACAGCTACACAAATAGTTCGAAGATAAAGTGTTTTGTCTTGGACGGGTTTATTTAAAAATAAGAAATGTTTTTTGTGTCGTGTACTTGGATGTTTGTTAAATAAAATATTGTTTAAGGATTAATTGGAACATTTTGATAGTACTAGAATATTCGGGCATAGATTATAAAGATACAGTTAAGTATTTTGGAGTGTCAATTTTATTTAAAACTTCATATAATAAATATATACAGGCGAACTTAATGCCTGAAGCATTCTCTAGCAGCCTACCTTAATGTGGTGAAGAGATGAAACACAGCACATAATTTTGGGCATAAAATATACAATATTTTGAGACCGCTGGCAATATTGTGTCGGCCGGAATAATAATATATAAATCATTTTTCGTTAGTTTATACTCCATGTGGGTAGCACTGCAAATTTATTCGATATTTTGTCATGATATTTTAATCTTGTAGAATGCCCAAATATATATTAAATATATATTTAGTAGAGCTATAGTAATATGGAATTTTATCCAATATCCATTACGTACTCCAATATTACTACGGGACGGTACATTTGAAATAAAAACAGATGGCAAAGAAATATCTGTTAAAATCTGTCCAATTCTAAATTGGCAGACTGCATTGCAGTCAGATCTGGCTCCCATAATCAAATATTAGGGAACAAACTAGACATATCAATACGTCGGAACCTATTTTGAGATTTTCCACTAAAGCTATAAGACTCAAAATGCTTTGGCGTTCATTGAAAGAAATTTCCCGTGTCTAGGGAAATTTTATGCCAAATATTGCAAACATTGAAGTGGCTCCCTTACTTGGCTCAGTTATTAGATCCAAGGTAGGTACTAATTATATCCTTGGAGGAGGGAAAAGATTTTTATTTCTCAGAATTCTCCCTATTTACGGTAAATGTGGGGCGTCAAAGGAACATGATAACAGCTCTTTGAATTTTTTTGGGTCTTATTAATGATACTTTAAATGTTTCGTAATGGGATGATTTTGGTGTTTTGTGCAAGATTCTCTTAGAATTTAGAAGTATTGACTGGCAAGTAAATAAAATTGTTCAAATTTAAGACACTTATGACAGTGGAAAATAATAAATTAATGAAGTGTGTTAAGTGAGTGGAATTATCCATTTAGTAGTAAAAAATATGACTAAATCATCTCTGAAGTTTTCCAACAACAACAATTCACGAAAAACTTAAAAATGTAAAGATTATAAGTTGATAAAATATTTGTTTAGGGTTTTTTTTCTAATATAAAACTTTTTTTTACAGCAACATTTACCTTTAATCCTTTTAACCATTAATACCATTATCTAACAAATTTCCTTCCAAAACAACTGTGCAAACGTCACAATAATTAACTAAAACAGCTTCTATTAACAGAAATTGGTTTAACACTATTCCCGTAAAGGCCGGAACGGTTAGAGAACTTCCATTACGCTCGAGAATTTAGTTATCAAGTTAAATGTTCACGCGGAACTTTCACTTGTTTTCTCATATAGTCCCGTTGCGCTTCACTTCAGTCTGAATACGTTGCTTGTTGTACAGCCGGCGACAGTTTAGAAGCTGCGGTAAAAGTGTCCCATACGTTCACTATATCTTTGGGATTCTTGATCTATGTGGATATTTGACATTTTGTTTCCAATTTTTATAAAGATTATTTGCAATACTGACATGACAACAGAGGGTTGAGGAACAAGCTTCTAATTTATGGCATGGAGATATAAATAATATACAGAGTGACCCGAGGTAATGATTGTTTAGGAATGTTTACTAAATAATACTCTTGAGCAATTTACAGTAGATTGTTAGCTAAACAACAATGGTCTGATTTCTTATAATGTAACTGATGGAACGGAAAGCAACAGAAATGCTGCCCCAACAGCATTTTGAAATTTTACTGGTATAAAAGTCTCATGCTCTGAATTTGCCGATTTTACATAAATTTTACACTCAATATAAACTAACATAAAACTGTTGAAGTTGATTCTAAAAACGAAATAGTTAATTTTATTTATTCGAATAAATTGATAGTTTGAACTATCTACCAATCACTACACTAACAATCAACAACAAATTCATTACAACTAAATCCATTGATATTTGCACTACTCAGGTACAAATTTGCACACACGATGTAGGGTTCACAGAAGCCTCAACTCAAACTGAACTGTTAACTAATACATTATCGGCTCTGGCTAGCATCGGGTTTGGGACAATCAAATAAACACGTAATGGAGGATGCAAACCACGTAACGGTCCGTAGGTGTTACCTCATTATAAGTCCACGCTTCAACCTGATTAAGTTAAGGGTTACGATGTGTTGAGAGGCACAGTATGATATGCGTATTAAATTAGATGTTAGTATAAATGCTGATTTGATGAGTATGATCTCCGAAGGTTCCTAATTTTTCCAACGGACGATAAAACAGATGTGTATTAGAAAGAAGTTACTGTCTCACATTATTATTACCTACAATTCTTGATAATTACGTGATTCACTGCTTTAAGCAGTGGGTAAATGGATTTTGAGAAAATTAATAAGTTAAATACATGCGTGGTATGAAAACCCTATATGTGTCGCCTTCACTTAAATGTGATCAGTATATTTCGACCAAATTTTATAACATTCCAAATAATACAGATTTAAAAGAACTCGAACAATTGTATGTTCAGTACTTTATTTTCCATCTATAATTAATAGATTTTATGAATACACCTTACTGTCCCGAATGACGTTTGGTCAAAGGTCCCCAGGTTCAAGGCTATAATGAGTAATTGTTTAGACAAAGCGTGATCATTAGCTGATGATTGATGAACACATTGTATCCGTTGATGACGAGCATAGTTCCTTCTATTGCAGCTTTCCAAACCTATGTCAGATAATTTCATATAATGATTATAAAATCCTCTTAATTAATTAGCGAAATAAATTGACTATTATTTACTATTAAAATTCTCTCTTTTTCTTAAATAAAAGCTGAAAAAGCAGTAACAGAAGATATGATTTAGAATAATTCAGCACCTAAAACCATTATTGAAACTCCCTGTTGATTAGTACCGAATTAGTTCAATTAAAACACAAGAATCCGGCTCGAAGGACCAAAAAGCTTACACTTGCAAATGTATGCAAATTATTATGTTAAACAAACTCGCTTGAATGGAACGCTGTATGCAAACTAACTTGTTTGATTTATTGTTATGAGTAATTAGAGCTCGTTCCTGTGGACGCAGAGTAAATGAAAGTTATACAAATCTAAATGTAAAGTGGCTGTTACTGTGGCTTCTAGATATAAAGTAATTTTGCTTTGACTTTTTTTTTAATTTTATTTTAAAACTTTATTGTACACCAGATACAAAACAGTAGTGGTGGTAGGTCTCTCATATGTGAGAGGACGCCTGGGTATGTACCACCGCAATGTCTATTTCTCCCGCCAAACAGCAGTGTAAATGCACTGTTGTGTTTGTGTTTGAAGGACATTGTAGCTAGAGTTAGGATGGCGAATGTCAAGCATTCCTTTGTAATTCAAGGTTTTATTTGGTTTTGCTACTGTTTGTATCGCATACCATTAGGCGAACGGCATGCTCGTCTCACCATTCAATGCAATAGAAAAATAGTAGACAGAATTACATGAAAAAAAGAAACAAAAAATGCACAAGTGACTTTTGTATGAGTTTTTGAAAAATATGCATAATATACTTTTTGAGTCCAGTCCACTTTAGAAGCAGGAACTAGTTCGCGTGATAACTATTTTAAATATTTAAACTCAACGTTAGTGCCGTACTTTAAACTTCCTATTCTATTCCTTTGGAAGTGAAAGAGTTTCGAATATATTTAAATTCATTGCACATCCCACGGGAACATTACAATTCGTCGGATCAAAAAGTAGCATATGTGTTATTCCAGGGTGTAGGGTTTGAGCGTGAAGAGGAAACAAACACACCAACTTTCGTATTTATAATATTAATAGGATTATCGTCAGGCGGGTTACTCTATAAAATCGATACGAACTTCGAGTATTCGAACGCCGTACGTAAAACTAATTATTGGAGTATCTAGACTCCACAAAATGTTGGATTCCTCTATCGTACGTCGCAACCATATACTAAGTTCGGAGAAAATGATAAGTATAATAGAAATAGTATTCATTTTTAGAAGTGGAAATCTTACAGTTCGTATCGTTCATCAACAAAAATATATAACTACCCCTCACACACACACACATCAAGCTTATCCAGCCTATGAGTTAAAAAATGGATCACGAAATCACACAAAAAATACGCCCAAGTTTTTCCAATATAAGTTGATTTCCGTTCAAAATTTTTCCTATTTCCTGTCGGAAAGTTTTGAAATTCATTAGGGCAATTAAATTTGGAGTCACGTTCCGTTCTTTCTGAATATTCCCGATATTAAGATACCAATCCCTTGGTTGTAATATTGACTAATTTATATTTCGGTGTTACCAACCCGTTTATAGGGCATTGTTGAAAGGGTATTTGAAAATTTGTTTTATTAAACACCAATTATCGTAAAGGAGTGATACATGTATGAAATTCCACTGCTTATTGCTGTTAATGTGTCTTGTGTTGTTTTGTTGTATAAAAAATCCTAGGAACTTTTCGGGGGACATAGCATATTGCGGTGTGCTGGTATGCGGAAAATTTACGACCAAAATGAAAATAAATTATAGGGATGAAAAAATAGTGTCTATATTATCAACAATAAAAGATTATCTTAATCTATATTTGGTTAAAATGGTTACAAGCTATTAGTTTTATTAAAAATATGGACGCAGTATGATATTAAATCAGTATCATGAAATTGATTAAAAACGGTAAAATTTTAACAAAATCAACATATGAGTAATTTTATAATGTGAATTCGGCTTAAATCCTATATTTCTTTACCAAAATTCATTGCCGTCGTCACATATAAGTAATAAATAACTGTCAATGACTGAAAACCCGCAAAACTCATTAATTTACTCATACATCACTTCTAAATGTATCGTGGAAGCAAAGAAACATTTTTAAGGCGAAAAATACCATTCACACTGAAACCTCAAAACTTCACGAGGCTGCGAAAGGCCCGTGGGGTGGAGGAAAAATAATGGCCGCAATAAATTCATATTAAAATGGAACTTGTTATGGCGACAGGTTAGGACTAACGAGAATATAAATTTCTAGACTCGGCTTAGTTGGATTGATAAAGTTTATCTATCTCTTGGGAGTTGTCTGGCTGGCGGAGAGTGGTATTTTAGGTCACATTTGATGATAAGGAATTAATACTATACAGGATGATATATATACGTCATTTAATTTAACCCACATGTTTCTCATCACCTCAGGTGACAAAGTGCAAAATTTGAAAAAATCGGAGTATATTTTTTATGTTACAATACTTGATTCTAGTTTTTACTTAAATTCGTAATATACCCGTATAAATCCGGTTTTTTAACACTTAGGTGAAGTTCAGTTGATTTGGGCAATTACCTGCAAAAGACTTACGGAAGTACGGATTGATCAAAAGCCTTGAAAACCAAAATCGCGATTTTAGACAAAACTGACAAAACCAGACAATTTTTTTTTCAGTCTAGGTGCAATGTTGCCTGGGGTTGTCACGAACTTGTGGCCTAAATTAAATACCATAATATGTGAATATCACCCTGTATAAGAGATTCCAAAATTACATATATAATTAACATCATCCACATCATCATTGTAAGATATTGTCTTCTACAGTTGCAAGATCTTCCTAAAAAAATATCACTTTGTTCATTTTACAGCCTTTGTGGTGAAATTAGTTATAACGCTGACTGTAAAACAAGAAGGTGTAGTTCCGATACCCGTACCGACACAATTAATGAGGATGTGACCCGTAAACCTAAAAGTCTCTCGCTTGTCCATAGATGTTTCATTACGATGACACTTCATCTATAACCAGGCGCTTTGTATTCCTTTACAGTTACAATATTAATAAAAACACTCGCTTTTTTAATGTTTTTATTTTTATTTTTAATATGTTAATTAAGGTTTATACAACTTCAGGTAAATAACCTCTATTTGGCAATAATGTATCTAATATAATTACATCTTATATCCTCCTCCTTATAACTATATCAAAATGTTACTCAATCGCATAAATAAATGATGAAAAAATAATAAAAACACAATGAATTGCTTTCCAGTAGTGAACCAAGCAAATAAGATGATTGTTCAACGAAAAACTGCGCAAAATACCCTGAAATTAAGAAAACAAATTTCTTTTTTAACTACAATATTCAACAGTCCGCTTATTGTTTTAATTGGAACAATGCAGCCTTAGCAGTCCACGGCAGTTATAAATGTTCCTTATTGGTGCTAAGAATAAAAGGAGATATTTTTAAATATTGGGTAAGTAAAAGTATTTTTGTTAGAAACAGGACAGACTAACATAATTTAAAGCGCATGGTTTAATACATGATTGTTTAATAAATTATTTAGATGCTTAAGTAATGCAGTGTAGTCCAATATGAGGCCGTTTCCGTAAGTTTGTAGCATCGTGTTCCTACAAATTCTTGAAGTATATTATGTGTGTTTATCTGTGGTAGTTAGTTTATTGTATTCAATTATGCATATACCTATATATTTAAATCTTGGAATAATTTTGTATGCAATTATGAATATATATTTAAATCTTGGAATAATTATCGATGTATGTGTATTTATTTAATATAAATGGGCGTATTTATGTAAGTTTATTTTAATCTAAAGCACCGCCTGTGTATTTAATTATTGTTTTATTTTCCTGCTCTTATAATTATCTGCATGATAACGCTCTTAGTGATAAGGCCGCCTATTGATACATCAAATCTGTAAATGATTTTCAATTTTATTCTGTATTTTGTGATGTTTGGTGTCTTGATAAAGTGTTATATTATTACCCCCTATTAAGGCATGTTTAGTGGGAATACGTTAAAATGTGTAGAAATAAACTAAGAACATACAAACATAATTAAATTGTGTGATGTCATATAATAGTTATATATTTATAACTTACTTTAAGTGCATGTGAGTACCAGCACAAATAAATAAGTTTATATTATGGTGCAATACTACCAAACATTGTGTTATTATTTCAGTGTTTAAATAATTTGTAACAGACAATTATCTATTACAATTATCATGGTTATTATCATACCCGATAATAACCATGCAATTTCACAGCCCTAATTCATCCTAAATTACCCTTCAATGAGACTATAAAACAAGTAAATAATACCGCAACAAATTCGTCTCTCATACTAAGCGCATTTGCTTACAAATTCATTTCAAATACATTCGCGAGTTGAAGACATTTCATATTTTATTCTGCGCTACATTTACTGGAACGTGTCAGCGCAGATAGCGCCAGAATTCTTACACTGGATTTTGTCATTCTTGAGACCTCATTCCGAGAGAAATGAATGTTTTGTATTTAGAAATATATAACTGTTGGGTTATTTGAATTGGCCAGGGGAGTTAGCCAAGTTGAGTTTCTACGATCGTAATCGCCAGTAGAAAACTAAAAACTGTATGAAATTAAACATGGATAAATCACGTGGTTAGAGAAAACGAATAGAAAAATCCTAACCAAGATGCAATATTTCTATTCATTCATCACGAGAGACTAAAATATACATCTACAACGTCAAACGCTAACCCCCATTTAATTACTAGCCAAGTTGCGATTTGCGAACGCAAACAATACGTTATCGGAGTTCCAGAACGCTAAATTTAAGATCGCTTACACCAAGGCGTTAACTATTGTAGAAAGAGAATAGCTTGGAAGCGTTTATCACTTGGCTAGGAGTGCTGAATTGTTAGTATACACACTACACAGTGTTTAAGGATTCGTCATAAGGACTCTCGTAGTACTCGTATATGTTTCAGGGTCACCTGAGTATGTTTGGATACAGTCAAGCTTTAATGATTGTGTGGATAAGAAAGTGATAAAAATCTCGCGTCTGTGTGTACCATACCTACCAATTGATGGCTTACCGTCAAATCGCAAATAATAAAAAATATACATTTCCGTTGGTTAGTTATCACACATTTTCCTATGCTGTGTACGAAACCAAGGAAGGAAGGAAGGAGCCGGTAATGCAGTGGAGCCTTTAGCAAGTATTTATACTTGGGTCATAAATTTTAATATCTGTATCAGCCCATATACGTCCCACTGCAGGGCACGGGTCTCCTCTACAATCGAAAGTACGATTGAGAGTGGTTAGGCCATATAGTCCACCACGCTGGCCTAGTGCGGGTTGGTGGACTTACATACCATAGAATTTGATAAATCGCTATGGTATGCAGGTTTCCTCACGATGTTTTCCTTCACCGTTTTAGTGCGTGGTGATTGACTATCAATACACACATGACTCCGAAAAGTCAGAGGTGTGCCCTGGGATTCGAACCCGCGACCACCGTGAACATGTTGGCAGTCGCGTCTAGTCCGTTTACCAACAGGCCACCACGCACTTTTAATATAATTAATTTATTTTAATTAATTTTTTAATTTATTTTAATTAATTTATTTTAATTAATTTATTTATTTTAATATAATTAAATAAATCGTTGTGCATTGCTCACTAATATTGCGCGTCACGTACTGACGTCCACTGGTCCCTAGAGTCCACCTCTCAATCATTTAGGGAAGTACTTGTGCTACATTTAATGGTACAGTAGGGCATTTGCCTTGAATCTAGCTCTACAAGATAGGGTGCAGGTTTGATGTTAGTAGTAAGATAAATGTTTTTGTAAGTGTAGCGACATGATATTTTTATTTCTTTTAGTAAAACCTCCATGCCACTACATTGAGTGCACTGGCTTGTTTTTATAAAAAAAGATGTCAAGACGTTTTGATATATTAAAATAATTGATAGTGTGTTTTAATAAAGTATTGTAAAAGGATCCAAATTCTCTTTTTATTAACACGGCGATAAAGTGGTGACCATCCGACGTTTTAAGATAAATTTTGCCGTTGCTATCATCGCTTCCACTACGTATTCTCAGCAATAATGGCAGAAAGCGAAATGACAAAAGTGCAGGACGTCGCCCAAATAACAGTGTCGTCGCGCATTCCTGACTTCTGGGAGGATTTGCCACGTGTCTGGTTCGTCCAAATGGAATCCGTGATACATAATCAAAAATTAACGGATGCTGCGAAATTCCATCTGGTAATTGCTAAGCTGGGAAAGCATGTGATTCAGCAAGTCACTGATATCCTGATCAATCCACCAGACAATGACAAATACGAGACCCTGAAATCGAGACTTCTAGATATTTTTGAAGAATCACAAAGTCGGCAGATACAGAAACTTATAGGTGAAATGGATCTTGGAGATCAAAAACCATCTCAGCTTTTGCGACGCATGACCGACTTGGCGCGAGATAAGGTCAGTAATGAGACACTTCTTGTTTTATGGCAAAACCACCTGCCATCAGCGGTGCGTGCCGTATTAGTTGTTGCTGACTCTAAAGATTTAAAGACACTGTCATCCATAGCTGATAAAGTCATGGAGAATTCTAAGCCCCTGACTGTTGAGGCCGTTGATTCTGATGATTCTACTTTTAGTACAAGGAAATTGATAGCGGAAATTGCCAAAATCAACGTTAGACTTGACAATATGGAGAGGGCAAGATCGAGACATAGGAGCCATCAGCAAGGTCAGAAGAGATTGTTTTCGAGATCCCGTGGTCGACGCCGTTCCAGTAGCAAGCCGCGCCGTACGCCGGACTCAAAGGACTGGCTATGTTCGTATCATTATTATTATAAGGACAAGGCACATAAATGCGTTCCGCCGTGTGCCTGGAAGCAGCCGGGAAACTAGGTACCGTGCAGCTATCGACAACAGAGAGCTGCACAGGAACAAATTTTCGTCTCAGTGTAAAAGATAAGTGTAGCCGTCTAAATTTTTTGATTGACACTGGTGCGAACATTTCTGTTATACCGTGTAGTTATGTGTCTAGAAATAAACCTTACAATGTGTGTTCTGACTATACGCTTTATGCAGCGAACGGAACGCAAATTAAAACTTACGGTGTAAAACAATTAGTTTTAGATTTAGGGTTGCGTAGGTCTTTCCGTTGGACGTTTGTCATCGCCGACGTTCGACAGCCAATATTAGGTGCAGATTTTTTAGTACATTTTAAGTTGCTTGTTGATTTAAGTTCACGAAAATTAATTGATGACGTCACTAAATTAAGTATTTTTACTCCCGTAATTAATAGTAGAGTACAATCTATCAAGACAATTGAGGAAACTCATCCTTTTTATGATTTATTGTCAAAGTATCCTGACATAACTAAGCCACTGTCCTTCAAGGAACCTCCAAAGCATTCGGTGTATCATCATATTGATACCACCGGTCCACCGGTGCATGCTAAGGCGAGGCCTCTGCCTCCACACCGATATGCCAAGGTAAAAGAGGAATTCCGTATAATGCAAGAAATGGGGATTTGTAGACCGTCGAAGAGTGCGTGGTCGAGTCCTCTGCATGTAATGCCCAAAAAAGATGGTCAGTTACGACCATGCGGAGATTATAGAGCACTTAATGCAATAACGCGACCAGATAGATATCCTATACCAAGGTTACAAGATTTTACTTATTTATTGTATAATAAAAAATATTTTTCGCAGATAGATATTAACAGGGCTTATCACTGTATAAGAGTCGCGCCTAGTGATGTGGAAAAAACAGCCATAATAACACCTTTTGGTTTGTTTGAATTCCCTTGTATGACATTTGGGTTATGCAACGCCGCACAAACTTTTCAACGGTTTATGAACCACTCTGTACTGGAAGGACTTGATTATTTGTACTCATATATTGATGATGTCATTATTGCTAGCGATACCTTAGAAGAACATAGGAAACATCTAGACGAGGTTTTTGAACGGTTTAATAGGTTTGGAATAACCATTAATTTGAATAAGAGTAGTTTCGGTCAAACTAAAATTCAATTTTTAGGCTTTGAAGTGTCAACTGAAGGTATAAAACCTCTCAAGCATAAGGTTGATGCGATTAATGATTTTCTCAAGCCGGAGACTGTTCAACAACTTCGTAGATTTTTAGGTATGGTGAATTTCTATCGATTACATTTGCCTAATGCTGTTTCATACCAAGCAGAATTGCATAAATATTTAATTGGCGCAAAGAAGAATGATAAGACAAAGATAGAATGGACAGATCAAGCAACCGAAGCTTTTCTTGAATGTAAACGTAGGTTAATAAATGCAGCCACCTTATCCTATCCTAAAGCAGACGCACCCCTTGCACTTATGACGGACGCGTCTAATAAGTGTGTAGGAGCTGTGTTGCAACAACGGATAGATAAGCATTGGAAACCTTTAGGCTATTTTTCAAAAAAGTTTACAAGTAGTGAAGAGAAATATTGTACCTATGATAAAGAATTATTAGCCGTTTATTTAGCTATCAAATACTTTCGGAATATGGTCGAAGGTCGTGAATTAATTATTTTTACTGACCATAAACCATTAACATTTGCGTTTAGTAAAATTAAAAGTAATAATGAGTTATCTCGACGTATTAGACAACTTATGTTTATAAGTGAATTTACGTCAGACATAAGGCATATAGATGGTAGCGAGAACGTGGTAGCGGACGCACTTTCTCGCGTTGAGACAATAAGTTGTCCAGTAGTGTTAAATTATGATGATATCGCTCGTGCACAGGCGATGGATCATCAACTTGCTAGTTTGCGTAATGGATCAAATAATAAATATAATTTCAAAGAAATATTGTTGCCAGGAAGTAACATACCCATTGTATGTGAAACTGCTGCACAAAAAATTGAGACCGTATATTCCAGAGGCATTTAGGATATTAGCTTTTAATTCAGTGCATAATTTAAGTCATCCTGGAATACAAACCTCACGTAAGCTTGTGAAAGACAGATTTTTCTGGGTTAATATGAATACTGATATTAGTAGATGGGTTAAATCATGTGTTCATTGTCAGCGGGCTAAAGTGCATAGACACACGAAATCCGAATTAGGGCATTTTCCTTTAGTAGAACGATTTATGCACATCCATGTTGATATTGTGGGGCCTTTGCCGATTACTTCACAAGACTATAGGTATTTAGTTACTATTATTGACCGTCAGAGCGGTTGGCCAGAAGCGTTTCCTGTAAGAAATATATCAGCGGAAACGGTAGCCAAGGTGATATTTGAGGGTTGGATTTCAAGATTTGGCTGTCCTGTTAAACTTACTAGTGACCAGGGCAGACAATTTGAAAGTGATATTTTCAAAGAATTAATGAAATATTTAGGTATAGATAAGACACGTACCACCCCATATCATCCTCAAAGCAATGGTTTGGTAGGGCGATGGCATCGTTCCCTTAAGGCCGCGTTAATGGCTAGATTGGATTGTAGTACGTGGATAGATGAGTTACCGGTAGTCTTGTTGGGTCTTCGTGCATCGCCGCGATCAGACACGAACGTAACTGCTGCTGAATTAACGTACGGACAAACTTTGAGACTGCCCGGAGATTTTTTCAGCGACAATAATTATACTATTTTGGATCACTGCCAATATGTGAAACACTTACGTGATATGATCCGTAAGTTAAAACCTAAGCCCGTAGAACATAAAGACGCGCGCACATTATTTGTACATAGTGACTTGACTAAATGTAGTCATGTTTTTGTTCGTTCAGATTTAGTTAAGAAATCTTTGCAACGCCCATATGAAGGTCCATTTGAAGTACTAGCAAGGAAAGATAAAATTTATTTGATAAAATTTCCTAAACGTAATGTATATGTATCTATAGATAGGTTAAAGCCAGCATATGGTAATACTTTAGATGTAAATATTAACAAAAACATTATAGAAAATAGTAAAGATGTAATTACAAATACAGCGGATAATAAGGAGCATTTTACTACGCGTAGTGGTCGTATTGTTAAGAAACCTGTACGTTTTAATTGTTAGTAATTGTTAGTAGTCAGTCATCTATTTTTTGTTGGTCTTAAGATTTTTTTAATTTTATTGTACTTTAGGTTAATTGGTAGATTGGCTAGAATTTTAATTTATGTTATGATGTTTTAATGTGTATGTACTATACCCAGTGTCCCTTTCTTTTTGAAAAGGGGGGGAATGGTGTAGCGACATGATATTTTTATTTCTTTTAGTAAAACCTCCATGCCACTACATTGAGTGCACTGGCTTGTTTTTATAAAAAAAGATGTCAAGACGTTTTGATATATTAAAATAATTGATAGTGTGTTTTAATAAAGTATTGTAAAAGGATCCAAATTCTCTTTTTATTAACACGGCGATAAATAAGCAATAAAAAAATATTAGGGTAATGTTTTTGAGCGTACAAATTAGTATTATATATACATGCATATATATGCATATATATATATATATATATATACCGGGTATATCAAGACTGCTACCGAGAACGAAGCTGGGTGGTAGTTTTAGTGACTACATATACTATGCAACTAAAAATTTCGTTAAGAGACGCGACAATTCTTTTTTATTTTTTTTTTAAATATCGTCGAGTTTGAGTGGTAAATCCAAAGTTTTTGCTAAAATAATAATTTAAAGCCTTGCATACCATAGTGTCTTTAAAATAAAAGGGTGTACACTATTATTTAAGAAAAATCTATGTATTTACCATCCTAATACGACGATAGAAAAAAAATAACAAAAACATTTCGTCCCAAATTTTTGCACATTTTTTTTTACATTGTGTCTGCAAAGTGCAATCACTAAAACTACCACCCAGTTTCGTTTTCGGTAGCAGTCTTGATATACCCTGTATAGTCGTAGAAGATACACACATTTTAGCTATCTCATAATGATTAAGAAAAGCAATTTTCGCGAAACTTCAATTATGTTTTTCTAAATATAATCTTTATAACATTATTTTGACAGCCTCCGTGGCGCAGTTGGTTAGTCGCCACCTATGAAACGAGAGACCGTGCGTTCGATCCAAGCACCGAAACAAAAGTTCATGTGATCCACATTTAATTGTTTCAGGTCTAGGTGTTTGTGAGACCGAAAAGTCTCTCATAGTTTCTGATACCTACGATACAAGACATACGCCGGAATACTGGAACGCCATTCAAATAATAAGTTGCTCTTAGCAGCGCACGGCCCACTTAGCCAGTACATTTAATCGGGATTAACGTAGTTATCTGTATCTGTATCAGCCCATATATGTCCCACTGCAGGGCACAGGCCTACTCTACAATCGAGAATACGATTGAGAGTGATTAGGCCATATAGTCCACCACGCTGGCCTAGTGCGGGTTGGCGGACTTACATACCATAGAAATTCTTATGAATCGCTATGGTATGCAGGTTTCCTCACGATGTTTTCCTTCACCGTTTTAGTGCGTGGTGATTGACTATCAATACACACATAACTCCGAAAAGTCAGAGGTGTGCCCTGGGATTCGAACCCGCGACCACCGTGAACATGTTGGCCGCCGCGTCTAGTCCGTTTACCAACAGGCCACCCCGCACTTAACGTAGTTAAGCAAGTTATATTTACAAGTTATTTTATACAAGTTATATTTAAGTTGCGTTCCAGTATTTGGGCGCTAGTCTTAGTGTCGTGTATTATGTATGTGACTTAGCGGTGTTTTTATAAAAAATATACACAAGAAATAAATGTTTTGCCATACGCACTAAAACCTCTATACTGTCATCTCAAGGGTGTTTCTAATTAATAAATATTCCGTTTGGTGAAATACAAAAAGCTCTTTCGTGAATATAGGGAAAAAGCATGTATAAGAAATAAATCTAAGCGCCGGATCAAGTGCGTCCTTTTTGTCACTCCTGGATACAAGTTGTATGGGCCAAGTTACAGGCAATAGCGATAAAATTATATTTTTTATTAAATTTTCTTAATATTTTTTATATTGGCACGACAAAGTACAATATTGGTAGTAATATCATGGCCAAATTCTCAATCTTGAAGGAATTATCCCTCTTATTATTTTTTAAAGAATGCTTTTAGGATATTTTACAGAACTTTAACCCTTAGTTGTGTTATGCTTTATCAGACCATAATTGCTGATTACTAAGCTCGGGACTCCCCTACAATCGAAAATTTGATTCATAATTCATTAAGTGTCGAGCAAAATGAAAAAAATGATGTATCTTGTTATACCTATACTTGAAACGTTGGGTTAAAAAAATGTGAGGACAAATGGAATTGCCCTTCCTATAATTTTGACGGCGAATTCACTAAGATAATTATCCTGCATATTTACAAGGAGCTACGTCCATCCACAAGGTGGTCAGACGACCTGGTAAAGGTTGCGGGACTTCGCTGGCTTCCAGCTGCCTCAAACAGGTCAAAGTGGAAATCATTAGGGACCGCCTATGTTCAGCAGGGGATTTCCTTGGGCAGATGGATGGATGAATCTCTTATGCCTTGACCCGAACTAATATAGTCCGAAGAAATTCGTCCCTTGAGCGCACCGGGATCCGATGAAAGATACGGTTGGGCACAATTCAAGTTTTTTTCGGGACACGAGAATATTTTGAAGAGCCTTAGAGATGTAGAGTCCATTCATTACACTTTCCATGATCTTGAACGAATTTCCTTTTGTTTTTACTAATGAGATGTGCTGTACAATCAGTCCATATACATCCCACTACAGACCTCCTCTAAAATCAATAGTAGTAGAGAGTGGTTAGGCCATAACATAGCAAGCCCAGTGCGTAGTGGCCCGTTGGTAAAAGGACAAGACACGGCTGCCACCATGCCCACGGTGGTCGCGGGTTTATATTCCAGGGCACACCTCTGACTTTTCGGAGTCATGTGTGTATTGATAGGCAATCACCACGCACTAAAGGAAAACATCGTGAGGAAACCTGCATACCGTAGCGATTTATAAGAATTTCTATGGTATGTAAGTCCGCCAACCCGCACTGGGCCAGCGTGGTGGACTATACGGCCTAACCACTCTCAATCGTATACTCGATTGTAGAGTAGGCCCGTGCCCTGCAGTGGGACGTATATGGGCTGATACAGACAGAAGAAGCCAACAGAAAAGTTCATAGTTGCAAAAATTTAATTGTTACACAAAATACCACACAATGCTGGTAGTATATTTTCATCTCCATATACAACGCCACTCCTACACAACGACGAAAATCCCGTCATAGCAACACACGCAAGGATATCACATTTCTAGTTGAGCCTTCATAAAACCGAATTCAAATAAGAGAGTTATTCTAAAGTACGATACGAACTTCGGATGTTCGGAGGTATACATACATATATTCCACTTCTAAAAATCAATATTCTCTATTATACTTACCATATGCTCCGAACTTAGTCTATAGTTGCGACGCACCATAGAGGAATCCAACATTTTGAGAAGAATCTAGGCACATTTGTGAAGGTTAACGTACGGCGTCCAAACATTCGAAATTCGTATCATTATTATAAAGTAACCTCCATACATCCATAAACTCACGCCTATATTCCAGAAGGAGTAGGCAGAGGTGCCAAGACACCGCACACAATTATACCGCCTTGGGGCTTACTTCCATGTCATATTGGAAGTAACCCCCCAAGGTATAGTTGTGTTGACCCTACGATAATAATTTCTAGCAGGTGGATATTCTGTTTTGATTGCTATGCCCTTACCTTCAGATGTGAGTCACTTTGCGTCATAGATAAAAAATCGATTTTAAAACATGTTATTTCTCACCCGCTGTATCATTTAAATTTTTAATGTCTGTCTTTTACAGATACTTACATATGACATACATTCAAGTTTTCTCAGAAGGGTAGGCAGATGATACCACGTAACCAAGTATCGCCTTGCATGTTCCGTCTCACGATTTCATAGGGAACAAAATTATCGCTATATCGGACAAAATTCCTGACTCTGGGCTGATGTGGATAGAAGAATCCAAAACCACTTTGCTCCAGTTGGGTGTTGGAACTCAAGACCTCAACATTGTAAACGTACTGCAGTAGACAGTCTGCGAGCCAGTTTAATGTCTCATCATCATCATCATCCCGTTGCAGTCCACTGCTGGACATAGGCCTCTCTCAGGGTACCCTACAGAACCCGGTCTGCTGTTTTAAATGTAAGTGTTAGATAATCGTTTAATTTATGGTTTATATTAATATGTGGTTGTGAAAGGAGGTCGACACTTTTCCCCGCTTTTAGGTCTATGGATATAATAATATGTCAATATGTCTGGTTTGTGGTCTGTGAGTCATATGTAGACTTCTGTAATAAAGTGGGCATATTTATATACGTCGTATTAATTAATTACAACCAGAATATTGAAATACAATATAATAGCAAATATAGCACTAAGCTTTGCGAGTAAGGGAATATAAATTTCAAGCCACAAAAAAGACCGATGGTAAAGAACGCTAGACCAAAAAATAGGACGGTTCCGAGCCACAGACCCTTGTCAATCCCATTTTCTATGACAGTTAACGTTTTATTGTGTTTGCCAAAAACCCTTTTAGTAATACAATATTCAGGACTTTGATTTTAACAAAGGGTAAGCAGAGTACAATGATCTTATATAACTTGTGATACTAAACAATATTTAATTAATTCGTTCACGTATACCTCCCACTGTAAGTATGTAGTTAAGATATACCAGCATTCAATCTACAACTCAATTTAAAACGACACAAAAGAACCTAATAGGAATACGTAACCAAAGATTTAACGTAAATAAAAAATACAGGGAAGTGAAAAAAACAAATCAGAGTTGAATCTATACAGAATTCCATTCCTTAGAATTGTCTCCGTTGCCTTTACGGATTTCTTGGATAGCAAACATTTATTTTCCTCGAGAATATCTCGTGACGCAATGTCTTAAACCATTTTAAGTCTATGCAAAGATAAGGAATAACAAAAGTCTTCGACTGAAAATGAAAATAAACAAGATTATGTTTATGTTTTCAGCTCGCCTCATTGATTTAGTGACAAGATGTATATGTTACGGTAAATGTGATTAATTGAAAATTATTAATAATTTTACAAAATTATTAATAATAACCACATGTTTTGGTAATTATTAATAATTTTGTAAAATTATTAATAATTTTCAATGGCTTTATGGATCAGTTAGGTCGACTGTGCCCCAAAACCGACTCGGAACACCCCGACTTCACGTAGTCTTTTGGCTACCGACCCTAGAGTGTATATAAAAAGCCGGAGGCGCGGAGGGAGAGCAGCCCCCGCCCGCTGTAACGAAGGATAGGCAACCGTGCGAGCCGCAGCGGCTGAGGCTGGTCGCCGGAGGTGACCAGCAAGCCGAAGCTGCGGAGGTGAGCATGGGTGCCTATCTTTTGTTACGCAAGGGCGACGGGGCTGAACTTCCCGTAGCGCCGGAGACGATGCAGAAGCAAATTTTTATTGACAACAAGTGTTTTAAGGGCTAGGTTGTTATAATAGATATTTCTCAGGAATGGTGCGTTACCTTTTCATGGGAGTGGTACCAGGGGAGGTGCGCCACTTCCCCTCTCCTTCCACTCCTCCCAACCCACCCCCTCGTGCTGCCCTATTCTATATTCTACCACTTCGGGTCATTATTGTTTTGATTTTGATTCGCTTTACATCACTCTGCCTTAAACTGCCACAAGTAACCTTGTTTGTGTGATCTCTAATTAATATAATTGTAAGACTGTGTTTAATATTATAAATAAATACCTGCTGGTCAAAAAACATTGAGTTTTTATTTATTTTATCACTTTCACCAATATGTGTCGTGAATTATTAATAATTACCAAAACATGTGGTTATTATTAATAATTTTGTAAAATTATTAATAATTTTCAATTAATCACATTTACCGTAACATATACAGTTTTTTTTTACCGCTTGCCTGAACTCCAGTTTAGTTCGGAAACTTATCTGAGCTGTAAGAGACTCGGTATCTATAGGGGTTGATCAATAGCCTTGAAACCTAAAATCGTGATTTTTGACAAAACTATCAGGCAGTTCTTGTTCAAACTTGATACAATGTTACCTGGGATGGTTAGGAGCATGAGGTTTAAATTAAATACCAGATGTCAATATCAGGCTGTATAGTCTGACTCTCAGAACAAACAAATTAATGAATTTTTATTTACTTATTTTCCTTTCCATCGTTTCATTTCCTAAGCCGATTTTGATAATAAGAGGTCAATATAATTTTATCATGGTTAGTATAATTCAGGCTTTTAACTTTCTTCGTTCATAATTTATAAGTAAAATGGGATTAAAAAGTTGATAAACTGTAACCCTTTCAAAAAAATATGTCAAGAAAATGTTACAAAATAAATAAATAAACGTCACGCCTGTATCCCATAAGTGTGGGCAGGTACTATGAATCTCCACTTTGCTCGATCCTGAAAAGAAATCCTGTTAGAAAATTAGTTAGTGAACTGAAAATGAGAAACAAGAAGGATGCCGATTTTTATTACTGTTTAACTGATTAACACCATACAATACACAATATCCTATTTGTTTAGTATCCTCCACTGTATTTGAGTTGAATGACAGACATATTTTTAATCAAAGACAAAAATACTGACAGCCAGCAACCTATCAGTCTCTTTATAATCATCTAAAGTTATTAAGACATTAATAGCTACACTCAAAAACGGTTGTTGTTAATTAAATTACAACGGTTGGTGTTGATGTTAATACATTTTATTTAGCAATTTAGAATTTGTTCGTAAAATCTATAATAATTACTGATTAATTGACATTAAATGTCGCTGAGTACGGCAGTAACCTATTAACACTACCAACAAAGCCGAGTCAGCAACCCCGCGTCCCAGTTAAAATATTTCCATAATACACCTTTTATAGTCTCGTGTCTTCGCATCATCTACAAGAATTAAAGTTGACGTCGTTGTGTGTAGCAGATGTTTTTGTACCGGATTAACTCCTTAACTCAGTTGCAAGACGATGTTCTTGTTCGGAAAATGTTGGCTTTAACTTAAAACTCTGTACAGGGATCCGCTGAGAAATAATTTATAATTTTAAGCCGAGTTTGTGTTGAAGGATTATATATTGGTATGTTTTTTGTGGTGGCAGGTCTCTTATATGTAAGAGACCGAATGCGTAGGTACCACCGCAATGTCTATTTCTCCTGGCAAACAGCAGGGTAAATGCACTGTTGTATTCCGGTTTGAAGGCCATCGCAACCAGAGTAAATACTGGACATATCGAGACTCAACATCTTATGGATAAGGATAACAAGCGCAGTGGAATGCCAAGAATTGCTGTTTTATTCATGGTGTCTGGTTTTGCTATTGTCTACGAATGGTCGTATCGCTTACTATCACGCGAATGGCATTCGTCTCGCCATTCTTTGCAATAAAAAAGAAAGACTGCCACGATGGCGCGGTTGTACTGTGGTACGATTACAATCGAGGTATCGGGTTCGAATCCCGGGTTGAAGAATGATATTGGATTTTAGTATCCAAATCAGCTCGGTGTCAGGAATTTTTGTCCAAATATGGTCAGGGCCACCCCTATCGCATCGTGGGACGGAATACACAAAGCGAAACGTGGCTGTCCTGGTAGCCTCTCCACCTAAAACTTTCTGAGAAAATATGTATGTATGTATAATAATGAGTATGAGATATATATTCGTCAATCATATTATGGTGTTGGAATTCTACTAAATAATGGTAGGATGTTCCTTTCCCTCCTGATAGCTAGTACCGCAAATGAAATAATAATGGAACCCGTCACAGTATCTTATGAGAGTAAGTCGTGTTTCTGTTGCAATCTAATTAGATTTCATTTATTAAAAGGAATTAATAAACAGTCTCAATCAAGTAAGGACGGATTCCGAAAATAGAAATAGACCAATTGAATCGAAGATTTAACGAAACGCCCACATTTGGCTTATTTTTATTGGTTTATATTTAGAATTGATCTTTGGATAGCGATTAAAGTTGCTTATTAGTATAAGGTATAAGGCGCTGTGCACACAGATTAAGTTTATTTCAAGAAACCATTCAAATTATATAAAATTCATAATCGCGGTAACTGAAAATTGTTGCTGGAAAGAACAAATTTTGTCGAGAAATAGTAAATTGTTAAATTAAATGACAGCTTCAACTACTAACTCAGCATAAATTAATCGATCTGTGATAATATTTTAGACTTATTTTCCTGTTTATTGTACATACACCAAACGCAATAAAAAACAAATGTACCTAACTATATTGAAATTAAGCACAATAGGATAATTGTATAATACTTTCTTAGGTGTTTACGCGAATATTAGAAATTGAAATAAAACTATTTTCTATGGATTTCGTCGCGGATTTTCACTTTGTCACTAAGCCAAGTCCTCTCAATTACCACGAGAGCTGTAAAAAATTTAAACGCCGCGCCGGGAAATAAAAAAAATTAAATTTAAATAGAATCCTTGATAAAATACATAAGAAATAGTATTATTACAATAAATATTTTTCTTTACCATATTGTAGTTTTCGTATATAAATTCTACAACATACTTCCAGTACATTCAAAAATCACGAAATCAAACTTCAAACTGCCTTTGTAATGCATATTGACGTTCGCTTTATTCCACTATGTGATGAAAAGTTCTGGGACTTACTATATTCATCCGAAACGTAGTTCGTAACTTCGGATGATCGACGTTTTTTATACGATACGAATGTATCTACTCTGTAAAAGTTCGAATTTGCATAAACTACATCGTAACCATAAGTTTATAGTTACGAACATAAGTCAATAACGACCATAAGTAGGTATATGTATTTATACCACCCAAACACGATATTAGATACGAAATTCCAAAAAAAAAACGCTATTTTAGCGAAATATTTCACAAGTCACTAAGACTAGCTGGCTTCGTTTCAGGCCTAAGTTAGGATATGCCCTGTATGCACGTCGTAAATATATAGTTAAAAATGGAAGAATCTTCCCGGTTATAAAATATCAGGTACTCCTCAAAAGCTGAGCTCATTCTGCATAAGTCCAAATTAAATAAATAAATACACCCAACAGTCACATACATAGTCCTGACCCCACACTAAGATCGAGTCTTGTGTCGTGGGTATCAGGAACTACGAGAGATTTTCCAGACCCAAAACAACTTTGGATCACACAAATATTTATCTTGATGCGAAGTCGAACCCGGGGCCTCCAGTTTCACAGCCGTCTAACCAACTGCGGTACGAAGGTTGTCAAATTCACATAGTTATGTATGCGAATAGAGGTAGCGTAAGCTAGGAAGTTCTGTAAAGGTTATTTCCTATTCAATACCCATATTGGATATTTCTGAAGACGCATCACCTGGCGTCAAAGAAAGTCGGACGGGTAAAGAGGTCAATGGACTTTAAAAGAAGTGTGTTATTTGAATGGAACGTAGCACCATTTTGTCATTTACATTTTCGAATGCTATCTTTGGAAAGGCACTATCATAAGAGAAATGCAGAACAGCTTTCTTGTAAATGCCATGAATATAGAACGCTGCTTTGAAAACAAGCTCCAAGAGCGAAAAATTTCAGAGCATAAGTAGGATCTATGTCACGTTAAATCAAAAGATTCGTCATTAAAGTAGTACTTGACGTGATCTTTAAGATTGTTAACGGAACAGACGTGGCTGGCAAAATGTTCACGGTGATCGCGGGTTCGAATCGTAGGGAACAACTCTTACATTACATTACATACTCTTATCTACTTATTTCGGAATCATGTGTTTATTGACATTCAATCACGCACTATAACAGTAAAAAAATCTTAAGGAAACCTGCAAAAGCATTTGGTACGAAAATCTATGGTATGTAAAATCGATCAACTCTCATAATCTCAGGTCATTTAGCCCACCACGCTAGCTTAGTGCCCGTTGGCAGCCTGTTCATACCATTTTTTTTTACAAATCGCTGAGGTATTCAGGTTTCCTCGCGACGTTTTCCTGCACCTATATATACCCTGCTATAGTGTTTGACTGACTATCAATACCGATGAATGTATGTTGTAAGCCAAATCAATCTAACAGTAAAAGATGCAGCCGATGTTCACCCCAGTCAGAACGACGTTTTCAATTAAGCCCCCGCCGATTCATTTCCTCGCACGTCACGTGACAATGGCTTCCTTTTTACACGCTCATGTTCGTTTGTACGGCGCTTTAACGCTGGAAATGTATCGAAAATAACTCTGGCTTTTGGCTGTATTGATTTGATGGGTCGAAGCTATTTTTGTAAGATATTATAAAGGAATGATGTTGTAGAGTTCAACGCTTGATAGGTGACTATTGATTTGTTTTGATCGTGCCTTTCCTTTGAAGACTTCTGATTGTAATCATATTAATTAATCTTAGAGTAACGTGAAGAAATGTACAGAAAAGTTTCATTCAAAAGCAAGTAAAGTTTTCTCAATCAGAGTAAGTAATAATTACGCATTTTATAGATATAAATCATGAACATTAATAACTAAGTAGGAATATTTATAATATTTACGTGTTCAACTCTCCATTTCATATCGTCTGCTTACTGGTAAAACAAGATAAATGCATTTTTTTACAAAATCGAGTTAAAAATGCAGTTATATGGAATTTTTTATTCTCTATCTACTGGTAAAACCCAATAAAAGCAAAGTCCAATATCTTCTGAGATAATAAGTTTGTAAAAGTGATAACTTCTTACATTTTGGAAAAAATATACAAGTAAAACATAATAAATATTCTTATAGCTTAAATGCATTTCAATGTTAACAGGTAAAAAACAATAAATACGGTTAAAGTTTTTTACTTTGTGTTGTGACAAGGTCTTTAACGCATTTATTATTATAAATCTTACAATTTAAACACCATCACTATATTGAAGTTATTTATTCCATTATATTTATTGATTTTTGTTTATTAAGGATCGATGTTTGATTGCCATAATTACGTGATAAGAAATACAAAACTGCTGCCCGAGAGCCGAGTTGATCCGACACTACAGCGAAGACATCCCGGACATCAGTCGGTATGAGATTCGGAGGGCCTTTGATCGACTTAAAAATAACAAAGCGCCGGGCGAGGACGGAATCACAGCTTCCGAAAGCGAGTGGAACGCTGATACTGCAAGGCCTTCGGAGGCTCTTTGATTCCGTCCTGCTTGAGGGCACAACGTCAGAGGCATGGAGCAGAGGTGAGGTGGTACTGTGCTTCAAAAAGGGTGATAACAGCTTCTTGAAGAATTGCAGGCCCATCTCACTCCTGAGCCATGTCTATAAGGTGTTTTCAAGGGTCATCACAATTCGTTTGGAATACAGATTTGATAACTTCCAGCCTCCCGAACAAGCTGGTTTCTGAAAAGGCTACAGTACCATAGACCACATTCATTCGCTCCGGCAAGTTACATAAAAATCCGAGGAGTATAATTTGCCACTTTGCTTAGCGTTTGTGGACTATGAGAAAGCCTTCGATTTGATAGAGATTTGGGATGTGCTGCAGTCTCTTCAACGGTGCCACATTGATTATAGGTATATCGAAGTGTTTGTACAAAAACGCCACCATGTCAGTCCGAGTACAAAATCAGAGTACGAATGCTATTCCCTACTACCGAGGGTCATGGGACATGGAGATATAATATCTCCGAAAATGTTCACTGCTGCGCTATTCGGCATTCGGATTCGGCATCAACATCAATGGCGAGTATATCAGTCACCTTCGATTTGTCGACGACATCGTAGTCTTGGCGAAATCGCTGGAATCCTGCGCCATATGCTCAAGGACCTCAATGGAATTGCTCAACAGGTGGGTCTTAAAATGAACATGGACAAGACGAAGATTATGTCGTGTCCACCTGGATTGCGGTTGGAAACTCTACGCTCGGAGTTGTGGACGAATACGTCTATTTGGGACAAGTTGTCTGGTTGTAAGTTGTAGTCGCAGTGGGCCGGACACATGGCGCATAAAACCGATGGCCTTTGGGACCGAAAGGTTCCATTGTGGAGGCCACGTACAGGCAAGCGAAATGTCAGACGCCCGCCTACAAGGTCGACGGACGACCTGGCTAAAGTTGCAGGAAGTCGCTGGATGCAGGCCGCTTCCAACAGGTTGATGTGGAGACCCTTGGGGGAGGCCTTTGTTCCGCAATAGACTTCCTGTAGCTGAGATGATGATGATGAAGAAATACAAATGACTGATTATTAAAAATCGTTTCTTTTATTATCGTTTAATAGATTACCTATGTAAAGTTAATTTCTTTTTATTAAATTAATCACCTTTGTATGATGTAATACTTAATAAGTGACACGCTTACACTAAAAGTATACAAGTAAAACAGGTTAAATGTATCAAAAATATCATTATTTCAGCGAATTTGGTCAAAAAAAATCTTTCCACTTAAAGAATTGGTGTAAAGTACAATAAGTCTTCACACAAAAGTAAAATAAGCTTTTGAAATCATTGAATTTAGAAGATATAACACCTTTGATAAGTTCTGGTAAAACATGTTAAATGCAGCCCTCCTTTGACCTAAATTTAATTTTATTAAATTTTTATTAATACCAAATATTAAATAAAAATAAATCTCAAAAGAGGGGTAGTTAGCCGTACTTTTTGCTTTAACAGTTTTTTAATTAATGAATTTGAAATAGATCAAATTACAACTCAAACTTTAAAAACTCATTTACTCGAATTGGCACTGACTGCATTAATTACTTTTTACCAGTAAGCAGACGATATGATAAATACTTACAAATGCAATCTTTCTTTCTCCCCAAAATTTATTAAAGGCTCTTGAAATTGCAAGCTATTTTTAAAATACTTTCCCGTGCCCCATTCTAACACGTATATAAAATTCGTTTGCTTTGGCAAACAAAAGACGGTGACTACAATGGCGCCAAACATAGCGAACAGGTAAATTCATCGCATCAAAATATGTTTTAAATAAACTCAATTTGCGCGCCGCGTCGGGCTGTTAGGTGCGAGATTTAATACATACGGTCTGGAAGGAATGGCAACTAAATTATTGAGTTTTGAAAGCATTATATATTTGGGATAGGTTAGTCTCGTATAAGGGTATATCAATGCTGCTAAAGAACACGAAGCCGGTTGGGACTTAAGGACTATAAACACAATGCAACTAAAAATTTGCCATAAAATGTGACAATATTTTTAGTGACATTATAAAATATATATTTATGTCGTAAATCCCGTAATCGTTAAAATAAAATAAAAGGATGTATTTATTTTTGTTCATGGTCGCTTATACTCCAAAATAAATCGTTTAGAATCTTAAACATTTAATTTATAAATATCACGGCTTAGAAAATTTAATAGTCCCAATACTAACAACCATAAGCCTTAAGATGAAATGTTTCAACTAGACTCAACCAATTAAAATTAACCTAAAAAAATTCCTGAAATATATTGTTCATCTTTCCCATCAATATGTGACGTATAAGGTGATTCGCTAAATCCACATTTTCAATTTAACCTGTAAAGGCAACCTCTAGAGTCCATTTAATCATTTTTTACGTGAGTGTTCCGCAAGATCCACAGAGGATTAAAACGACCGAGCGATCTAAAAGCGAGGTTTGTTAAGAAGTGGCGTATTTTATCCACATAAAAACAAGTGTACCTCACACTCTATTTTAGGTTTATTTGGCAGCGTATTAAACACTTTCAGTTACAGTCAGGTTTAAAACGCATTATTACTACTTATTCATGTATAATTTATTCACCTACAATAGTACTGCAAAAGACTTTTCCGCGGCCTTTTGGGCCAGGCAAGAAAATTCATTTCTAAGACTAACCCATGGATAAAAACTACCTCACTATTCTACAAGTATTCAATAGTGTAACCCTGTAAAAGGATGAAAGACATCTTGTGTATACCAAGTGATCGGAGGCTATCGTGTAAACTGTGGGAGATTACGCCTGTCAAAGAAAGGACTGCTGATACTGTCTACGTTGTATGTATTTTCCACTGATTTTTAAATTCTATTGATAGCTCTATGTATTTGGCAATCCTTTATTATTATACTTAAATTTACACGATTAAAAATAAAAATAATAATAGAGCTACATCCTTAAAAACAAATTATCAGTAGTACAAGTTGCGGTCTTATCGCTAACGGCGGCGATCTCTTCCACCATGTTGCAATTATAAATTTAACACCTTTTTTTTAAATTTGTTGTTGCATTTACTTACACTTCCTTTGATTTGTAGTCTATGTCTCTAAAATAAAATACGTTATAAGTTCTTTCTTTCTTCATAATTAATGTTATCGTCAAAGTTGAATAATGCAACCATCGGTTTACACAGCTGTCCGATACGTACGATGCGGAAATAAGGAGGCTTGCCTTAAAAGTAAAGATGGCAAGTAATCTAATCCGCAGCAAAAAGGACAGATCAAAAGATTCAAATATCAAACGTTAATCCAAATACATATTTTTTTTACTTATGTTTCCTTATCCTTTGATGGTTTTTAGATGGATTTGTTCGTATTTCAGAGAATTTGATGTTTATCACTAAGTGAGAAACAAAATATCAAGTTCTAAAACTGATTATTGTGGAATAGGAAAATGCGCTCAAAAAATAAGATCCGAAAATCAATTACTACAATTATTATTATTGATATTCATTTTTGTTAAACAGTGCGATCGGTAATTATTTTTTAAATAATATTACCAGTGAAATACCCCTTGTATTTGTTTAAAGAATCTTAACGATAAAAGGAGGGGAAAGTCGTGTGGTCTAAAGAAACGTGATGATAAAAAATGACGCAGTTTCGATCCCTCACCGAAGCAAAATATAATATTTGCACGTCCCTCAAACATTTGGTTCAATTCGGGCAATCGCCAGCCAAACATTTTTGTTGTTTCTGATATCCACTAAATAAGACCTGGGCACATATTGTAATCAAAACTATGTGTGTTTGTAATAATTAATCATTTATTATAAAGGATTAAATATATTTTAATTAGAAAGAAAC